>SKCR01033600.1:0-84037 GCA_019454045.1 Zanthoxylum bungeanum | reverse complement strand
GAATAAATGTGAATCGACACCTTAGGCGTTAGGTGTTGGGCTTCCGCTCGACTAGTGCTTAGCGCATTTTAGAATACTGGAAAACATATAACAAAGTAAAAAATTGAAGCAATAACTATACTTAATCATTTATCCCACTCCATTTGTTTTGTCCTTTTTAGTTTCTTATTTCAAACTAAATCCCGGCCAAGTCTGAGCATAATTCGAACTCAAACATTTTTTAATTTAAAAAAAAAAAAAACAACAATTGGCATAAGGAATTCGGTTATTATTATTATTATTAACTGCAAATTGCTGAACAAGTAAATAAAATTCAAAGCTGAGAACTTTTGAGCAACATTAGCAAAACAATAAAATTCAAACAAAATCAACTAATAGATGTTTTTAAAAAATCAACCGAATTTCAATCCATATCATTAACACACTAAGACAAAAATCGAATCTTTACTCATATCAATAAAATCAATCGATCCAACTATAAACATGAAAACACACTCATATTAATCAACTCTCTAAACGTAATTATACTAATTACGCAAAAAAATAATTACTTAAGGAAAAAAAACAAACCCACCCTAGGATTGAGGAACAAACAGACCTTAGAGGGGATGCATCCAACGTTAAGGCACGTGCCACCGAGGGCCCCACGCTTTTCGATGCACGTTGTTTTGAGTCCAAGCTGGGCCGCTTTGATGGCGGCCACGTAACCTCCGGGTCCACCTCCGATAACAACGACGTCGTTCTCGTCAGATCCCGAAGCGAAGCCTCTGGTAAGCGAGAAACTATACTTGAAAACATTACCACTCGACGAGTTCGAGAGATTCTTCGACAACACGTATGCCTTTCTTCTTGCAAGACTTGCCATCGCCATTTTTTTTCCCGAACAAAAAGCTATATCTAGTTTTATCTTCAATCTATTGAACTGTTGCAGGTTTTTGGTCTATAATGAATGGGACTGCGGCATTTTTTTTTAGGAAAATGATACCGTCACTAAAATTCTCACAAATAAATTTATAAATACGCTCACTGTAGCTACAGTGATTCACAGTGAAAAACTTGTAAATTTGTTTGTCGGAATTTAAGTGAGTGTATCACCACTCTTTTTTTTATTTGAGTGTGCGTGAAAACTTTTTTTTTATTGCGAATAATTACATTGAAATCCCTGATCTTTTGTAAAATATAAGAAAAAACTCTTTTTATGGTCCAATTAAAATTCGCAAGTCTAATAAATTCATACAATTAGAATATAGCTGGAAATTTCTACAGGACATAATTTGAAATCAATGTAATTATAGTACAACTTAAAAGTCTACTAAAAAAAAAACTCGCCTAAATCTAAATTATTATAACATAATTTAGGTAACATAATTCGAGAACGAAAATCTATGTCTAAATTGGTGCAAGTATATTAATTATAGTTAGAAAATTTAGCATAATAACATTGAGGTCTACCTCATATTTAAAATTTATAAAAGAATATAGAGAAATGTGTTTTACAACTAATCCATTAATTAAACTTTATCTTATTTAATTGGATTAAATCAAAGTGGTAGATAAAGATGATTAGTCACACCTAATTATACATATTTGGACAAATTGGATTAAGCTCACATAAAAGTTGATCAGAACTTTTATTAATAAAAAATTACACAAGTTTTGTTATAAAAGACAAGCTTCATCAAGTTTTTAATCAAGCTTGAGAAAACTAAAACAAGAAAGAATTAAAGATATTAGCCTAAGTAAAAGAAGTGTTTAGAAAAGTTTTGGAAGTTCTTTACAACATTTCAACAAGGAGAAGAAGATTGAATCTTGGAACCAAGTTTGCTAGCTTTGGAAGTTCTCTACAATATTTCAACAATGAGAAGAAGATATGATCTTGGAATCAAGTTTTCTAGGTAAGTTTGATCATCTCCAAAACTATGTTTTTATTAGTGAGTTATCATTAATGATATATATAGTGATGAATTATGTATTGGATACATAATAACATAGTTTGTTGTTGAAATTAGGCTAATTAATTGTGCACAGATGCTTTGGAAGTATAAATACAATATGCTTATAATTGGGTCAAAATGTTCATGTTAGACATGGAACATAAAATTAGAGTTTTTGAACCTCTAAATGATAGCTTGGAGCCATGGCTACCATTCTATAATCACTTGACCACCTTTGAGTGACCTGAAATTGTTCTTGAGTCACTTTATTGTGAGATTTCTATTTTGGTTATGTTTTGATTCAAATAAATGCATATATGTATTTAGAAATTGGAAGTGTTTAGAAATGAATTAAAGACAAAAATACTTTCTGCCAATATTTTACACAGAAAAGCAACGCCACACTGATCTCCAACGTTGCAACACTGACCTCTCAGAGCTTCGGGTGTCGCGATGCTCACCCTTGCACATCACGACGCTGAGCATTCGCAGATTGGCCGTTGCGACTCGTAAATCCGAGTGTTGCCACACGCCGACAGCTACTGCCAATGAGCGATGAAACTTCATTCTCTGTTTCGGAGTTTCCAGACTCCGATTTGGTCCCATTTTTTCGTACGGACTCGTAACGGAACAAAATATTCTATAAAATAATAAAAAATACATATATCATTGATATACATGTTGGACAATTATGACCCATAACGTCACTATTTGTACAGATCATGGTGTTGTTGTACAAATTAACTATGTGACAAAGGAGATTGCTCTCTTATCATTTGTGATTAGATCACCAAGATGTATAAATGATAGGAGGTCCTTATGATTTGTTCCTGGATTGAGAATGATATGAGACAGTATCAGTCCACGAAGGATAAATCATTAAATATCCATAGTCAGAGTATTATCGAGAATGGACACCGATAATGCGTAAAAGACTAGTATTACACTTGTGCGCGTTATAAGGGCATAACGACATAGTTCTCATATATTTGGGTATAGGATACTCATACAAGTGAAATATGAGGTTGTGTTTTACCGATGGTACGGGAAACAGATTCGCTCTGGATAGACCCCCTCAGAATTCCATTGGTAGTATGACTATGTGTCTATGGAAGTCCGAAATCAGGGTAGGTGTATTTGGTCTTAACCTGAGACTTGCACCGCTAATACTTGCGACAATCAATATACTTTGGTTTTGGTCGTCCAGGGCTTTAACAGGTTCTGTGTACGCCTCTTCTGGGTATATTGAGAATCGTAGTGTATTGGGTGTGATGTCGAGATGGAAGTATCACTCCAGTAATAGTGGAGATGATGGTCACGTAGGATACGAAACTCGTTCTCTTATATGCTCGAGCTATCGGGATATTATGACTAGGTCATGTTTATCCGATTATAGAGACTAGTTACCAGAGATCCGATATGTGCTTCGTACGGGGCAGACACAATTCCAGCCCCAGGCCTAGCACGTGACATCCGATACTGGATCGAAATACGCAATACTACGTATACTAGGCCTGATATAGATCACATATTCCTATAAGGATATTTCTGGAGAATTGGGTAGGCATGGCGCTTTGCTAGAAGCAAACCTTTTCTTGTAAATCGGTACAAACGTAGTACTAGGTACTTACGTGTTCGGATAGTCCGACGACCGTATTTACTGCCAACATATCCGGGGATCTCATCCCGAAGATTCACCGATGATGTATGACTCGCACTTTATTAATATGGGATTAATTAGATGAGAGAGAAAATTAATCTGGGATTAATTACAGAGATATTTTATCTGGGATAAAATATTAATTAAAGAGAGAGAACGATTAATTTGGAATTAATCGATAAAATAATATATTGGATATATTATACGAAATTGGATTTCGACGCGGAATTGAAATTAGATTTTAATTCGGGCGAACGAGTTAATTTAGAATTAATTCGTTAGCGACGTGAATAGTGAATTTGCTAGGCATAATTATTTAATTACGTCGCAACGGAAAATTCGTTAATTTGGAATTAGCGAACCCGAGCCCGAGCGTGTTTGCGAGCGCATTCGCATTTCGAATTCGAGTGCGGCACGCAAGTCACATCAAGCGTCAAATCATTAGTCACTTTGAGTGATGTGACAAATTGTCACTTGATTGATTGATTGATGTAAATAGTGGTGTAAGTGGTTGAGGCTTTATTGCCTTTGACTTTTTTGAAATTAAAAAATGGAATATGTTTAATTGTTTTTCTTGGAAAATCAATTAACAAATACAAAAGCAATTTCTTCTCTCTCTTGCTAATAACACACGGTTTTAGAAACCCTCTCTCCCTCCTCTCATCTCTCTCGACCTCAAGGTCATCTTCTTCTTCCTTCTCCCTGGTTGGACCGAAAATGAAGAGGAGAAGCTAAGGAATTTTGTGGCATAATTCCTAAGTGCTAACACACCATTTGAGTACATACAAAGGTGATAGGGGACTGAACACATGAGCATGGAATCGCCACTTGGAGCTTGGAGCTTTGAAGACATCCATGGACGATTCTTGGAGGAGCATCATAGCCCACTGCCGTGCAGTCCACTGCTGAGCCTCTGCCACTGCCGAGCTTCACCGAGTGGGAGAAAAGTTTTGTTCTTCGTCGCATCCAAACCGATCGTTGTAAGTATGTTTCCGCCATATTTCTTCGTGTATTCACAAGTGTTTCTTGCTTGATAATTGATTCTTGGGACCTTAGAGAATTCCTACAATACATGGGTTAGACCCAGTTTCACTACTCGGGGCACATATCCGATCGTAGGGATCCCACATCTATGCATGGTAAAAAAACACGAGCCCGGTCCGGCCCGAGATCAAAAAAATTCGGGCCGGAGCTTTAAAAAAATTATATATATAATTTTTTATATTAAAAAACCAGGTCGGATAAAGCCTGGCCCGAGTCGACCCGATAACAGCTCGGGCCCGGGCCCAAATACTACTTCTCGGGCTCAGGCCGGGCTTTGAGCCCGGCCTATTGCCATGCTTACTCACATCTGCCCCAACAAAATGATATCAGTGCAAGTTTTAACCACATAACACATGTTGTATTTTTGACATGTATTTGAATCTATGTCGCTATAATTTTAATTTAATTATGAATAAGTCATATTGGATATGCATTGCATGTTTTAAAATAAAATTTTTTATTTTGACCCAAGCATGTTAATGAATTGATTGTAATAAATATCTCATGATTAGGTGATTACTTTTAATTATGCATAAGTCATATTGGATATGCATTGCATGTTTTAAATTAAAATTTTTTATTTTGACCCAAGCATGTTAATGAATTGATTGTAATAAATCTCTCATGATTAGGTGATTACTTTTAAGTAATAATATTAATAATGTTGAACTATTATTGAATGGTCCGTCTTGTCAATACGGAGATGAATTAGTTCTTATTACTTATGCTCAATATTGTCATTATTGTCAGGGTATAAGTGGTCGGAACTTAGGTCGCTCCGGTAAAACATTAGATATAGCGTGATGAGTTGACGTAGTCACCCAATACCGTCATTATTGTGAGGGTGTACTTACAAACTCATTAGTGAAGATATGAATATGTCTATTTGATGAGACATAAATCAGAAACATTTGAAAAATTCAAAATATTTTGATACGAGGTAGAAAAATAAACCGAGAAATTCATCAAGTGTCTTCGATTAGATCGACGTGGTGAATTCATGAGCGACCAACTCAAAAGTTATTTAAGGGAGAATGAGATTCTTGCCCAATATAGCCCACCAGGAACTCCTCAACACAATTGTGTGTCTAAGCGGAGAAATTGTACTTTATTGGGTAATGTACGATCTATGATGAGCTATACAGATCTTTCATATTACCTTTGCGGTTACGTTTTACTTACTACTACTCACATACTTAACAGAGTTCCATCGAAAGCTGTTTCTACGACCCCATATCAGATATGGCATGATAGAAATGCAAGTCTTATATATTTAAAGATTTGGGGTAGACCCGGCCACGGTTTCGATTCAGAACCGAAATCGAATCGGAACCGAACCAGTAGAACTAACCGATTCTGGTTCCAACTGATTCCGCTTTTGGAATCGAAACTGGTTTTATTCGGTTCCATTAGGGTTCGTCCATAGTTGAACCAGACGGTTTCAACGTTTCTACGGTTCCAACTGGAACTGAACAGTTCCGGTTAGAACCGTAGTGCCCAACGGCTAGTAGCCGCAGCTCCCTGCCCTAAAAATAAAAAATTTAAATTTAATTCTAATTACTAAATTACCCTTAATAATATTAATAATACGGCTAGTTTTAGGGGCAATTTAGTTATCATAAAAATAGTCCAAAAATATATAATATGGGGCATTCTTCATTTTTTCAACACATCAATTCTCAATTTTCTCATTTTCAATTCTCTCATCTTCAATTTTTCATATTGATTTAAATTGGAAGCTGTTCAATTTTAACAAAAAAAATGGCAAGCTCATCTGAGAACACCATGTCCAATGTGCCAACCCAAGAGTCGGTACACAGAGAATAGAGGTTAAGTCTCAATCTTCTGTTATTTTCAAAATTCATTTTCATTTAGTTGAGACTTTAAATGAAGGTCCAAGAGTAATATACAATTATTGTGGTGTATCTTACAAATTTACTAGCGGCTAGGGCAGTATTGTAATATCCAGAATATTTTTCAGAACGGTTCTAGAAGATTTCCGAATTGAAGTTTAGAATTTGGAACTGAATGATATTCAGAAATAAGACTTTATGTATTGGAAAATAGGTTGTAATATTTTTAAGTGAAGCTTCGTTGCATTGAAAAACGTATGGTTTCGAGAACCGGTTACGTGATTACTGATTATATCATTATATGCGTAAAAGTATCTTGTTTCGGCTATAAAATTAGCAAACAAACTCTGATTGAGCTGATTATTGAACCATCAAACTCGTTTTCCGAGATGAACAACTTTCGTGTTGAATATTTTTCGAAATTTGCATCAAAAGAGCTCAAAATATGAATTTCACTGAAGACCCATGGGAGGGACGTAGAAGCAATTTTCAGGGGTTGAACCATCCTCCAAATCGAAGCTCTCGAAGATACTACAAGATGGCGATGATGATTTTTCTGATCGTGCTCGATTGCACGTAAAACATGGGAGAAAGATTAAGTGAATAGTGACTAATGGTGAACAGTAGCTCCGATCGAAATTCTGTCGATTCCAGCGTGTTCGTGGGATCGTTTGGAGTTCGTATATTCCCTCGAAATCTCTGTATGACCTCCTTGTAAAAAGTCGCTAATTTTAAATTTTTCGCTAAATATTCGAATATTTCTAGTAGCTTCGTAGAGTATAGTATTGATATAAATTGAATTTTTTGAGTATTGGTATATTGAATATGTACATTTACTAGAATCTAAGTGAAAACGGAACGAGTTTGGTCGATCCGATAGAATATGCAAGTTTCCGTCAAAAATGGGTTTTTGCGTAGAATGATGTGTTTTGATTTCAACGATAGTTATGAGTTATATATGATATTATGAACATGTTTGGATAGATTCGGGTAGGTTCGGAGGGTTTGAGACCCTTCCGTAGCATTTGCAGAAACTTTTTCGAAAGATTTTCTAAAAACATGTAAACCAAGAATTTAGGTGAACTAGTGGCTTTGAATATTTTGTAATGATGTTTTAAGATTATTGAAACTGAAAACATTGAAATCGGACTTGATTTGATTGTCCCGGAAATATCCGGAATTTTATCGTGGTTAAGTCGAGAATAGCGTAAATTGCGGTTCTGATGGCATTTCGTCATTTATTTTGACAGATGTGACTAGGACCTGGAGTGCTCATGAAGACAGGTAATTAACTCATGTAAGGAGTACTTAATTTGTTGATTTGCGTTATATATATAAATGATTGAAGTGTTTAGGATAATACGATGATAATTAGAGATACTCATGAGACAGAGTTCGAAAACATGTGTAGGTAAGTTTATCGACAGCCACATGTATGGATTTTTGCCAATACTTTGATTTGAAGTGAAATGCTAGATGAGCTTATTGTTTATGCGTATGTATGAATGTACATAAGGGTATGAATCTGTAATGATATGAATGCATGTATGTAAAGGAATATGTCAATGTATAAGTATATTAACGTGTGTTTGAATATGCATATGATGTTAAAATATGTATAGGTTGAATGTACAGAATTGGTAAATGGAGTTATTGGCATTAGTTTATGTAAGTGTATGTAACATGAATAAGTTATTATTGACTTATACATGTGATTTATTTGTATAGAGGTTGAAATGGTTAAGTGTGATAAGGAATGAGAGTAAGCTAAGCACTTCTTAAATGAAAATGTTTAATTAATAAGTTCTGTATCAAAGGTTTCCAGATAGGAAATATGAAACTAAAAATGTTTGATCAGTGAATGAAAGTTATGAGGACTGTTAAAATTATGGCATTTGTATATTCGTATGTTTGAAACATATGTATGTATGTGAGTATTTGAATGATGTCTTGAAGTGATTGTCATGGATGTCCTTGTGTATGAGAAGTTGTGCGATGTGTTTGGTGTGCTGTGATATGCATGCATGTATGTATATTTGATTGGTTGATGTTCTCATGGTATAGTAGTTGAGCTGGTTAGGAATTCGTTCGGATGGAATTCATCTCATACATATTCTAAAATAAGTAATGAGTCTCGTACGAGCATTGTATGTGTAAGCCAGCCGTATTTATGTATTGTTGAATGATGTGACCTTTGATGTATCGATTGTTATGTGTGCTTCGTGGTTGGTTGCATGATGTTTGTAAATATCTCTGAGTGTATGTATGTGTATGACAGAACTCGTGATATGTATGGATCGTGTATGCTTATATGAAATGAATGGATGATTTGAAACCGATGTGAATATCAGAGATTATGAAGCGTGTTTGCTAAGTTGTATTGGTATGTTATGTACGTATATGTGTAAGAATTATGAAATTATACTTGCATGTAAATAAGAGAAGTGTGCTACGGTATGTGTGTGTTGGGGTTTTCAAGGGCAAATCCGGGTAAACGCAGTGGAACGCGAAAAATCAAAATTTTTCGATTTCAATAATTTTCTCGGGTAGTTAAAATAAACATATTTATTATAATTACTCAATACTCAAAAAACTGAATTTTTTACCCAAAAATTAGATTTCTTCATTATTGCCGAATGACCCATCAAAGTTTCCATTTTGTTCATTTTGGTCCTCAAATTGTCAAATATAATTTTAAGTGATTTCAAATCAATCCCAAAATGATTTATACATGTCCAATACATCAAAATACAAGTTGCAACAAAAATTCCAATTTTTTTTAATTGCTGAATGTACCCATAATTTTTCAGGATTTGTAATTTGGTCCGATCTTGTTCAAAACAAGTCAAGATGAACTTCAATCATCAACAAATTTAATATACATCATATATACACCATTACTCAACACATATATGAAAAACCCCAAATTTGGAAAGGATTAAGAACCCTAATTTTACAAATTCTTCAATTGAACAAATTACACCAAATTAAATAAATTCAACACTTTAATTCAATCTTCACAACACCAAACAAGTCTCATCACTTTGAAACAACACAAGAACAATTTTGGGTCATCAATGAGTGGCCTAACAACTCTAGAATGGAAACTTGATTATCAAATAATCAAAAGAGAGCTTAATAACCAATTATAAGCTTACTTTGTTAATCATACATGCAAACATCTTTCAAACAAGTTTCCAACCATTTAATTACAAACTAAAAGAGTAGAGACATCATCATAGCAACAAAAGTTGAAGCCAAGAATAATAGAAATAATTTCTAAGTAGAAGTGTGTTGAGAAATACTTACAAATCTTGAGATTTTGCTTAAGTTTTTCCTTTTGTTCTTCAACTTTCTCTCAAACTTTTCTTTGTAATATTTTTGGTAACTTGAACTCATGAAAACAAAAATGAAACAAAACCCTTTTTGTATTTACTCCTCTTGGCCGAAACTATGAGGACAAATAATATCTAGATTTTTTTTTTCAATTAATTAAATGGAAAATGATTTACTAAACTTTTGATATTTGATCATTAAAGCATTTAATGAAAACCAACAAGTGTTACAAATCATATAAGGCCATTTACTAATTTTAATCATGACAAAAGATATTTTCAATTTAATTAATTTAACCATTTAACATTTAAATAATTAAATAATTAAATACAAATATCTTAAATATATGTATATATTTACATTAAATAATCAAAATACATATATTAATGATATATGTCAAAAATCACAATTTGACATTTAATTAATGTGTATTTAATAAAATCAAATATTAAATACAAATACACATTAATTTGGAAATTACCAAAAGATCCCAATTGCATGCATTTTCGTTTAACCGTTAAACGACTTATAAATAATCAATATTATTCATAAAAGTTGTCCTAGTGCTCTACGAGTATATTTCTTTAGTGAGACTCTATAGGTTCAGGCATATCCGTCACGAAATCCAATTTTGTGTCCATAATTTACCCACCAATAAATTATGACGATCACGGATAAACTCTCTGAACCATACAGGTTGAGGTCATTGCATACGTATAATCTCTCATTCACAGGTATCCAGATTATTCCAGAGATATAGATAAAAAAACGTCAAATCTCTATAGATATAATCACGCCGACGTTTCTATTAACAATCTCTTAATAACACTTAGAACTCACTTATATAGTGTACCACAGACTCATGGATTTAACAAATTGCTAATTCTATATTGAATATATATGCTCCGTACACAGAACTGACAGATCCTATCTTTATACACACATGATATCCTGAGCATCAATCCACACCCAACGAACAGACGAAGGTCTGATCTGAATAGATCGGTGACGTGACTGTCATCTAAGTGTGGAGGATAACTCATATATCCACAGTGTATCTCAAGTCAAAGAATTACTATACTCACTCAACCTGAGAAGATTCTTATTGACGTTGGTGTACCATCCATTAAGAATCATCGGTGAGTCGTTCAATGTTTATCTGCTATAAACACCTACACGTCTATACGAGTCTCCAAGACTCATGGTTCATTGAGAAACCATTGGAATCCAAGTAATGTAAACCTTGACCAGGATGTCAGTTGCGACGGTTTTGCAACAGTATCATAACTAATCATTATAAGGTCATTTACGTCTTTACCATATAAAAAAAGATGTTATATAATAGAAACTATTTATTTTATTCATAATAAAATGTTACATAAGTATTTACAGGGAAATACATAAGAAAATTGACGCTCTGAGCACCAACCCTAACATTGTGAATGCAAATGAACCCCAAGTGTTAAGCTGTTGTAAGGTTATCATGGTTAAAGAAGGTTAAAGAAATATTATTTTGGTATTAAAGATAGTTTGTAACCGAATAAAAGAAAGTATGTTTTGATTTGAAGGAAGTATATTTGTTTTATCGATTTGATAATATTTCAAAGATACTTAATCGTAATGAAGTATAATAAATCTGACACCACATTTCATATGATGGAAATGGATTCGATGTAAAATGACTTGTTCTGTGATGTTCAGGATGATACTTTGTGATCTTTGGATTATTTGGCTAATAAATTGGCATATATGAGAATTTATCATGGTAAAGTATAAAGGATAATAAAAGTTGATAAATCTAAACTGGTAACCATTTAGTAATTCTGATAAACTACTGATGTGTTTGATTTGTTTGTTCGTTATATATGTTTGACTTGTTTGTTGTAATACTAGTCTGGTTATTTACTGAGTTTTTAAAACTCACACCAAACCAGTTTGCTAGTTTTGCAGGTTGGCTTTCAGATTGGTCAACCACGACAGCTTTGAAAGTCATGCTCGAGACGCGAGTCACCCAAACGACAGTCACATTCGCAAGTGTCCTGGGAAGAGTTTTAGAGGTTTAGGATTTATGATCAATATTTTATTTTTCTTACTGAGCACGCTGTTTGTATATGTATTAAGTAAATATTTTGATTGCTTATGATGTTGTGGGCACAGAGCCATTGAGTGTTGATAGATGATGTGGGCACAGAGCCCTTAGGATATGATTTTGAAGAGTTTTTTATGGACCTGAGGTCCTTTTATTTATTTGATGTTTTCTTAGATTCCGTTGGATGATGGACTGTGATCCAAGTTATCCAGTTTTAGGATACATCATGCCGAATTTTCTGTAAATTTAGAGGCTTATGGAGATGGGTCAATCTTGTCTCCTGCCGGTAGCACATTGTCTCTAGCGGGGTATTACAAATATGAACAAGCACTTGGATAGACATCATGCCGCTGCAATTGGACTTGAAACAATGCAAACTCAAATGGGCAAATATGTTTCATCTAGTAGAGGTATGCGTTCTTTAGATTTATTTAAATATTCTAATGTTAAAAATAGAGAAGAATTTGCTAAATTTACTTGTATGACACATCTTTCTTTAAGTTTTGGTGAAAAAATTTCTTTTACTAATTATGTTCGAAATGTTTTATATCATTTTACCTGTAAAATGACTAGAAATACAACAAAACATCAAAATTTTAAATTATACAAAGATGGTAAAATTATTTTAAATGAAATGTTTAAAGATATTAAAGTTCATCTTTCTATTTGCTCTGATATTTTGAGTGACCATTGACAAACACACTCATACATGAGTGTGACTTATCATTGGATTGATGCATCATGGAACATGCAAAAATGATTTATTCCATTTAGAGTTTTTGATAAGCAACATACTGAACAAAATATTTATAGAATGATTAAAGTATTTTTTGATGAATATGGTTTATTAGGTAAAATTTTAACAGTTGGTTTTGACAATACATCTCCATATACTGCATCAATTAGAGATTTAAAACAAATATGCCAACCAAATTTGGGGAGCACATTTCATGTCCTTAATTTATGTGTTCAAGATGGTCTGATTTTTTAGAACATCATATTGATCCTATCAAGATTGTACTTAATTGTATTTGTTCATATTCTCAAGTTATGAGAGAATGAGCCAAGTTTTATAAATTAAATGGTGTTAAATCGGTAAAATTTTCACGAGATGTTCCAATTCGTTGGGATTCAACTTATTTTCTTTTAACTCAAGCTTTTCAATACAAAGATGTATTATGTAGTTTTTTTCCCAACATGTTCAACATATAACACCTTTGCCTAGTCAATGGAATAGTTATGAAAAAAATTTAGAACTTTTAAATGTTTTTAATGATGCTGCAAATATTTTTAGTGGAGTTTATTATCCTACAATAAATTTATTTTTCTTTGAATGTTTGAATATTGTTGGTACTCTATATGAGCATGTTGAAGGTTCTGATGTTTATGATATTGTTTTAATTAAGGCTATTGCTGTTATGAAGAGAAAATGATTGATTTATTTTAAAGATATTCCATTGTTTTATCTTATTGCCACAGTTTTTTATCCTAAATTTAAATTAGAAGGTTTGAATAATGGCTTACTAACTTACTATACATATTTAGTAATAGCTGATGAAATTAATATTACAAAAATAATGGATAAAATAAAAATTGATTTAATAGATTGATTTAATGATTATGTTAGTAGATATAACTTGTAATCATTAGGACAATCTAGTAGCGAACCCATAATACATTCAAGACTTAGCGTAGGTGATCGTTGGTTCCTACAACAGAGTAAAAAATATAGGGATAACACGACTAACAACCCGGAATTATATAATTATTTATCTACCAATTTTGAGTTTCCTCCTGAAAGTTTAGTGCGTAAAAATTTTCAATTACTTGACTGGTGGAACCGACATCAAAATTTATATCATGTTTTATCAATTATTGCTAAAGAGGTGCTTGCAGCACATGTTTCCACCATTACTGTTGTCGTTGAATAAGCCTTCAGCTTATGAGGTAATATTTTGGAAGCGAGACGGTCTTCATTACATTCAAGCACTTTAGAAGCAACAACATATGTGAATGATTGGACCTGAGCTGATCTGATGCAACAAGAAGATGCATTCGATGACTTTGAAGACTTGTTCGATAATGCATCTGCAAGTGCAAGCGGAACATGAGCTGAATAATCAACAGGCACAGATAATGATGATGATTGATGAGTAAATAATTATAATGAGAAACTATCTTTAAAATATAATGGAAATACATGAGCTTTGATTCTTCTCACCCCTAGAGGATACGTAGGCAACTTAAGTTTTTAAAAATTTAAGTTCAAGCTCTATTATTTTATTTTTAATTTAATGTAATCTAAATTCAAATTAATAATTTTAAATAAATTTTTTAATCTCATTTTTATTTTTAAAAAAAAATTATTATTAAATTTAAAATTAAAAAAATAATTGGAACTAAATCGTAACCGTCCGGTTCTTTTCCGGTTCCCGGTTTCACAAGTGTGGAATCGGGAACCGTTCGATTCTGTTCCGGTTTGGAACCAAACTGAACCGTTAGCTGGGTCTAATTTGGGATTGTTTTGCATACGTTAGAGAGGGATAAACTAGCGTCCATGGGGTATAAATATAGGTTCGTTGGATATCCTGAAAATTCTTTGGGATATCAGTTCTACGATTCTAAGCAACGAAATGTATTTGTTGCTTGTTTTTCCATTTTTCTTGAAAAATAATTTTTGAGACAAAGTGGGAATTGTAAAAAGATTAAACTTGATGAGTTTGATCCCAACATTAAAGAACCTGAGATGGAACCAGAGATCCAATTAGGTAAAGGATCTACGACACAGGTTCTACGTAAGTCGAATAGAATATTAATGCCTCATGAGAGACTGTTTTTAACGTTTGATGTGAGCCTTGATGTTCTTCTCTTGGAGGAAATATATCCGAATAGTATAAAGAGGCGATATTGGATATCAATTCGGGAAAATAACAGGAAGCCATGAAATTCGAAATGGATTTTATACATGACAATCAAGTCTGAGACTTAGTTGAATTTCCAGAAGGAATTAAACCTATTGGTTGTAAATGGGTTTACAAAAGGAAGCGATGGCCCGATGGAAAGGTGGAAACCTTTAAGGTCCGACTGGTAGCGAAAGGTTACACTCAACATCATGGGATTGATTATATATAAGGAAAATTTTTCACCAGTAGCCATTCTAAAATCCATTAGGATTCTTTTAGACATTGTAGCATATCATGACTATGAGATATGACAGATGGATGTGAAAACCGCTTTCCTAAATGGATTCTATGAGGAGGATATCTATATGGAACAACCAGAGGGTTTCTTATCCAGTGAGACTTCAAACTTGATTTGTAAGCTCTAGAAGTCTATTTATGGACTTAAGCAGACATCCCAAAGCTCGAATCGCCATTTTGATGAGATAATTAGATTATCTAAATTCATTAAGAATAAGGAAGAACCATTTGTTTATAAGAAAGTTAGTAGGAACATGATAGTATTCATTGTTTTGTATGTAGACGACATCATTATCATTGGGAATGATATAAGATTGATGTAAAGTGTGAAACCCTACCTTTGCAAGAACTTCTCCATGAAAGACATGGGTGAAGCTTCCTATATACTGGGTATAAGGCTCTACCGGGATAGAGTAAGGAAACTTATAGGGTTGTCATAATCCACGTACATAGATAAAATGTTAGAAATGTACGGTTTTACCAACTGCAAGGCAGTAAATATACCTTTCTGATATGGCATACATCTTTCGAAGAAAATGGCGTATCAAACTGAGGAAGAAAGAGTTAGAATGTCTAAATTACCATATGCTTCTTGTATTAGAAGCATTATGTATGTTATATTATGTACAATATCTGGCATCAGTTTCGACGTCAGTGTGACTAGCCGATATCAATCTGATCCGGGTAATGATCATTGGACAGCCGTGAAATATATCCTGAAATATCTTAAGGGTACTAAGGATAAGTTTCTCATATATGGAGAAAATGGGCTACAAGTTAAGGGTTATAAAGACTCCGACTTCCAAGGAAATCCACACGATAGAAAGTTTACATCTGGATACATATTTACCCTTAATGGCGGTGCAGTTAGTTGGCGATGTTCAAAGTAAGGATCAATAGCTGATTCCACCAATGAGACCGAATTTATAGCAGTTTTGGAAGCCGCTAAAGAAGCTTTCTGAATTAGAAATTTTATCACAGAACTTGGCATTATGCCTATTATTATGGATTCGATCCCACTGTGCTGTGATAATAGCAGAGCCATTACGCAGGCTAAGGAACTAAGAGCTCATTCCAAGTCTAAACACGTGGAAATGAAATATCGTGTTATTAGAGAAATCATTGAACGAAAAGACATAGTGGTCTTAAAGGTTCAAGGATAAGACAACATAGCAAACCCACTTACAAATGTCTTACCTCCAAAGTTATTCGATAAACATGTGAAGGAGATGAGACTTCGGTACCATCCGGATTGGCACTAAGGAAGTGGGAGTTTTTTGGAGTTGGTGCTTAAAGCGCCAATTTGAATAATATATTGTACATTATATTTTATTATTTATTAATAAAATATCTACATTTTCATTTCAATCTTATTAATGGTAATTGATGAGTGGTATTTATATCACTTTTTCCCACTCATTTGACCTAATATTTCGTATAGTTTCTCGAGTTTTGTGAACGTTTTGATGTATTTTGTGTTATTTTACAGAAAAATAAAGTGTGGGAAGTATTGGAGACAATTTGGGGGCAAAATGAACAAAATTGGACAAAAGGACATTTTCGTCATTTCGGCGTCGCGACGCTGAAGCCTTGCGCGTCGCGACGCCCAGCATGCGCCGGACTTGCTAACTTACGCCATGTGACACGTGTCAAAATCTGATTGGTCAAAATTTGCTAACGTGCGCCGATAATGCTAACGTGCGCCGTGCCACGTGTCACCATCACAACGGTTCTGCTAACTTGCGCCGGACGCCACGTGTCAACATCTGATTGGACCAAACCAAGCGCCTGCCACGTTTCATCTCGCCATTGGACCGAATTATCGACGAATCAGGTGCTGCCACGTGTCAAGCCACCATTGGACCGAAAATCCCACCTATCACAAGCTGCCACGTGTCGCCTTCTTATTGGACCGCATCGCCAGCCAACCAGAGCGTGACACATGTCACCAATTATTGTACGGACAGCCGCGTGGTCAACCCCGTGTGGACTCCAGTAACTGTTGCCAGCGTCGCGACGCTAGTGCAATTGCAGCGTCGCGACGCTAGTGCAATTGCAGCGTCGCTACGCTGACCCAAAATTTGCCTATAAATTCCAGGTGCCAGATTCAGTTTCTCCTCATGCTCTCATTGGGATTATTCCCTGATTTTATAGGAAGCATCTAGTTTTGTATATATTAAATATTTTTAATTTATGAATTTTAATTTTCAGTAATAGTAGTTCTCTTCTTCTACCTTTCTTTTTAATGTTTAGTAGTTAATTTTCTGCTGGAGATAAGGTGAAGCTTTTATTATTTTAATTTACATTAGTCTCCCTTAAATATAATATGGAAATTATAATTCAAAATATAAAAGATTACCGCCTTAATGGCTGGTTTTATTTATTTGACATAATGTGGCACCGCCTATATGGTTGGTCTTTAGGTGACAGGTAATTACCGCCATATGGCTGGTTTAGTTCAATACTATTACGCCTTTATGGCTGGTCGGACTTAATTTGACTTAATAAAGAAACCGCCTTTATGGCTGGTCGGTAATATCATGTTTAATTTCTGTATTATATTAAGGGAGATATCTAAATTATAAATAGTAAAAGTGGATCCCAACCCCCAGCATTTTATTCTAGGGAAGTGATGAAACACAATACACACACTTAATAATTGATTTTCTTTTTATGGGTAGTTCTTTAGTTTGTTTATTGAGTCTTAAGCTTAATGCGTCTTGTTAACTGGCAATTAATAAGATTGATGAGGTAAATCTAAAATGAACTAGACATATGGATTTTAGGTTTCAGCCTTAGATTCAATAGCTCACGATCTTCCTTGAGGATAGATAACCCTTTAATAGATTTCCTTACAGGATAGGAATATACCTGTCGGGCGGGGGTAGCCATAATTGGAACTTAAACTTAATGAATCCAGGTAATGTGGTTGACATAGACATATGGTTCAATTGGGTATACTGGGTATTTGCGTCTGACCATCGGAAGAGGCTTTTGCATATTTTCGTGTTCCAGGTTAGCAAACTGAATTAGTACACATAAATAAGAGAATCAATTCATCCTTTTAACAGTATTGTGTGGAGTCACGACCCTAGATCTTTTGAGTCTGTTTATTTATTTTCCTTAGTATTTTTCTTTTGTTTATTTTATTTTTATTAACCAATTCCACATTCAACCAATCAAAGCAATCAATTCCATTCTCCATATAATTAGATACCTGTAAATAAATAGATTCAATAATTAATAACAACAGTAGGAATTAAGTCCTCGTGGGATCGATATTTTTTACTACTTGAACGATACGTGTGCTTGCGTTATACGCGTGTGTTTGCACCGGTTAGTAATGTCATTTCGTATATTAGATTGATATATATATATATATGCTGAGAATGACATCGACCTTAGAATAGTCATGTAGTAATACTGGACACTGGTTGGTCTGACATTGAGATGGTATTACCATTATAAACTATTCTTAAACTAAATATTCTTAGTCGTTGGTTTTGGAATACGGTCGAATTCCTATAACCTAAAAGACTGGCACATATCGTATATTGGAATTAGAGTTCCAATGGTTTAAAAAGGTGGCACAAGCACTGAATGATACAAAATTCATTTTGCTACCTCACCGTTGGAAAAGACCCTTCAAAAGCAACGCTCATGGGATTGTCGTTAATCGGACATCAAAAATGACGCTGAAACCTCATTGACAGATGGATTTCAGTCACGTCTGGCTGAAGACGAAAAATTTAGCGCTAGCAGGGAGGCAACACATGCAATTTTGTTGTATTTTTGTTTTCATATTTTGTGTATACATGTTGTAGAATTTTTAATTTTGAGTGTTGCTTTTGTAGGGAAAAGTACAAACGAAGCATTTTAAGACAGAAGGAATGGTGTTTGGCAATCATAAAGATGATGGCTAATTCATTAGTGTGTGGCTGAGTAAGGAATGGATTCTTGAGACGCATCCTGATGAATTTATATACCAAACGAGTGGCGTATTGCGTACACAATTCTGTTGCCTTATTTATTGCTTTGATTTGCTTTTCTTTTCTTTTTATCTTTATTTTCGCCGACAAGATTTATACTTTTTGACTTTTCACGATTTATTTTAACGTTCATCTATAATTGTCATTGGCAGAGATACTAGTGCAATTATTACTCACCCATTTTCAGGTTCTATAAATTCAGCTCGTCATTTCTCTCTTCGACACATCCAAATACACATCCAAATAAGAGAGAGAAAATGGAAGCAACTTCACAGCAGCGAATCAAGCGTATTTGTGTTTTCTGTGGATCCAATTCTGGTAATAAACCAGAATTCATCGAGGCTTGCAAAGGAATTGGGACGAGTCATAGCGGAGCAAAAATATGCACCTAGTATATGGCGGTGGCAATCTTGGATTGATGGGAAGCATTTCAAAAGCCGTTCAGGATGGTGGCGGTCATGTTTTGGGAATCATTCCAAAACCTTTGGCGGACGAACACTTAATCGGACAAACAAATGGAGATGAACGCATCGTATCTGGAATGCCCGAACAAATTCATGAAATGATCAATACTGCAGATGCGTTTATTGCGTTACCGGGAGGGCTTGGGACGTTTGAGGAAATGTTTACAGTAGCATCATGGGCGCACTAAATATTCATCGGAAGCCCATTGGGTTACTTAACATTGAGCATTTCTTCGATTTTCTGTTTGTATTTCTTGCAGAAGCCAAAAGACATGAGTTCGTCACGAAATCAGTACATGATATCTTCCTGACTGCGACAAAGGCCGAAGAATTAATTGACCAAATCATAGCCTTTGAACCAAAACTCGATCCCATTCTCTCCAAGTTGGACTGGACAGACAACGATCGTGGTAAGAAGTGTAAACTGGACATAGATCTTAATCGGTAGTTCAACTAACCAGGTACGATTTTCTAAACTCTTCTTCTACTGTTTAAGACATTGGGGACAATGTCTCATTTAGTTTGGGGGAGGGAATTAGTTGATCAGTACCTTGTTTTTAGTTTGTGTGTTGCTTTTATTTTTAGTCCTAAAAGTTTTTGAAAAATACAAAAAAATTGAAAAATTTTACAAAAATTACAAAAAATATTTTGCGTTTTATGTTTTGACGAAAATGGTGAAATTGGTGAGATGTATTCCAAACCTATTTTCGAAACGAGTTAATTTTTTTTTATTTCCTTTTAAATTATTTAATTTGTAAATTCTCCATAAAACTGACTAAAATGGATCTTCATATGCTTAGTTGACAAGTATTATCAATATGCATAGTAACATACGGACATGAGGCATATTTGAAAAGTTTGTAATATTCCGTGCTCTAGTTTAATTGGAGGAAGCATCTCTAAATAGCAATGGAGTAAAAAAAAAATTATGTTGTACAAAATAAAGCATTTAAGATCCGGGTTATTAAATCTGTAAGGGTGTTTTAACACCTAGTGCCCTAAAACCAACTGGCTGGGGAGTCATTGGCTCAAAGCTCGTTACATGGATCAAAGATGTTGCAAAATATATATCTATATATATATATATATATATATATATATATCTATATATATATATATATATCTGAAGTCTGGGTAATTAAGTCTGTAGGGGTGTCTTGACACCTGGTGCCCTAAAGCCAACTGGTTTGGGAGCCACCGACCCAAAACTCGCTACATAGACGGAAGGTATTGTATATAAATAAAAAGTCAAAATTCAGAAAAATCAAAGAAAAAATCAGAAAAATTCGAAAAAATATTCCATTGCTACAAAAAGGTGTGAAATCTGATGGAACTTTAGGACAAAAATATTACCCTCTTATCAACTACACTTGTGACTGTTGTGAGCAAAAATGAGTTGATTAATATTTTGTTAGCTGTGTATATGGAGAATGGTAAATATAATCGGAGAATTTACTTATTCGATAATTTAGAAAGAAACAAAACAACTAGTAACTTGGAGTAGAAGTTTCACCTGATTAGTCACTAACTTCTTTATTCTATTTTCTCTTGTCTTTTTGCTTTTGTGTGCATTAGTTTTAACTAACTTCTTACATTTGTAAAAACATTTGTGGGTATCGTTGCTGTAAGCCCTCACGAGACTACAACTCGTCCACTAGGGACACATATGGGTTTAAAGGCTTGTTGCATACGCTAAATGCAACCGTGATCCCTACGAAAGTGGCTTAGTTAATTTTATTTTCATGTTATTTTATTTTATGTTTTGCTCGAGGACTAGCAAAATGTTAGGTTTGGGGGTGTGATGAGTGGTATTTATATCACTTTTTCCCACTCATTTGACCTAATATTTCGTATAGTTTCTCGAGTTTTTTGAACGTTTTGATGTATTTTTTTGTTATTTTACAGAAAATAAAGTTTGGGAAGTATTGGAGACAATTTGGGGGCAAAATGGACAAAATGGACAAAAGGACATTTTCGTCATTTCGGCGTCGCGACGCTGAAGCCTTGCGCGTCGCGACGCCCAGCATGCGCCGGACTTGCTAACTTACGCCATGTGACACGTGTCAAAATCTGATTGGTCAAAATTTGCTAACGTGCGCCGATCATGCTAACGTGCGCTGTGCCACGTGTCACCATCACAACGGTTCTGCTAACTTGCGCCGGACGCCACGTGTCAACATCTGATTGGACCAAACCAAGCGCGTGCCACGTTTCATCTCGCCATTGTGACCGAATTATCGACGAATCAGGTGCTGCCACGTGTCAAGCCACCATTGGACCGAAAATCCCACCTATCACAAGCTGCCACGTGTCGCCTTATTATTGGACCGCATCGCCAGCCAACCAGAGCGTGACACATGTCACCAATTATTGTGCCGACAGCCGCGTGTTCAACCCCGCGTGGACTCCAGTAGTAACTGTTTCCAGCGTCGCGACGCTAGTGCAATTGCAGCGTCGCGACGCTGACCCAAAATTTGCCTATAAATTCAAGGTGCCAGATTCAGTTTCTCCTAATGCTCTCATTGGGATTAGTTCTTGATTTTATAGGAAGCATCTAGTTTTGTATATATTAAATATTTTTAATTATGAATTTTAATTTTCAGTAATAGTAGTTCTCTTCTTCTACCTTTCTTTTTAATGTTTAGTAGTTAATTTTCTGCTGGGGATAAGGTGAAGCTTTTATTATTTTAATTTAGATTAATCTCCCTTAAATATAATATGGAAATTATAATTCAAAATATAAAAGATTACCGCCTTAATGGCTGGTTTTATTTATTTGACATAATGTGGCACCACCTATATGGTTGGTCTTTAGGTGACAGGTAATTACCGCCTATATGGTTGGTTTATGTTCAAATACTATTACCGCTTTTATGGCTGGTCGGACTTAATTTGACTTAATAAAGAATACCGCCTTTATGGCTGGTCGGTAATATCATGTTTAATTTCTGTATTATATTAAGGGAGATATCTAAATTATAAATAGTAAAAGTGGATCCCCAACCCCCAGCATTTTATTCTAGGGAAGTGATGAAACACAATACACACACTTAATAATTGCTTTTCTTTTTATGGGTAGTTCTTTAGTTTGTTTATTGAGTCTTAAGCTTAATGCGTCTTGTTAACTGGCAATTAATAAGATTGATGAGGTAAATCTAAAATGAACTAGACATATGGATTTTAGGTTTCAGCCTTAGATTCAATAGCTCACGATCTTCCTTGAGGATAATAACCCTTTAATAGATTTCCTTACAGGATAGGAATATACCTGTCGGGCGGGGGTAGCCATAATTGGAACTTAAACTTAATGAATCCAGGTAATGTGGTTGACATAGACATATGGTTCAATTGGGTTATACTGGGTATTTGCGTCTGACCATCGGAAGAGGCTTTTGCATATTTTCGTGTTCCAGGTTAGCAAACTGAATTAGTACACATAAATAAGAGAATCAATTCATCCTTTTAACAGTATTTGTGTGAGTCACGACCCTAGATCTTTTGAGTCTGTTTATTTATTTTCCTTAGTATTTTTCTTTTGTTTATTTTATTTTTATTACCAATTCCACATTCAACCAATCAAAGCAATCAATTACATTCTCCCTATAATTAGATACCTGTAAATAAATAGATTCAATAATTAATAACAACAGTAGGAATTAAGTCCTCGTGGGATCGATATTTTTATACTACTTGAACGATACGTGTGCTTGCGTTATACGCGTGTGTTTGCACCGGTTAGTAATGTCATTTCATATATTAGATTGATATATATATATATGCTGAGAATGACATCGACCTTAGAATAGTCATGTAGTAATACTGGACACTGGTTGGTCTGACATTGAGATGGTATTACCATTATAAACTATTCTTAAACTAAATATTCTTAGTCGTTGGTTTTGGAATACGGTCGAATTCCTATAACCTAAAAGATTGGCACATATCGTATATTGGAATTAGAGTTCCAATGGTTTAACCCATGTACCATGAGCAAGAGAATCTCGTATAGACATGTGGGTATTTGTGGGAGTGAATACTGAATGACTCACAGGTGATTCCTAATAGTTGGAAGTACACACCACCGTCAATAGGAATCTCCTCGAGTCGAGTAGAGATGTGATCCTTTGACTATAGGATAACATTGATTTTGTGTGTGATCCTCTACACTTTGATGCCATATATGTTAAGAGACTTTTCATGGTCTGACTGCTAGATATTCATTGGGTGTGGACCGATGCACTCGTTAATTAAGTGCATATCAAGATAGGATATGACAGCCCATATGTGTACCATAAGGGATTTATGTATCAATGTATGTAAGTCACGATTCTTAAGACTTTGGCCAAATCCGATCACCTAGGGTGGATCGCATATATCAGAAATGGTGTTCTGTTTAGTTGTAAAGAATCGTGGACATGTCGACATGAAATGTGCGCCTTGAAAACTTGACGGTGTAATCTATGTTTCCTAAGCACAACTCGGATAGCTTACAACAAAGAGATTGTTAAACAAATGTGATGACCACGACTTGTATAGTTCAGAAAGGTCGTTTTTGTTCTTCGTAAATTCAGAGGTGGCCGAATTGTGTACATATAAGCCAGACTTATATGACGAATGTGTATGGACTTGGAGAGTCCCACATATGAAGTGTACTCGTTGAGCACTATGGTAGCCCATAATTTTTGATAATAAATAATATTTGATATTATAATTATCAATTAAAATAATTATGTGTTATTGGATAACATTAATTATTTACTTTGACCCAATTGGATTAATTGGATTAATCCAAAATCGCACAAGAGCTTTGTTGTAATTTCATAAATATCTCTACCATTGGAGGATATTTTGGTAATTATAAATATGTAATAATAGGTGTATTTGGCTTGATTTAATTGGATTAAATCAAAGTGGTAGACGAAGGTGATTAGTCACACATAATTATACATATATGGACAAATTAGATTAAGCTCATATACAAGTTGATTAGAACTTTTATTAATTTACAATTGCATAAGTTTTGCTATAAAAGGCAAGCTTGAACAAGTTTTTAATCAAGCTTGAGAAATCTAAAACAAGCAAGAATTATAGATATTAGCCTAAGTAAAAGAAGTGTTTATAGAAGCTCTGGAAGTTCTCTACAATATTTCAACAATGAGAAAAAGATTGGATCTTGGAACCAAGCTTGCTAGCTTTGGGAATTCTCTACAACAAGAAGGATAAGAAGATTGGATATTGGAACCAAGCTTGCTAGCTTTGGAAGTTTTCTACAATATTTCACTAAGGAGAAGGAGATTGGATCTTGGAATCAAGCATGCTAGGTAAGTTTGAACTTCTCCAAAGATATTTTTTCATTAGTGAGACATATAGCGATGAATTATGTATTGGATACATAATAATATAGCTTGATGTTGAAATTAGGCTAATTAATTGTGTATGGATGCTTTGGAAGTATAAGCACAATATGTTTGTAATTGGGTCAAAATGTTCATGTTGGACATGGAACATAAAATTGGAGTTTTGGAACTATAGATTATAGTTTGGAGATATTAATATCATTCTAGAATTACTTGACCACCTTTGAGTGACCTAGAATTGTTCTTAAGTCACTTTATTATGGGATTCTATTTTGGTTTATGTTTTGATTCAAAGAAATGCATATATGTATTTAGAATACATGTATGTTTGTTATATAACATGTGTTGATGTTGTTTTTGATGTTAACATTAGACTTTTAGGTGTATTGAAGTGTTTGGAGAAAATTGGAAGTGTTTAGAATTGAATTAAAGGCAGAAATACTCTCTGCCAAAATCTTACATAAGGCAGTGTCGCCACACTGGTCTCCAACGTCGCGACTCTGAGCTCTCAAAGCTTCGGGCATCATGACGCTCACCCTTGCATGTTACGACGCTGAGCATTTGTAGATTGGTCGTTGTGACTCCTGAGCCCGAGCGTCGTGACATGCTGACAACTACTGCCAATGAGCGCATAAATTTCATTTTCTCTGTTTCGGAGTTTCCGGACTCCGATTTGGTCTCCGTTTTTTCCTACGGAATCGTAACAGAATATAGTATTCTATAAAATAATTTTAAAATATACCTATCTTTGATATCCATGGGTTAGACCTACTTCCGCTGCACGAGGACATAGATCCAACCATTGGGGTCCCATATCCGCCCCAACAGTAACAATATTTTCTGATGATTCTCTCCTATCAAAAAACCATATCTGAAGGGTTATCCTGATATAGTTAAGTAAACTAAGCACTAGAAGTGCTCGGGCCTCTTTAAGCAATGCGTTCAAACTTTCAGCAATTTTTGTATTCATCATGTTATATCTTCTACTTAAAAACTATGCCCTTGCCCATCTATTGCACTCTACAAAATCCTATAAATATCTTGTTACGTCTACATTAATCTGCCAAGGTTTTTAAAGTTGCGCATCAAAGTCATGACGTATATATGACTTAGCAGCAATAAAGTAGGTCACCATAAAATTGTTCATGTCATTTGGTCTCGTCTTGAACCTAGCTTTAAGGTTCATAGACACACTGACAATAACTCACTTGGGTTGGAAACCAAGCAAACCCCCAATCATCTTTCTCAAAACCCCAAGAACTTTGAATACTGATTTTGTAGGAACAAAACCCAACCAAGATCAGCCCCTAACCACCATGAAACTCACGTCCATGATAACCACGAGCATGAAATCAGATTGTATTTTGCTAGCAATGGAGACGCCACTAAGTTGCCAAGCTTAGATAAGTTAATTTGAACTTGAAAATGGGAATCCCTCCCTCAAAAGAAATTTAGCCATAGCCAAAGCTTAAAAGCTTGAAAGTTTCTCAAAATATCGTGTATGTTATTCCAAATAAGAAGAAAACAAAGTTTAAATAGGTTACAAAGAGAAACCCTAAAGGTGTGAATGGAAAAAAATGTCCATAACGTGAAATTACCAAAAGACCTAAAAACTACCCAAAGCTTTCACTCAAGCACGTCCCCAAAAGTCTTTTCCCACCTAAAGTAGCTTAAAACAATGATTAGAAACTAATCTAACTTAAGCTAATTTGAGGTGCTTACATCAAATAGTAAATTAACGTGCTTACTCAATAAGCAAGGTTCTAAGCATAATTGACCCTAATGACATGGTCAACTAGCTTAATTACATCATAAATAAAGTCAACATGTCAAGCACAAATGACAAAAATGCCCCCATTTGGCCGAATTCAACATATCCCAAAATAGGTCAAATCGGGTCAAAATGGTGCTGGTGCTGAAGCTGCTCTGCTATGCTTCAGTCTGAGCTGATCTGGGTCAAATGAAATAGCTTGGGGACCTATCTGGTTATGCCCATATGTGTCTCTGGTGTGCACTTGACTTGGTTGCTGCAACTGGTCACATAGCTCTGAGCTAGTCCCGCAAAGGCCTCTCTGATATTCTTTGCTCATTGGCGTGTGATTGGACCTGTTGGCAACTGCATGGGTTCCTCCAAGTTGTTAGCTGCATCCTGTAATGTCTCTGGCGTGGTTGGACTCATGTCACACACGAATGATCAAACACCATGAGAAGCTTCAGGGAAAACTGTCATAATAGATTTCTCAATGCTGCTATGTCGTTCAAAAATGAAAACTAGATCTGCCACATCTCCGATACAATTGCGGATTTTGGTTATAATCCAAATACATGACAAATCATTTTCAGAGTCCAAAAATACCAAATGCCAATGGATATATCTGCTTATTTCATCCTTGGCAGTAGAAATAAACAATGATCATTTATACTTGTCTTTTAAAATGTTCCATCATGTGCTATTACCGGTCTGATTGATGATAAAAACCCTCGAATACTTTGACCCATTGCCATGAAATAATAAAGAAAACTGACATTCATCATTTGTATACAAATGAGTCACTGCCCCGGGATTAGTACCCTACAAAACATGTGAAGACAATAGCAACTAGACCTGGCTATGGTTCCGATTCAGAACCGAAACCGAACCAGAATGATCCGAACGGTTCCAGTTCTTTTTCGATTTCGCACGGTTTGGTTAAGGTTCCCACCCTAGCTGAACCGTTGTAACCGTTCGGTTCCAATATAATATAAATACTTTTTTTAATTTCAAGCTATTTATTTTTTTTAAATTTAAGTTTTTAATTTAATATAATAAAATTCAAATAAATAAATTTTGTATTATATTTATTTGTTAATAATAAAATTATTACAATTTTTTTTAATAATTATTTTTCATTTTTAAATTATTTTTATTTAAATAAATAAAAGGGAATTGGAACCGAATTGTTCGGTTCTGGTTCCACAAGTGTATAATCGAGAATCGGACGATTCGGTTCTGTTTTAGAACCGAACCGAACCGGTGGCCGAGTCTAATGGCAGCAATACATACGACTCATCTGCTGAATCTTAGACAACATATATTTCAAACTGTAGGAACCAATTTCTCGAGGGACGGAAGCGACTTAAGCACCGCGATCGACCTTGAAAAATTTTCATCTATCTTTATTTTCAATCCTGAATTTTTCCATATCTCATAGTCATAATATGTGGCAATGGATAAAATAGTGTGAATCGATTTAAGCATGCCTATTGGCTAGAAAATTTCCTTATAGTCGACTTTCTCTTTCTAAGTATAACCCTTGGCCACTAACCTACCTTTGAAGGTTTGTACCTTCCCATCTATTCATCTCATCCTCTTGTAGATCCACTTGCAACCTATAGGTTTTACCTCATGAGGTTGGTCTACAAGTTCTTAGACCGAGTTGGAGTACATTGACTCCATCTCGAGATTCGTAGCTTTGAGCCATTCCTTTTTATCAGGATCATCTATTGCATTATGATAACTCAATGGATCATCTACACCATTACTAGAGTTGACAACTTTTACCTCTCTAATCCTTAGATAGCGATCAGGTTGTCGCATAACCTTCCCATTGCGTCTAGGTGGTAAATTCTTATGATGTAAATGTATCTGACGCTCAGATGTCGAAGGTGCTACGTTATTATCAACATTACGAGGCTTAAATTCTCTCATATAGTCATCCTCAAGAAATATAGTGTTTTTCGACATAGACAGTCTGTTATCTTTTGGAATATAGAAGAATCCATCCCTAGTCTTCTTAGGATATCCACTATTGTCGGTAATGTATAACCCCATCACGAACTAGGTAATGAACTGTCACAAAACATTGATCTCAACATGTATAGTAGGGTCTGATTTCTCATTTCTACAACACCATTTGATCGCATAATTTTGATGGTTTTATCTAATTGGTTCTCAACCTCAACACGAAACTCTTTGAACTTTTCAAAGGTATATGACTTACGCTGCATTAAGTAAACATACATATATTTAGAATAATCATCAATAAATGTTGCAAAATATTCATAACCACCGAGTGATTAATTGGTTTTTAGCCATTTTTCCAATAAAAATTCTCTTAGTCATTTTACTTTCTAGACAATACTTATAGACCGGTAAGGTGCAGATCTTTAACTGACTTAAAGATCCACTTCTACTAATCTGTTTATCATGTCAAGGTTAATATGGCCAAATGTGAGATACCACAGATATGTGTTATCGTGAGAAATCATTTGCCGTTTAGTTTTGGATTTTTCAACTTTAAAAATCTCAGTATTGAGTAGTGAGTTATGTGTTAATAGTCTTAATGCATACAAGTTATTTTCCCAATTTCCTGTGCATATTGGTAATCCATTTTTGAAATAACAACTATTATTATTAAATAAAATGGAAAGGCCATCATGTAGTAGTTTTGAAACATAAATCAAATTTCTACAACAAAACATGAATAAATGACATTTTTTTAAAATTCAAATAGCAATTATTTGAAAATTGAAACTAGTAACTCCTATCGGTTTTACTGAAACCACATCTTTTGTCCCAACTCTTATTGTAAAGTTAACTTCAGCAAGGTTTTTTCATGTATCAAGTAGCTATACCCTTAGTCTTCCCAGTGTTTTTTTTTTCTTTACAGATTTGAAAGATTCGGCAACACTTACCTCTCCACTAGACTTATGAAGATCCATCAATATGGACTCATAAGAGGTGATCAACTTGTTCATAACATAATTGCTCTTAAACTACAGGAAACTCTTTGAAAATGTCTTTGTTATCATAGTCACTTGGCTACTCTCATCGATATGATATATGTAGGTTTCGACCATATTGAAGTGGTTCATCATCCTCAAGATATGCTCTCAGATGGATGTTTATTCCTTCATTTTCGCGGTCATCACTGAGACCAAGGCCTCATGAAGTTTCCATTCTAAAGGCTTCCCAAACATGTCTTGCAATGACATCATCATCGTAGAGTTGTATCCATTTGGTTCATGTTTTGCAGCAAGAACATCAGACATTTCTGCTAGCAAGTAGCAGTGGGCATTCTTATTGGTCCCGACCCACCTTTGGTGTATCGCATACAGCTTGGCTAGTATTTCTAACCAGCTCTAGAGGACACTCATCCATCAGGAAGAATTTATGGTCTTCAAAAGACCAGACAATATTCATGTTACTTCTCATTTAACGTAATTTTCTCTCATAGATTTGTCATTAGCAAGTATGGAAATATCGGTGAAAAGTGGCTGAAAATTTTAATTAACAAACATCATTTAAAATTTCATTCATTGCATATTAAAATCATCACAAGCATTTGTGTATAAAATTAAACATGATGCATGGACCATGTAAAATGAATTAGAAACCTAAAAATAATTATTATGCCATAAAAATCTAACATTCCATAAATAAGTGACGTCTTAAGGTATGTCAAATATTTGCATGCTAGATCGAAACAATCTCAATTGATTAATATATACAGGAATAACTCGTATTCCTATAACTAGTGAAGTACCACTGTAGGGTAGGTTAGTTCACCAGATACATCTAGAATACATATCCTCTCGGAATCCGATCTTGATATTGACCCAAAATAGACACCACCCGTAGGGGGACGAAAATAAAGTCGTCTCAAGACGCCTTTTGAATCTCACGTTATCAAACTAACAACAGAGATTGCAGGATATATTGTCATACAACCCTCTCTCACTCACTATTTTACAGTTTACGGTTTCTATTATACTAGTATATAATTTATTTAGATTATGTGCGGCTAAAAACATAACCTAATAATTAATACTAATGGATTATTAGTGATATCTCTAAATTTTAACACTTAAATTTTGTACACTAATTTTATTAGTCTAAACTAATATAACTCAATTAAATAATTTAATTAAGTATTCATATTTGTGAGTTATTTCAATTTTTACTCTTAAAATTTTAGTTCACTATTAAAAGTTCAAAATTTTTGAATTCGGATATTAACAATTATTTAATTTAATTATTTATATCCGAGTTTTCATCCTATATACCAAAATAAATAACTAGTCTCATATTAATTGTCTTTTTCCAAATTATCAAATTTTAAACTTATTTAAATTAAACTATTTAATTTATTTGTATGTATTAATCTAAATTTACATAACTTTTATGCTTTGCTTAATTAGACATGTATCTAATGTCATGGCATGTTATAATGCATGAGTGGGCATCCTATGCTATATGACATGTTATTCAAACAATTTGAATTAAAACATACATACAACAAAACTAATGCATTGACCGGTCTCTTATTTTTCTATATTAATCTAACAAAAATGCTACACATACATAAATTCTTATTAACAATTTCTACACCCCTCTCACCGTAGCATCACTGTAGCTACAATAAGAGGGGTGTAGAAATTGTTAGTAAGAATTTATGTATGTCTATCATTGCTCTTAATCTAATTAGTACATAAATTACTGAGGTATCATTTGGCCTTCAACTCTTGCTCCATGAAATGGCATGCGCAATGTAACTCATTAATATGTCGTTGACAGCAACGGTTCCACCATTTACATTAAATATGGATACAACATAAAAATTACATAAAGAAATAATTTTTACAATACTTGCAAAATAGCCTTATGGCCGTATATTCTCCAAAATGAGAACATAAAAAAAATAAGAGCCGGGAAAATATACGACCAATGTAATTTTATAATAAATAAACATTCATCACCTGAATTTATTTTATCATATAATTATCACATAATTAAAAAATTAAAAGACAAGTTTATAATATTTTTCAACCGCGCTCCCGATGCCAATTGAAACCGATTCCTCACGAGGCGGAAACGACTTAGGTACCGGAATCGACCTTGAATTTTTCCACCAAAATTCATATCTAGAACAGCCCAAATTTCCCCACATATGCGCACGCTTGCTGCTTCAATGCACCACAGCAACATTATGTGTAAGCTTGCTGTGACCTTTGAACTTCTAAAGCTGCACGCCAAATGCATGGTTCTGTGATGGCTCGCATGCATGCATGTAGGTATTGTAACTTTGGCTTATTTAATAAAATCAAGAAGCCATGCAATTGAATGAGTGCGTAATGCACTGTGACTTATACCATGCAATTGAATGGGTGCGTAATATAAAATGATCAATCGGCAGTGTGCTAAATTGATGATTATCAATTTCCCTTCATTACTTCTATCTTCACGTGTCTGTGAGTTTGTATGCGATGGAATCAATCTATCACTCGATCTTCCATGTTATATCTCATTATCAACATATCGAAATGTGAGTTTCACTCATAATTTTTATTCTCTAAATTCTTTAGTGAAAAATATCACACAATTTTTTTTCTTTTTCTTTCTTTCAACACAGAGAATAATAGAAAGGTGGCTAGAGTTTGTAAAACAAATTAGGTCACAAAGCAAAACAACTTTTGTTTTTATATGCTATGGTTTAGGTTAACATAATTATAATTGAAATTACCATTATATCCCTAAATTATTGGGCATTTTTTGTCAAACTTTTCAAATATTGTAACAACAAAATTCATGGTTAAATGTCTTCATAATGAAGATATTAAACCACCACCTTAATACATATTTTGTAACTCATTTTGAAATAATGTGTATTCATATCAAATATTAATACATATTTTAATTCAAAATAATAATTAAATTGTCAAATAATTTAATATTTACAAATTATAAATATAAATATATATGATTATCTCACAATCATTAAATAATGAAAACTTTTTATTAAACTTATTTAATATAGTTTTCAAGTGTGACTTCAATTATTAATCACTTTAATAATTTTAACATAATCTATTAGTATGCATGTGAGTTCATAATTGGACTATCCAATTATGATATGATTTGCTATAGTGTATCGAGCTAAAACGGGGATCAAATGGACCTGCAGCTCTGAGCTCTAATATTCATGGAATATTAATTAAAACTCTTTAATCAAATATTCTTAATTATTAACTTTAGGTTATTCCACTAAAACCTGAAGTTGCACTCTCGTTACTGCAAATACATTTTATACTGAAACTCATCGGCGTCCATTGATATAATCATTGCTTACAGATTGACCCTCCATAAGTATCTCATAATTAAAGTCGGGTCATAATATCTGTTATACTCCTCTAATTATTTTTTGTCATAAGTACCAATGATTTAATAAAGGATTTATTCACAAATATTATGAATATTAATCTTTCTATTCGTAATAGAAAGACTTGAGTGCTCTAACCGTTAAGTACTGAATCAACCTTTAAGGAAGATACTCGTTTACTTCTCGCAAGAAGAAGTGAATTACATATCTGTGTAATACGTCCTTAGCCACACACCAAACCGTATCCCCAAAGTACGTAGGTATTGGTTGGGATTTCTTCACCAACCTCACATTTGTAAATCAAATGACATAGCCTGTCATGCATGAGTTCGTAGTGCACTCAGGATTCAGATCAACCTATATATATGATCATTTATTAGACTGATATGAATTTATTTGTTTAATGGATATTAAAAGAAATTCATTTCTATCTTGATCCAGTCTTATATGATTGCATCATATAAGATGCTTCCATTATCATGTCACCATATTAACGAACTCGAATCAAAGTCGTCATACAATATAGAATGGACCGCAACTATAGATAAACCACAAACAAAATGTCTGCCTTTGTTTTCTCTTTACGGACTGTTGGGATGTATGCCCTAGAGCTACAAGTAATGTAAACGGCTTTATGTGTTTTAAAATAAAATGATGTATTATTCATTTATCAAAGTGTTTGTTTAATATTCGCATATTATAAATTATCTTGAATACCCTAGATTACTTATGTACCTTCAGACTTAATGTATGAGTGTCATACATAAGAGGATTTAAGTCTAAAGTTAGTAATCTTAAATAGTCCATAGAGAGCAAATAAAACGGGTACTTTATTTGTGGTTTATCTATAGCTGCGGTCCATTCTATAATTGTATGGCAACCTTGATCCGAGGTCATCTATGTAGAGACATGAGAATGGAGGTACCTTGTATGATGTGATCATATAGGACTGGACCCGAATGGAAATGACATTCTTATAATATCCGTTAAACAAAGAAAGTCATTTCGATCTACTAGATGGTCATATATGGATTGATCTTAATCCTGAGTATACTACGAACTCTTGCATGGCAGGCAATGTCCTTTGATTTACAAATGTGAGGTTGGTGTAGCAGTCCCGACCAATAGCTACGTACTTTGGGGGCATGGTCTGTTGTGTACCTGGGAACGTTTTACATAGATATGGAGTTCACTTCTTCTTGCGAGAAGTAGAGGAGTATTTTTCTTAAGGGTTGATTCGGTACTTGAACGATTAGAGCGCTCAAGTCTTTCTATTACGAATAGAAAGATTAAAATTCATAATCGTTATGAATAAATCGTTCATTAGAGAATCAATGGTACTTAAGGTAAAAATAATTAGAGGGGTATAACGGACATTATGACCCGGCTCTAATTATGAGATACTCGTGAAGGGTTAATCTATATGTAATGACTATATCGATGGACACCGACTTGGTTTGGCTTAATATATCATCTACGGCAACGAGAGTGCAACTTCGGGTTTTTAGTGGAATAACCCGGAGTTAATAATTCGGAATATTTAATTAAGAGCTTCATTAATATTTCGAGATTATTGGAGCTCGAAACTGTAGGTCCATTTGGTCCCCGTGCTAGCTCGATATACTATAGCGGATTTAGTATAATTGGACAGTCCAATTATATACTCACAAAGGTATAAATATTATTAATATGATTAATAATATTATTTTGCCACACTTGAAACTTTATATTAAAAGTTAACATATAGTTTTATTAAATATATGATATTTAAACAAATGTATTAAATTATATAAGATATAATTTAATGTGAGGTCAAATAGGAATTCCAAATTTATTTAATGTAAGGTTAAATTAGGAATTTCAATTTTTGGGTTTTGGAAACCCTTGGCTTTATTTTGGAAGTTACACCTTTTTGAAAGGTAATAACTCATTAGTTTTGTAACATATATTTTTTTTATGGAATTTAATATTGGATGTTACAAAATTATTGAAAAATAAACCCCTTGGCCGAAAATACACTAGGAGGAATAGGTAGGGTTTTATTTTATTTTGTAAAATTAAAACCCTAAGTATAAAAAGGAAAATATGATTTTTCTGTTGACAATCCATTCATTTTAACCCTAGCCTTCACCTTCTTCTTCTCCAAATTCTCTCAATAGTTGAGAAAACCAAAAACAAAAGAAAAGGAAGAAAAACAAAAACCAAAAGAACAAAAGTTGTTAGTGTGCTTAAATCTATAAAACGTTTATGGATTAATTTGTGAGTCTTGCCCACACAAGTTTTCGTTGGTAACGAGATATAGTTCAGAAGACTTGTGGTGTCGAACAAAATTCATCTTCATCTCTTTCTCTTTGTACACGATAGTGAGCATTGTTTTTTGCTCATTGCCGCCTCTTTCTTGGTGAAACGGAACTCGGTTTGGTTTCATTTTAATCCATAAATTTTTGGGAATATTTTATGATGTTTTGGGGCTGTGTTGGGGCTGTTTTCAAGTGAAAAATCAGAACCAAAACACAGCCGTTGTCAACGCATTTCAGGGGCTGTTTCTATAGTGCGTTGGGCGTTAATCGAGTCCAAAACAGTCTAGTTTTTGTCCGGCTATTCGGGGACTGTTCTGGGCTGCAATTTTGTCTAAAATTGAAGCAAAATTTTAGTGGTGGTGGCAGTAGCATTCGGCATTCAAAGGAGAAGGGAAGAAAAAATTTTCAAGTCCGATCCATGTGCCTAAGACGTTTCCGCTGCGCGAAGAAAGCGTTTCCTACAATTGGCATCGAGAGCAAGGTTGAAAAGTGTTCTTAACCCTTCTCTTTTTCATTTAAAGTTACTTTTTTTAATATGTTTATATGAGTTATAGAAATTGATTTGCATGTTTAGATGAGTAGGCACAAAAATATATTCATGTGATGAATGGTTATTATTTTTCATGTGATGAATGGATTTTGCATTGGTCGTAAATTTTTCAGGCTCTTATTTTTATGTTTGTTTTATTTTTGGGATGTAAGGCCATAAGGCCATTGTTTACAATTGTTGTATTTTTAATTTTCCAATGTAAAACTTCAATTGTTGTAATTTGGAGCACCGAAGTCGCAAAAGGGGCCAACACCACATTGGAGCGTGATTTGAAGACCAAAGGATGCCTTGGGTATTTTTTGTACTAATTAGATTAGTATAGGGAAAAATAAGTGCTCGGTCAATGCAAAATAATTTTTATGTTATATGTATGTTTAATTCGAATTGTTTGAATAACATGTCATATAGCTTAGAGTGTCTACTCTTGTATTTTACATGCCATAACATGCTTTAAATGCATTATCATTATAAATATGAAATATAATTTTATGTGATTTAAAATGTTTAAATTAGAATATGATATGCATGGAAAAATAATTAATTGGATTAATTGGTTTTAAGGTTTAAAATTTGAATTCTAATATATTGGGCTTAATTAGTGTATAATAAATTCCATTGATATATAGGATGGAAACCCGAACATAAATTTCATAGCCGAATCTGAATGGATGGTAATGTGGTCTGCACTCGGGGTACAATTCCACGTACCATTAGATTTTATAACGCACTAAGATTAATTAAATAGTTTAATATAAATCTTGACCTTTTTCTTTGGATTCTAAAATTTTAAACCTATTAGTGTTCTAGTATTTTAAAAGTTAAAATATAATAGGTCACTGTCACTCTAATTAAACTAGTTTAATTGAGTAATACAATTAGTATAGACTAATGTAAATTAGTGATACAATTTTTAAGAGTTAAAATTGGTTTGGTCACTAATAGTGTACTAGTGTAAATAAGAGTTATGATTTAGCCGCCATAAATTTATTCACACTAGTTAAAATAAAATATTAGATATTTTATAAATAGAAACCTTAAATTTAAAATAGTGAGTGGGAGAGAGATATAACAGTATATCCCGCGAACTTCGTTGTTAGTCCGAAAATATGAGATTCAAAAGAAGCCTCGAGACGGCTTTGCTTTCGTCCCCCTACGGATGGTGTCCATTTTGGGTCAATATCAGGTTTGGATTCCGAAAGGATAGGGATTCTAGATGTATCTTGGAACTGACCTACCCTACAGCGGCACTTCACTCGTTAAGTCCAAGAATCCCGAAACGGCGGGTCACACTCACAAAGGAATAATTAACTGTTAATAAAATTCCTTGATCGAATGAAATGGTGGTTGTTTAATATAGGAATAAGAGTTATTCCCGCATATATTAATCGACTGAGATTGTCTCAATCTATCATGCAAGTACTTGACCTACCCTACGGCGGCACTTACTTGTGGGATGATAGATTTCCATGGCATAGTAATTCTCTTAGGTTTTTAATTCGTTATTCATGAATTCATGCATCATGTTTAATTTTATGCCAAATTTTTTTGATGATTTTAATATGCAATGAATGAATTTTAAATGCATGTTTATTTTATTTTTCAGCCATGGTTTCTCCAATTATTTCCATACTCTCAAATGATAAATTAACGGGAGAAAATTATGTTAAGTGGAAAAGTAACATGAACGCTATCATGGTCTGTGAAGACCTAAAGTTTATCCTGACGGAGGAGAGTCCTCCCGAGCTGGACAGAAATGCTGGCCAAGTTGTGCATGATACCTACCAGAAATGGGTCGCAGCTAATGAGAAAGCCTGCTGCTACTTGCTAGTAGGGATGTCTGAGGTTCTTGCTGCAAAGCATGAACCATGGCTTCAGCATCTCAGATGATGGAGTCATTGCAGGGCATGTTTGGGCAGCCTTCGGAGCGTCAACGTCATGAGGCCATGGTCTCAGCGATGACTGCTAGGATGAAGGATGAAATATCAGTCCGAGAGCACGTCTTGAGGATGATGATGTATCTCAACACTGTTGAAACCCATGGAGCTCATATTGACGAGCGTAGCCAGGTGACCATGATTATGGAAACTCTTCCGAATAGTTTCCTACAGTTTAAAAGCAACTATGTTATAAACAAATTAACTTTTACTTTGACCTAGCTGCTTAATGAGCTCACCCACTACGAGTCCATGCTTGTGAATCCTCGTAAGTCCAGTGCTGAGGCAAATATTGTCGAGTCTTCTAAATCTGAAAAGATGAAGAAGAATAGCACTGGGAAGGCTAAGGAAAAGCCCATGAAGAGGATGAATAAGAAAAGGCTCCAAGGATGCCAAGCCCAAGGGAAAATATTTCCACTGCAACAAGAACGGGCATTGGAAAAGGAATTGTCCTAAATACCTCGCTGAGCTGAAGGAGAAAAAAGATACAGGTAAATATGATTTACTTATTATCGAATCTCTATTAGTGGAGGATGATAAATCCACCTGGATTGTTGATTTTGGAGCCACTAACCATGTTTGTTCTTCTTTGCAGCTACTTGACTCATGGAGGGACCTTGCTGAAGGTGACTACACCATGAGGTTCGGGACATGGGATGTCGTTTCAGCAAGAGCAGTGAGAGTTTCCAGTTTAAATTTTACAAATAATAGTTATTTAAATCTGAACAATGTGTTATTCATTCCTGATTTTCGCAGGAATTTGATTTCTGTTTCTAAACTTTTGGATGATGGTTATTCAGTTTCTTTTAATAGCAATTTAGTTATTATTGGTAGAAATAGATTAACAATATGTACAGGAAACTTAGAAAATAACTTGTATGTGTTAAGACCGTTATCACATAGGTCACTGCTCAACGCTGAAATATTTAAGTCTAAAAACCTAAAACTAAACGGCAAAAGATTTCTCACGATGACACATATATGTGGCATCTTAGACTTGGTCATATCAACCTTGACCGGATAGACAGATTGATAAAGAATGGAGCCTTAAACCAGTTAAAGCTCAGAACTTTACCAGTCTGCGAATCCTGTTTAGAAGGAAAAATGACTAAGAGACCTTTTACTGGAAAAGGTATAAGAGCCAGTCAACCACTTGAGCTAATACATTCGGACGTTTATGGACCGATGAATGTAAGAGCCCGAGGTGGTTATTAATACTTTGTCACATTCATTGACGATTATTCTAGACATGGGTATGTTTACCTAATGCAGCACAAGTCAAATACTTTTGAAAAGTTCAAAGAGTATAGTGCTGAGGTTGAGAACCAGTTAGGTAAAATAATCAAAACTCTACGATCAGATCGTGGAGGAAAATACATTGACAGAGATTTCGAGGAATTCTTAGTTTATCATGGGATAGTATCCCAGCTCACAGCACCTGGAACACCACAGAAAAATGGTGTTGCAGAGAGGAGAAATCGGACCCTACTAGACATGATGAGATCTACGTTTAGTTATAGCTCACTACCTAGTTCGTTCTGGGGATATTCACTACAAACTGCAATGCATATCCTTAATGTAGTTCCATCTAAGTCTGTTCCTAAGACTCCTTAGAGTTCTGGAATGGTCGTAAAACTAGTTTACGACATTTGCGCATATGGGGGTGTCCAGCAAATGTGCTGAAGAATGAGACTACAAAGTTGGAGCCACGTTAAGGTGTGCATTTGTAGGCTATCCTAAGAAGACTAGGGGTAGAATCTTCTATAGTCCTGATGATAACAAAGTGTTTGTATCAACAAATGCTACGCTTCTATAGGAGAACTATATGAGGGAGTTCAAGCCTCGAAAGTGTGTGTACTCGATGAGTTACTTACTGGTTCGACCAGCACACCATCGTCAACACAGTTGACAAATACATAGCACCTTCTACATCTGAGCGTCAGATGCAAGTTCGTTAGAATGATCTACCACCTAGACGCAGTGGGAGGGTTGTACGACAACCTGATCGCTACCTTGGGGTTGGAGAGGCACAAGTTGTCGCATCCAGCGATGGTATAGATGATCCATTGACCTATTGTAGTGCAATGGATGATTCTGACAGAGAGGAATGACTCAAAATATGAACCTAGAGATGGAGTCCATGTACTCCAACTCAATCTGGGAACTTGTAGACCAACCCGATGGGGTGAAACCCATAGGTTGCAAGTGGATCTACAAGAGGAAGAGGGTAGCAAATGGGAAGGTACAAACCTTCAAGGCTAGTCCAGTGGCCAAAGATTATACCCAGAAAGAGGGAGTTGACTATGAGGAAACTTTCTCACCAGTAGCCATGCTCAAATCCATCTGCACTCTTCTATCCATTGCCGCATATTATGACTATGAAATTTGGCAAATGGACGTCAAGACTGCATTCTTAATTGAAATCTTGATGAGAGTATCTATATGATACAACCAGAGGGGTTCATAGCCCAAGGTCAAGAGAAAAATGTTTGCAAGCTGCAAAGGTCCATTTATGGACTTAAGTAGTCATCTCGATCTTGGAATATAAGATTTGATACCATTATCAAGTCTTATGATTTTGAGCAGAATGTTGATGAGCCTTGTGTATACAAGCGCGTCATTGACGGGAATATGGTTTTTCTTGCTTTATACGTCGATGATATTTTACTCATTGGGAATGATGTAAAGATATTATCGGACGTAAAAACATGGCTAGCTAACCAATTCCAAATAAAAGATTTAGGAGATGCCAGTTATGTTCTTGGGATTCAGATACTTCGGGATCGCAAGAAACGACTGTTAGTTATGTCTCATGCATCATATATCGACAAGATCCTTATGCGATTTGGGATGCAGAATTCCAACAAGGCAATCTGCCTTATCAAAATGGAATTCATTTTTCAAAGGAACAGTCTCATAAGACACCTTAAGATGTTGAGGAAATGAGACATATCCCATATGCCTCAGCTGTTGGTAGTCTCATGTATGCTATGTTATGCACAAGACCGAACATCTGTTTTACAGTGGGAGTAGTCAGTAGGTTTCAGTCGAACCCATGATTGGATCACTAGGTGGCTGTGAAACACATTCTCAAGTGTCTTAAGAGAACGAGAGATTATATGCTTGTGTATTCCGGTGAGGATATGATAATAAGGGGATATACAAACTCTGATTAATAGATGTCGATTCTAGGAAATCAACATCTGGATCAGTGTTTACCCTAGATGGTGAGGCTATAGTATGGCGGAGTATAAAGAAATCTTGTATTGCAGACTCCACCATGGAGGCTGAATATGTAGCACCTTGTGAAGTAGCTAAGGAAGCAGTCTGGCTCCGAAAACTCTTGGGAGATCTGAAAGTTGTTCCAGATATGGATAGCCCACTCACACTTTACCATGATAATATTGGTGCAGTGGCAAACTCCAGAGAACCAAGAAGCCACAAGAGGGGAAAGCATATAGAGAGGAAATATCATCTCATCAGGGAGATAGTGTAGAGAGGAGACGTTACCGTCACAAAGATTGCATCTGCAGAGAACCTGGCTGATCCGTTTACAAAGACCTGTCGGCTAAAGTGTTTGAAGGTCACCTAGATGGTCTAGGATTACGTGACATGTCTCATTAGCTCTAGTGCAAGTGGGAGATTGTTGGGATGTATTCCCTAGAGCTACGAGTAATGTAAATGGCTTTATGTGCTTTAAAATAAAATGATGTATTATTCATTTATCAAAGTGTTTGTTTAATATTCGCATATTATAAATTATCTTGAATACTATAGATTACTTATGTACCTTCAAAGTTAGTATATGAGTGTCATATACAAGAGGATTTAAGTTTGAAGTTAGTAATCTTAAATAGTCCATAGAGAGCAAACAAAGCGGGTACTTTGTTTATGGTTTATCTATAGCTGCGGTTCATTCTATAATTGTATGGCGACCTTGATCCGGGATAGTCCATGTAGAGACATGAGAATGGAGGCACCTTGTATGATGTGATCATTTAGGACTGGACCCAGATGGAAATGACATTCTTATAATATCCACTAAACAAAGAAAGTCATTTCGATCTACTAAATGGTCATATATGGATTGATCTTAATCCTGAGTGTACGATGAACTCCTGAATGTCAGGCTATGTCCTTTGATTTACAAAGGTGAGGTTGGTGTAGCTGTCCCGACCAATAGCTACGTACTTTGGGAGCATGGTCTGTTGTGTAGCTGGGAACATTTTACATAGATATGGAGTTCACTCCTTCTTGCGAGAAGTATATGAGTATCTTTCTTAAGGGTTGATTCGGTACTTGAATGATTAGAGCGCTCAAGTTTTCTTTTACGAATAGAAAGATTAAAATTCATAATCGTTATGAATAAATCATTCATTAGAGAATCAATGGTACTTAAGGTAAAAATAATTAGAGGTGTATAACGGACATTATGACCCGGCTCTAATTACGAGATACTCGTGAAGGGTTAATCTATATGTAGTGACTATATCGATGGACACCGACTTGGTTCGGCTTAATATATCACCTGCGGCAACGAGAGTGCAACTTCGGGTTTTTAGTGGAATAACCCGGAGTTAATAATTCGGACTATTTAATTCAGAGCTTAATTAATATTTCAAGATTATTGGAACTCGAAACCGTAGGTCCATTTGGTCCTCGTGCTAGCTCGATCTACTATAGTGGATTTAGTATAATTGGACAGTCCAATTATATACTCACAAAAGCATAAATATTATTAATATGATTAATAATATTATTTTGTCACACTTAAAACTTTATATTAAAAGTTAATATATACTTTTATTAAATATATGATATTTAAACAAATGTATTAAATTATATAAGATATATTTAATGTGAGGTCAAATTAGGAATTCCAAATTTATTTAAGTAAGGTTAAATTAGGAATTCCAATTTTTTCGGTTTTAGAATCCCTTGGCTTTATTTTGGAAGTTACACCTTTTTGAAAGGTAATAACTCATTAGTTTTGTAACATATATTTTCTTTATGGAATTTAATATTGGATGTTACAAAATGATTGAAAAATAAACCCCTTCGAAAATACACTAGGAGGAATATGTAGGGTTTTATTTTATTTTGTAAAATTAAAACCCTAAGTATAAAAAGGAAAATATGATTTTTCTGTTGACAATTCATTCATTCTAACCCTAGCCTCCACCTTATTCTTCTCCAAATTTTCTCAATAGTTGAGAAAACCAAAATCAAAAGAAAATGAAGAAAACAAAAATCAAAAGAACAAAAGATGTTATTGTGCTTAAATCTCTAAAACGTTTAGGGATTACTTTGTGAGTCTTGCCCACACAAGTTTCCATTGGTAACGAGATATAGTTCGGAAGACTTGTGGTGTCGAACAAAATTCATCTTCATCTCTTTCTCTTTGTACACGGTAGTGAGCATTGTTTTTTGTTCATTACCGCCTCTTTCTTGGTGAAACGGAACTCGATTTGGTTTCGTTTTAATCCATAATTTTTTGGGAATTTTTTATGATGTTTTGGGGCTGTGTTGGGGCTGTTTTCAAGTGAAAAATCAAAACCAAAACACAGCCGATGTCCACACATTTCAGGGGCTGTTTCTGCAGTGCGTTGGGCGCGAATCGAGTCCAAAACAGTCCAGTTTTTGTCTGGCTGTTCGGGGACTGTTCTGGGGCTGTTTCAGGGCTGGAATTTTATCTAAAACTAAAGCAAAATTTCAGTGGTGATGGCAGTAGCATTCGGCATTCAAATGAGAAGGGCAGAAAAAATTTTCAAGTCCGATCTGTGTGCCTAAGACGTTTACGCTGCGTGAGGAAAGCGTTTCCTACACGGACTATTTAGGATTACTAATTTCAGACTTAAATCTTCTTGTGTGTAACCCTTATACACTAAGTCCGAAAGTACATTTAGTATCCAATGACATACATGAAAATTTATAATATGCGACTTTAAAATCAACACTTTAATAAATAAAATATGCATCGTTAATTACTTAAAAATAAATTCCGTTTACAAATTGCATTATGCTCTTGGGCATATATCCCAACACAAACTCTCTGGACCTTCATGCTTGGTTATATGATAATTGAACCCCATATTAAGATTGAATATCACTCACAATATCTCTTAGCTTAAGGATTCTATTAGCATTCAAAAATTTACCTTTGATAATGTCACCAATTACCTGATTAACAATACGACTACTTCTGGAACCAACATCATCAGAAGTTCAGGTGTGTGTTCACATACTCAATTAAAATCTAGTTCGAGTTTTGGACTCCAGAAACGCTCTATGCTCGCACTTTCCAATGACAAGATTGGTCAGTACAGCGAGCTTCAAATCTTATTGTCGTCGACCTACTTACTGTGATTTTAAGTTTCCCCTTACAATAATCAGAGCCAAGTCTCTACACAACTCAGGTTTATAGGAGTAGCGTTTACCCACTAATGAACATTAAAAAGTGTACATTTAATAAAAGAAACTAATCATTTTACACTTATAATTTCATTAATCCCCTTAATTTAGCACATTTTGTGAAATAATAATTAAATTTTTATTGTCTATATTTTTATTGTGATTTTTATTTCTTATGTAGGTGAAATAATATTTTGGATACATAACTAGAAAAATGGAAGTGACATTTGGATTTTTGAGGCCAGAAATTTAAAAGGGCGTCCTAACAGTGTATAATTTCAGAAATTCTAACTTTGCGTAATTTTCATATTTTGGCCATAAAGTTTGAACACCTCTTGCTATAAATAAAGGTGCTCAACACCTCATTCTCTTCAGATTCCTCTATAGAATTCTCTATGAGATTTTGTGAAGTGTCCTAGCTCTTGTGTTTTATTTTCCAAGCTTTCTTATAATTTAATTTTCTTTCAAGTTTAAAATTATAAGTGTTTTTATTCAAATCACGAGTAACTGATTTCATCATGCTAGGGTAAAGAGTGAAGCTTTTAATATGAAAATATATATTTATATTATTATATTATAATATATAAATTATAATCTAATGATTAATACTTAATTTAAATCTGGATTAATTATTGACAAATTTTGTTACTGCCTATATGGCTGGTTTTATTTATTTGGCATAATTGAGTACCTAACTGGACTTTTTATAGATAAATATTATAACCGCCTTTATGGCTAGTTTTATTTATTTTAGCATAATTAATTCCTAAAATAAATTAACTGGGTAATAATGACAATTTATATATTATAAAAAATAAGATTCTAAATTTGAATATTAAAAATGGATCCTCTAACCCTAACATTTTATTTTATTATTGCAGTTTAATTTAAAATTTTCAATCATTTCAAACAATTCACTCTTTTTATTTTTACCAAAATCATTTATTTTATCTTATTAAATGTATTCCTTGTGAATAGACCTCAGACTTATCGGGTTATTTTATTACTTCAACACTCTTATACTTGAGAGTAAAGAATCACTCTGTGAGTGTGTCACTCACCCTCATTTCGCCCCCACCTGATGTTGATATGTTGGTGTCTGAAGGCATATCCATCAAAGAAATGATAAGAGGAAGACATCGAGATGCATCCAATAGAATATTCATGGGAACTTATTGAATTGTTGTTGAAGGACCAACCATGTCACCTCTAACAAACCCACCAGGTGATCATGACCCCGAGATATTTTCATCATTTCTACCCGTTGTATAATTTTCCCAGAGAGTTTCATCCGACCTATAAACTATAACTGATTGGCTTATCATATTACAACTCGATGAAGAACGACCTTTAGATTGTTGACCCTCACTAGCAGTAATATTATCTCAACTCAAATATAGCTCGACCACATTATATGGTTGAACGATATTTGAGTGTAAATTTAAAAAGCACTCACAATCCTTTTGACTACCAATTTCAATAACTAAACGTCGCTGCGAATATGACGAAATTAAACTTTTAATACTGACTTTGTATTCCATTTTATTTCTCTGCATCCGCACATACAACATTTCCACTAACTGCTCATAAGTTGTGCCCGCAGCAACTAACTCTAAAAAAATATATCCTCTCATGTATTCATCGCTGTCATTATCTAATTTATCCCAAGACCTCTCACTGTAGAAAGTTAGAGGTATTTGTTCCATTTTAAACTTAGGAGAATAAAAGGCTAAGTTTTTGTAGTGGGAACAAATGGAGAATGCCCGGTTTTATAAATAAAGTTTCAAACTCCAGACATCCGAAGAATACTTCGGAAATCCGAATTAATACTTTGGATATCCAAAGTTTTGAATAAAAAATAAAATTAAAAATTAAAAACTTCGAAACTTCGGATTTCTGAATTTTACATCAACTTCGATATGTACTTCGGAGAATCCATTTTGTCCGAATTACACTTCGAATACTGTGGTTGGAAATATAAATGGCAAACGTTGTGGCTCATTTGGCAAATATATGTCTTTTTTTGGTTAGTTTTGCTAATTTCCCTTGATTTGTTAACTATTTAAAACAATGTCCATATTAATAATATTTAGAAACTGAGGGTGCTAAGTGTTATTATCTCCTCTTTTTCCCTGGGGTGATTGAGTGCGGTGTTGTACAGCGTATTTAAGGTTATTGGTCAATCTGAACCGTTGATTGGGATTTGAACTAGGGGTGAGCACCGGTTCCGAACCGGACCGGTTTTCTGGGTTTGGAACCGGAACCGGTTGTAATCGGGTAGGTTCCGGTTCCAAAAATGAAGGAACCGATTTTATCCGGGTAGGTTCCGGTTCCAAAATGGTCGGAACCGAAATCGGACCATGGAACCGGTTTAGGTTCCGGTGGCAGATGCATACATGAGCATGGAAGCAGCATAAGCTGCATGGAAACTCTGTCAGCAACAAGATTTTGACCATGCTCAAACTTTAATTAGCAAAAAGATATGTCCAAAATCATTTATTCGGTGACTTTCTCAGCGTTCGTTTGTATTAGCCATCCTATGGAATCTTATGAACTGTGCAAAACACTTCATCGACAACTTAATGCATCAAATAAAGGATGCATTAGTATATATCTCTTACATGCTTAATAACCATTAACAACTAGGCAACTTAATGCACTGATAAATTGCCTAATTGTAAATGAAAACAGAAAGGGTAATGAGGCTGACGAGCATTAAAAGTCTAAAACTTCATTTTATTTGTTCTTGAGCTTCCGCATTCCGATTTGGTCCCCGTTTTTCCTACGGACTCGTATCAGAATGTAATTTTCATTAAAATATTTTAAAATAGGGTAATTCGGAACCGAATTGGAACCGAATAATAGGGTACCCTGTTTAATTGGGTAGGTTCCGGTTCCACTTAATGCGGAACCAAATTTTTCCGGGTAGGTTCCGGTTCCATGCTGAACAGGAACCGAAACCGATTTTGCTCACCCCTAATTTGAACGGATTTTGATGGTACGTGTGATGCGAAAGGGAGGGGAATATTTATATTCCTAGACCGTTGATCGGGAAATCCACGTGGTTTAAAGCCAATGAAGTGGGGTCAATATTACATCTAGAAAGTGTAAATCCAACGGCATATAAACTTTTTACGTGATAGTAGGAGAAGGGGAAAATAGTAAAAAGACGGATTTCTAAATTTTTTTGATGTTTTAAAAATAAGACAATCATTTATATGAGATTTTGTTATAAATATTTTAATTTTTAGATAAAAGATGAGGTAAAGATGGTAATTAAAAATCTCATCCTGAATAAGTCCGGTTTTGTTCCATACCATCTGTGATTTAGAATAAAAAATTATCTCAAATCCCGAATCGAATGGTTATGAAACTCAAGTCCCAATCGAGATTTTGGATTTCTAGAATTATATATCTTTAAATATGATGTGATTTTGCTTAGATTTAAAATATAAAAAAATAAAAAAAATCGTTTAATTTCACCAAATATCAAACTGTTTATCTTATTTTTCCATAAGAAAGCACAAGATGATGATTCTGCAATTCTGATTTTATAGAATAATCATAAAAATTGGTGGCCTCACACATCCTACCAAGAGTATCATCCATTGCTGGTGGCAGGCAAATGGCCTTTGACGCTAAGGCTCAATGGTTCATTCATTTGCTGCTACATCAACAGATTGGGGGTGACAACATTGTACTTAAAATCTAAAACCGACGGATGATCAAATCCAAAATTTATGGGTTTTTAAAATTTTCTTTTAATCTAATTTTATATATGTGTGTATATGTATATATAAAAGAGTACAATAGTTATATCTCTCATGAGCTTTATCCAGAAAACAAATCGTATGTAGTTACCTCCAAACGTATCTACACACTGAATCGATCGACAAATGTTCTGGTTTAGAAATTCAAGTGACTTTCAAAGCTTAAATCAGTTTCCTACGGATTTGGAAACAACTCAAATTTGAACTTTGAAGATGAAATATAAAGGAAACAAGTTCCCATCTTCATGTTCAATCTCTACACTAAGGAAATTCAAAGAAGAAAATATATTCTCTCCAACCAAACCATGGCCAAAACTTCTCTAGTGTGTAAGCTTGTTTTTTTTTTTTTTTTTTTTTTTTTTTTTTTTTTTTTTTTAACACATAAAGCAAATCAATCTTCTACCAAAGGTTACAAGTCACCAAGACTTAGGATAACAAGTTATTCCAATTAACCTTCAAGTGACTTGTAATGGCAAGTAACAATTTACTTGACAAGTGTCACTTGATACTTGGTTAACATAAAGCAAATTAAGATATTTTCCAAAATTTACTTAATATTATTAATAATAAAATCAAATATCAAATATTTAATTTTATTAAATAAATATATAATTAAAGTATTATAAATTAAATTTACACCATTGATCAATGTTAGAAAACATAATCCATAATATATTTACATGTTTGTCCTCTTATGATCTAACCATACATGTATTACTAGTCCTAAATTTATTTACATGCTAATTGAAATAAATCTATATTAACCACAACACAATTGCATACCTTTTAAACTTGTAGAAACCTCTTAATCAAACTTAATTGATTGCTTAACTCAATAACAAATGGTCTTATTTATAGGAGGGAAAACAAGTCACTATGTAATCATCACATGCATTGATTACTATTAATCACATTATTATGATGCATAATGACTTTCTCTAACCCTTCCAAAAATGTTACCATCATGGGTGTACCATTTGTTCCCCACTTAACATTTTACTAATTGTTGTTACTAAACAACTCTTGTTGTTACTTAATTATTTGATTAACAACTCTTGTTGTTACTTAATAATGATATCATTACTAATTGTTGTTATTTAACAACACCAAATAATTAACTTAATAATTTCCAACATGAAATTATTACTAATTGTTGTTAACAACACCAAATAATGACCAAATAATTAACAACAATTAATTTCCAACATCTCCCACTCACACATGATGAGATCAACAGTTTTTATTATCTCTACAAGAATAATTCATACTTTGCAATTGTGTCGTGCGACCAGCATACTTCGAGAGCTCAATTTTATACATCTGTTAGGAATATATAGCTGCTCGAAAAATGGATAGAACTATAGTTGATTATGTATGCAGTATCCTCGATCATTTATAACATTAAAGCTCTCTCGATCTCTTTTCGAATGTAATATTTATTTTGTATTCACAATCATGTTTGATCATATAGAACAACATAATTGGTCGACCAGTGAATACAAGCTAATGTGATATTACTTATATAATAATCTTTCTCATTTCTCGAATCTCTCAATCTTGATTCAATTCGCTTTTCCAGAGATGCCCTTTCGGATCGAATCTATCATGATCCTTCAGTAACACTCCAAGATAGCGATCATCAAATTTAAGTTTTAAGAAGCAGACAAGAGTCTAAAGGGTACAATGTGAGATTGAAATAATCTCAAGTGTCTCACACAATATCAAGACTGAGATCTTTACTTGTATTACCCTCAATAGTCGCAAATGTACACATGGTATGAAAACATGTGCTACGGTATTTCTCTCTTTCCCATGGAGCGCATGTCTCATAAAATACCGTACATATTATAGTTCAGACAAACACAATGTCTAACTCATATCTGACATTAAGACAAGTAAGGTGAAACGAACTTATTCACCTTAGGTCATATCACAGAGAAAGTGACATCATAACGACATTACATAATTTTTAAGCTTGAGCTCTCTAGATTATCACTCAGATAATTAGCTTAAAAATTTGTCTCATCTCTCATTAACATAAAGTAATGGAGGCGATTGCCCGTGTGAGAGGGCCAATCATTCACTTGTCTGACATACTTCTCATACTAACGAATAGTATATTTGTTTAAACATGTATCAACATAATAACATGTAAGCATTGAACATAAATATCAATGAGTATTAACATTAGTAAACATTATTCTGGAAAAATACATATCATAATATGTAAGCACATTAACATCTACGCAATCCCTGAGTTTTTATATGTCTAACAAAGACATCTCTAGGAACAGGCTTGGTCAATAGATCTGCTACCATTTCTTGCGTAGAAATGTACTTCATGTTTACCTCTTCTCGTGCAACTATGTCTTTCACAAAGTTATATTTGGTATCTATATGTTTCGTTTTACAATGGAATTTGGGTCTTTTGTGTAGGCTATCGCTGCTTCACTATCACAGTTAACTAGTATTGGACCAGAAGCTTCATTTGACATACCCAAATGATCCAAGAACTTTTCAACCACACAGCCTCTTGTACTGCTGATGAAAAGGCCACAAATTCAGCCTCCATTGTGGATAAGGCTATACAAGACTGTTTCTTACTGCTCCATGAAAATAACACCATTGTTTAGCAAGAAAACAAAACCGGAGGTAGATTTTCTTTCATTTAAATCTCCTCCCCAGTCAGCATCAGTATAGTCTCTCAATTGCAGATCATTTCCTTGATAACACAATGAGTAATCAGCTGTCCCTCTCAGATACCTAAATATTCTTTTAACTGCTTTCCAATGTGCTAGTCCTGGATTAGATTGGTATCTACTTACCATTCCAACAGCGAAACAGATATAAGGTCTTGTACACAACATTGCGTACATTAAACTTCCAACTGCATTTGCATAAGGAACTTTCTTCATTTGTTCTTTTTTCCTGTGGAGTTTCAGGACACAATCTACGACTCAAAGCTTCAGTTTTCGTGATAGGAGTATCAATGGGTTTACAAGCCTGCATTTGGAAGCGTTCAATAATTTTCTTTATATATGACTCATGTGAAAGAGATAATAAATTCTTTGAACGATTTCTTGAGATTTTAACCCCAAGAATATATGCAGCTTCACCCATATCTTTCATCTCGAAGTTAGATGATAACCATTCTTTGATGTGTTTTACAAACTCCTTATCATTCCGGCTATAAGTATATCATCCACGTACAAAGATAAGATAATGAACTTATCTTTATCTCTCTTGTGTACACACAATGATCCTCATCTATCATTGTGAATCATTTGAAATGATTGTATTGTGGAATCGTATATACCATTGTCTAGATGATTGCTTGAGACCATATATAGACTTTAAAAGTCTACATACTTTCTCCTTTTCATTTTCTTTTATGAAACCTACTGGTTGTTCCATGTAGATTTCTTCATCAAGTTCTCCATTGAGAAAACAGTCTTTACATCCATTTGATGTAATTCTAAATCCATGCTTGCTACTATAGCCAGAATCAAGTGAATTGAGGTAAACCTTACAACGGGTGAAAAAGTCTCTTCGTAGTCAATTCCTTCATGTTGTGTATACCTTTTGCTACAAGCCGTGCTTTATATCTTTCGATATTGCCATCGGAATTACGCTTTATTTTAAGAACCCATTTGTTCTTGATAGCTTTGCGTCCTTTGGGTAGATCAACCAATTCCCAAACTTGGTTGGACCTCATTGACTCCATTTCGTCTTCCATTGCTTTCATCCATTTTTCCTTAGCAGGACACTGAAGAGCCTCTTTTATGTTCTAGGTCCTTCATCCTCTTGAGGAGGTAGAATCAGAAAGGTTTCTCCTTCGATATCGAAACGACGTCGAGGAATGCCTATACGATTACTACGTCGTAATTGGGATTCTAGTGGTGGAACTGATTCCTCACTTTCCATATTATTCCCATTTGGATCGTGCACATTGCTCCCATTTGGATTAGGTACATCACTCCCACTCGGATCACGTAAATGAAACTCGCGTGAAACTAATTCATCATTTTGAGATTCATGTGAAACAAATCATCATGTTTTCTCAAATTTCTCTCATCACTCCCACTTGAATTAGGTAAACCCGAGTGTTCACCAATCATGTGATCCATGTGATCTTGAGTTTCATATAGAGATAAATCTTGACCTATCTCTCCCTGCTTAGGAAAATCATTTTCTAAAAATGTGATATCTCGTGATTCAAATTCTGTCACGCCTCCACTTTCATGTTCACCTATGCAAACATACCTTTTTGACTGTTCAGAATATCTTATAAAGATACATTTTTTCCTCTTGGGCCTAACTTCCATGTTCGTGAGAACGCACATGAACATAGGCCGCACAACCCCAAGGTTTTAGAAAGTGAATATCTGGTTTGCGACCTGTCCATAACTCATATAGTGTGGTGGCAACAGATTTTGATGGCACTCGGTTAAGTACATATGTGGCAGTTAATAATGCATCACCCCAATAGGTTATAGGCAAATTTGTTTGTGCCATCATAGACCTAACCATTTCAAGAAGAGTTCTATTTCTTCTTTCCACAACACCATTTTGTTGAGGAGTAGCAGGAGTAGTCAACTGACGACTAATTCCTTTTTCATCACATAATTCTCTCAACTGATCAGATAAGTACTCACGACCACGGTCAGTGCGTAGTGCTTTAATTTTCTTGTCCAGTTGATTTTCTGTTAAATTCATAAATTTCTTGAAACATTCTAATGCTTCAGATTTATGAGCAATCAAATAGACATAACTAAAGCGTGTAAAATCATATATGAATGTGATGAAATAAGATGCTTCATGCCTTGCCCTGACATTCATTGGACCACAGATATCTGAATGGATTAATTGTAATGGAAATTCTGCTCTAGTCCCTTTTCCAAATGGTTTTCTCGCAGTTTTTCCAGCCAAACAATATTCACATGTTGACAATTCTACCTTCTCAATATTTCCCAGAAAGCCTTCTTTGGCTAATCTGTTCATTCTTTGCTGGCCAATGTGGCCAAGTCTAGCATGCCACACAATTACATCACTATCATCACTGACAGATGAAGTAACAAACGAAAAACTTGAATTATGATTAAAACATTCAACATTTAATACAATAAAACCATCAAGAAAATAACCAGAACCATAGTGTATTGTACCTAAGTACAAATCAACACCAAATTTATGGAAGTTCAAATTGAAACCTAAATTAACCAAAACCAACACAGAAACTAAATTCCGACGAATTTGTGGAACAAACAATACATCATGTAGTAGTAAAGTTTTTCCACCATGCATGACTAACTTGCATGTTCCTATTACTTTGACTTCAACACGTGAGTTGTTGCCAACATATATCCACTTCACCCCAGGTGAAATTCGTCGAAATTCCACGAAGGCATCTTTATCCTTCGCTACATGGTTGTGGCTCCTGAGTCTACAGTCCACAAAGGATTAGATTCAGTTAGAAAGATTGAACTTGAAACACATATTTCATTTAAATATGCACGAAAGGTATTCACCTTTTTTGGCTCAGTGCAGTCACGAGCAAAATGACCTTTCTTACCACAGTTAAAACATTTAACATTTGCCATGTTTTTCTTTTTGGTAGGACGTTTTCCTTTCCCATGTTGATTGGTCTTCTGTTTCTTTTCTGGCTTGGAATAAATTTTTGTTCTTTTCGAACTGGAACCCACCACCATGAAATTTTCTTTTCTTCTTGAAACCCCCAGGTTTTCTAGTTTCTGTCATATGCAAGTCGGTCGCTTTCTAATTCAAGGTGACGTTTAGCATCATCAAAGGTTTTGATGCTCTCATTGTGGGTCAAATGCATCTTCATATGCTCCCAGCTATTTGGAAGAGAACGAATGACCGCTTGGACTTTTTGTTCATCAGTAATAACATGTCCAGCATCTGCCAGTTTAGTAATCATGTTTGACATTTGCCTCAAGTGTTTTGACATAGTGAACTCAGGACGTTTCTTGTATGTGTCAAACTTGATTGTCAGTGACCTGAGTTTGGTTATTGATGTACTACCAAACTTTTCAGCTAGTGTGGACCACATGTCCTTAGCCATGTCATATTTCCTGAACTCTTTCATTAGGTCATTATCCATACTACTTAGCAACGTAATGCGGGCAATGGAATTCTTTTTCTTCCAGGCCTCATAAGCCTCTCGGTCTCGCCTGTGTTGGGCCGTAGTGCCCTGTTCAGGTTCATCCATGCTCATTTTCAAAGTTTCAAGAACCTCTTGTTCTTCTAGCACATATTGGATTTTCATGCTCCAAATTTCATAATTATCGCCATTCAGTTTCTCACCCTTGTTGAGTTCAGCGATAATGTTCTTTGTTGCGGAAGCCATTAAAAAACACAAAGTTTCTACAGACATTCATGCACAATTGTTAATACTTTTGTTTATTTTATCATGAAACAAATTATGTTTAATAAAATTCTTCAATGGGGTTAGAGTCAAAAAGCCACTATGTGTCCAATCATCATCCAATTACCCAATGTAAAAATATTATCAACATAATCAATCATGTAAAATCATTTTCTAAAAATTACATAAATTCTTAGAACATCTTAATCATGCGACAATTGTACATGACAATCATTGATTTAATTACATAAATTAAATTCAACATGAAACATTCATATATATATAAATACAATATTTACAAGCCGTAAAATAACACACAGAAACAACATGAAAGAAATTAAATTTTACGACAATAATTTTCCCAGTTTGTAGATCTAACTCATATTGTTTTTGGATACGAATCCTCAAACTCTTTGGGTAACTCGTAATTGATCTTGGACAGCCATGGAAAACCTATAGCAAATTTCGGATCCTTGCAACGTTTCCGGGACATCAAAGGAAAAATGGTATTATTTGCCTTATATTGAGATACTCAATCGCTAACCTCTCAATGGCTATGTTATACTGAACACGTAGTTCTTCTGTATGAGTTACTAATTTCCAAATATCAGTAAGCCTTTTTGCCATATTTCTGGGAGAGTATTTCGTAGCAATCTGAGTCTGTTCGGTTGTCCTATCCAATTATCTTCCCATATAGATTCTTGTAACATGTTATTAAAGGTGATTATATGCGAAATCATATCATCATCTTCTTTCATCCGATACTTATCCAGATCCAGCAACATGTCTTTCAATTTTTCACTGTGGGCGGATGTCATAACCTTTTTGCAGTTTTTTGTCTGATCGGCATGATTTTTCTGCAATAAATAGAAAGAAAAACCAATATAATGAAATACAAAGTTACATTAACTAAAATAAACATCACAAAGATATTCATTTACATAAACAAAAGTTTATATGATAAAACAAATTTATCATGGCCCATTAATACAATATGCAAAAGGACTAGACATTTAATCATGACAGATCGAAATTACCGAAGCAAACCGATACAGACATGACCAACACGGGCCAACACGGATGTCCACGCGCCATTCACGCGCCACAGGAGTGACTCACGCGCCTCCACTCGCCGCCACGCGCGGCCACGGGCTCCCACTCGCCCTCACGCGCTCTCACGCGCCGGCCAGGCTCGGTTTACTTCCACGCGCAGACGACATGTCGTCCGCTTGTCAGTGGCCGTATGACATGTCTATTTAATCTAATGCCAGCCGACTTGTCGGTTGACATGTTGCGGACGACATGTCGTCCTTCTCGGTGTTATGCGTACGACTTGTCGTACATAAACCGGATGACATGTCGTCTGCAAACCAGGAACACGTACGACATGTCGTACAGAATCCGGACGACTTGTCGTCCTCTCCTCTAAATAACGGATGACATGTAGTACGGCTCTTCTGGGAGTATTTTTCTGGGTAAAAACAGATTCATCTAGCCAACTTCTAGGGTCCATATCTTTCTCAATTTTAATCCAAATTAAGCAAATGATATACCAAATTGAAGATCTCATGACCTAGTTTTCAAAACATATTTGAACATGCGATTATCAATTTTCTACAGAGAGTTATTACGACCCAAAGTTGGAAGAAAATCATTTTTTAAAAAACAAAAACAGAAGCATTTTCAACATTTTTCATGCATGTTCATGCAATTTTTGTGTAATCCAACTAAAATACATGCATTTAAGCTACTGATACCAATGTTAGAAAACGTAATCCCTAATATATTTACATGTTTGTCATCTTAGGATCTAACCATACATGTATTACTAGTCCTAGATTTATTTACATGCTAATTGAAATAAATCTATATTAACCACAACACAATTGCATACCTTTTAAACTTGTAGAGACCTCTTAATCAAACTTAATTGATTGCTTAACTCAATAAGCAAATGGTCTTATTTATAGGAGGGAAAACAAGTCACTATGTCATCACATGCATTGATTACTATTAATCACATTATTATGATGCATAATGACTTTCTCTAACCCTTCCAAAAATGTTACCATCATGGGTGTACCATTTATTCCCCACTTAACATTTTACTAATTGTTGTTACTTAACAACTCTTGTTGTTACTTAACAACTCTTGTTGTTACTTAATTATTTGATTAACAACTCTTGTTGTTACTTAATAATGATATCATTACTAATTGTTGTTATTTAACAACACCAAATAATTAACTTAATAATTTCCAACATGAAATTATTACTAATTGTTGTTATTTAACAACACCAAATAATTAACCAAATAATTAACAACAATTAATTTCCAACAATCAAATATCTAATTTGGTGGATTTAATAAGATCTTGATACTTGTCAACAAGTGATAGTGCCAAGTGCACCATAATACTTTAACAAATTGCCAAATCAAAATTTGCAAAATATATATATATATATATATATATATATATATATATATATCTAAATATTCAAATTTATTTACAAATAAATAAATATTTAATTTAAATACAAAATCAAATATTATTTATTTAAAGTAAGTTTGACACTTGGCAAAATCAAATGATGTCATGTGTAAAGATAAAAACTTGACACTTCTACAAATCAAAATTTGACATGTGTAAAGTTAATTAATATCTATATATTATTTTATAATATCAAATATTATAATTACAAATACCTCATTATGTCATAAACAACCTTATCAGTCTCTCAACTATCTGCAAATCACATTTATGATATTTCTGAAATCACTGGAATAATTCCCGAATAAGCGGGTCCTAGCGCGTTAACACCGAGAAATATTTTATATTTTATATTTTACCGATAAAGTACATAAATTACATTGCGATCATATATCGAAGCAATTTAATCGCAATTTAATTAATTCGTCAATTAGTCGGTTAATGTGTGTGACCCATTGGGTTCTCCGTGAGATGGACATGAGTCGATACGAACATGTACATATCACTTCGGTACAACCCGTTGCAACCAAAGTTCTCAATGACCTTAAGTAACCTCTAACAAGATATCATGACCCACAGACACGAAGAATAAAATATCAGATAAACCAATATAGTTGTATTTACGTGTAGTGAAGCCCCTCTGTTGTCAACTCCTGATCGAGTGCGGGTCATGAAGTCGTCAATCCTCTAACTCGATCATAGGATAAGAAAATCAACCATACACGGGACGTACGTATCCGAAAATTAATTTTTCAAAAGTCGCATGCTCCAGCCGAAGACTTAATCCTCGTGTATGATATTTCCACCTAGGATCTCAAGCTCAAGTATATGAGCATATGAGCCAGCAGATTCCATCTCGACGATCATATATCCTCATACATTAAGAACACATCGCCAACAAGCTTCTTTCACCAGATGTGACGAGCCTGGTGCAATATACACAAGAGAACGATGTGTGTCAATGCAAACGATAGTCGTGACGTCCCAGGTCAAAGGACTAATGATACACTAGTACGATTGTGCGAAGAATCATGACTGCGCAGAATCGCTCATGTGATTCGTCGTATTTGGTCACGTTCAGTAACATGTTTTTTCAAATGATTGCCCACGTGTATGCTCTTGTGCCATGAGACTTATCGTCCAAATATCAGTATCACGTACTAATCAATGGTAGCATCGAAAATATACTAGTCATGTGATGTGATCATCCCTAATGACATTACCTCAACCGAGAACAAATTCGGATGTATTTAAATCAAAACTTTGTACTCACATCTACAACCTATTGCAGATAGAGTCTCGACGCGTAATACATCATAAGATCGTATTTTGCATAAATTATGTGCTAGCAACTAAACATATGCAAAATATTATAAGATTGTCATTATATTAATCGTACATTAATTTATAACTAATAATAAAATTATATTTATATAAGGATAATACCCATGAATCGGATGACTATTAGTTTTAGGGTATATCCCGAATACAACTCATGTCATATAGGGATGACAACAGACCGAGTACAATACAAGAATACCAAATACCCATATCCCACCCATCAATGGTGCGGAAGTAGAAGGCCATTTATTTTCTCTGTTGTATTAAGAGTCGTGACTGAAACTAGCTACTAGAAGCTTCATGAATCGGTCGAGATTTTGTTTGCTCATGTTATGCTGGACAAAATAGGATTAAAGTTCAACTGATATTCTTGAAATTTTCCAAGGATGGTTTAGTGAATATATAATATATATATATATAAATATTCTTATCTCTTGTATTCATCAAGCTCACTTAGTTACAGTCCCAGGACTTTACATTGAAAAAAAATGGAACTGATTTTGGAATATGAATCAAACAAGAAAAAGCCAAACGGGCTACGATTCATACCCAATTCATTTAGTAATAACAGGATGATTTCACGATATAGTAATAACAGGAGGCACAGATGAATATAGCAGGTCATAAATTGATGATGCAGGCGAAAAATATAGAAAGAAGAGTTTGAAGCTAGCCTAAAACAGCTTCAAACTACAGTGAAATATCCTAAAATAACATCAGCCCTGCAAAAAGGGGCAAGATCAGATTGCATTAGTTTATCGCCCGACACAGATTTATGATTTCACCAAATCTCAAATGTGTTTCAGAATCATCACCAATTAGACCCCTTGACCATTGAACAAACAGATAATAGGCATCACGTACAAGGACACAAATTTCATGTCTCACCGTTTACAGTTCCGCCACACATTAATGGTTTGGGTCTGCCTCTGTCTGTGGAAGCACAGGCTCAATCTCAGAACTTTCAACCACCCGTACTAATGTTGCGGGCTCAGTTGTGGGGAATGCACCACCCTGCAAGCCTGGGGACATAGGGGCAGCTGGAATCATAGGCAACATCTGTGGTTCAGGAAGGACATCAAATCCTGAAACTCTACGAACCTTCCGATCATGTGGCCTCTCATATCTGTCATAGTTGCAGCTGCGACTGCGACTGCGACTGCGGCTACGGCTACGGCTACGTTTATGACTAGGTCTGGGGCTGCGACTGTGTCCACGAGACCAGCTCCGACTCCGGCTCCGGCTCCGGCTCCGGCTCCAGCTCCTAGTACTTCTACTGCTCCTGCTTCTACTCCTGCTCCTGCTCCTGTTACCCCACATACGAACCCTGTGTGGACTACGACTATGACTTCTGCCCCTGCTGCTCCTATCAACAATATCTCTCCTGTTATCAAATCGACCTCGTCCACGACCACGACCATCCATATTATTGTACCGATCATGTGTCCCCGGTTCATCCTACCCCAACCAACATTACTAATACCAGGGCCACCAAAACCCCGCCCCCTGTTTCCATGCCCAGAAAACATGTCACTTCTCCCTTTATATCCACCAAAGCCACCGTCCCTCGCGCCACCTCGCCCACCAAAGCCACCGTCCCTCGCGCCACCTCGCCCACCAAAGCCACCGTCCCTCGCGCCACCTCGCCCACCAAAGCCACCGTCCCTCGCGCCACCTCGCCCACCAAAGCCACCGTCCCTCGCGCCACCACGCCCACCGAAGCCACCGTCCCTCGAGCCACCACGCCCACTGAAGCCACCGTCCCTTGCGCCACCTCGGCCTCCAGAATCCCAATGCTCACCACCACCACTACTAGCATCAAAACGGCTAACTCCCCCTCGATCCTTAAAAAAACCAGGCCCACCACGCAAAGCCATCTCTTGCACCTCTGGGGGAACGTGCTGGTTAGCCCCCTCCAGAACCTTAATCAAATCAGCTGCAAATTTCCCATCCCGCTCAGAGAAAAAGGTGTACGCCACTCCAGTTGCACCAGCCCTCCCAGTTCTTCCAATTCGATGGACATAATCCTCAATTCCCGTTGGAAAATCGTAGTTGATCACTACCCTATAATATGAAAAGCTAAAGATAATGTAGTACAGTTGCATACAGTTCTCTACAAGAAAAATCAAAATTGTTGTTTTAAATAAAAATCTCACATACAAGTCAACTGAAATCTGGCCCCATCACTTATGAAACCACAAATGCATCATAAAATAGAAGTAAAACAACTGACCTTATATCTTTAATGTCAAGCCCCCGAGCAGCAACATCAGTGGCAACTAATATGGGGGACTTTCCGCTTCGGAACTGATTTAAAACCCAGTCTCTCTCACCTTGAGACTTGTCTCCATGGATTGCAATAGCTCCAAAGTTATGTCCAATGTTACGTGCAAGTTGGTCACACAACTTCTTTGTAGAGCAGAATATAATGACCCTTGAACCTCGTTCTTGGGCTCTAAGGATCTGCTGCAATCGCCTCTCCTTCTCCATTTGTGGAACTACTTCAACATGCTGCAAAGTCCCAAAACAAAAAAAATTCAAAGACAAGTTATTATCTTGTTAGCAAAAGGACAGAAGGGATTCATAAAAAATATTAGTGAAATTGAATCAGATATGTAACTTCTACATGTGATCATAAATAACCCAATATATAGATACAAACGTACAAAGGAATGATCCACAAGTAAATGGAACATTACACTTCAGTTAAAAACTACTATGTTAGAAGAGTCAAGAGCTTTTTAACAAGATCATCAATAAGGTCAAGCTTAAGCTAATCAGATCTTGTACAATAAAAGTTCCATGACCCAGACTACGATCCCTAATGTCTGATATTAACCACGTCAATATTTGCTCGAAAACAAAATACATTTTGCAAGTCAATATAAAACTCTACCTAAAAACTGCAAACAGAAAGAACTTTCAGAACTGAGACACGATGCATATAATGTTATTACCGGTATAAATGATATCATATTTCCATCATTGCCACGCCAGCTTTTTTACAGCATGTCATAGTCATACTAATCAACCTATATACAGTAACAGCAAATGAAATTATAATGACCTGTGTGATAGCCTTGTTCGCAGCAAGCTCATCAACACTGCCAATGTTCACCTGGACAGGATTGACAAGTAGATCACTGGCTATTTTCCTTACATCCTTGGGCCAGGTTGCCGTATACATGAGAGTTTGTCTGCGTGGAGGCATCTCATTTACAATCTTGCGGATTTGTGGTTCAAAACCCATGTCAAGCATTCGATCTGCCTCATCAAGCACAAGCAGTGAAACTTGCCCAAAACCAATCTTCTTCATTTCAAGAATGTCATTAAGCCTACCAGGTGTGGCCACAACGATATCAGCTCCCCGTTCCAATTCTCTCAACTGAGGGCCCTTTGGGGCTCCACCATACAAGCACTGAGGCAATGATTGGAGTGATGACAAAAAATTATTATAAAGAAGATCAATTATTTGCATAAATTTAATAATGATAAATAAGCATATGACACCCACCGTGCAAGACACCCGTGAAGATCTGCCAAACTTCTTGGCCTCATCTTGTATTTGTGTTGCTAGCTCCCTAGTTGGAGCCAGAACCAATACTGTTGGGCCATTTTGAGGATTATTATGACGCTGTCTTAGAAGAATGAAGGCAGGGATCAAATAGCCCAATGTTTTACCAGAACCTGTTTTGGCAATTGCTACTATGTCCCTACCCTGAAGGGCAATTGGCCATGTTTGTGCCTGGATCGGAGTGGGGGATGAAAATCCAGCAGAATGCATCTGAAACAAAATATTAACATAGCAACTGAGCACATGCCAAATAAATAAATAAACACTGAATTTAATGTATCCAGGTAGTAAGAAAGAGAGTGAAGACATATGATTCATGATAGAGAAGAAAAAAAACTAAAAATCCATGGGTGTATGGTTGCTTACAGAAGCAACTCGAGGCAACTAAAGAGGGCAATAAAGACATAAGAGGCGGAGCCAATAAGCAAGAAATTCCAGTCACATCAGGTGTGATTTGGACGAAGGGCCAACCAGCCATTTAGAAGAAGCCCAAGAAAGGCTCCAACAGTCCATTTTGCAGCCTCCAAAAATCAGAATAGTCGTTGCATGTGTAAATGTGTCAATAGCAGCGCAGCGTACGACATATGCTCCTCCTCCGGAGCAGATATCGCACCTGCGACAAGTGAGAACTAATAAGTTTAAAAATAGATAATAAGACCAGAATGATTTGAAGCAGATTTTATTTTTGGCTTTCAACCTAGAACATTAAGGATTAAATCACAGCACAAGATAAACTTGCCTCTCTCAATATCTCCGGGGGGAAGCCACTAGATTCAAATGTCATGAACGGCATTGGAACATTGTCACCCTATGCAATCAATAAAAATTAACGTCATAAATTATTCCACAGTGACTAAAACTGCCACAAAGATCTAGAAATAAAAACAACCAGTTCAGTGCAGACATCACTAGCACGGCCACATCATTTATTATTTTCTAAACTAAGCTGTTGTAAATTTATTGGAAAAAATACCTAGTCAGCCAGAAAGATTATTCAACATATATTTAACATATTAAATAACTGTCTGCCCCTTGACAGCAAACAATCACGACCCCTGGAGAACTCTATCATAAATGCTGCTCTTTTAGCAAAAACATATCTCAATATTCCAACATCTACAAGCTCAATATATGATATTGATACTTATAAATCCCAGTCTACCAATCTCATGTTCCCAAGGATGTGATCATATATAGCAACCCCTTCTCAACTTTCTAATTAAACCTACATTATATTAAATGAGCCCATACAATGACATCTCAACAGTCTATCTATTTATTTTCATTTTTTAGGCAAGAGCCTTATAGTTGTGTTCCAATAAAATTACGCATACTTAACCTTGGATGTTCATAGTTCTACAAGTTTCTCACAAATATTCTAATTTCACAATTTCATATGACACTGATTTGGATATAGACATCAGATACAAGTCCACTCCATCAACCATTACACTTAAATTCTTGTTTCACAAGTAATATAAATGTCAATTTTTTATAAGCATTTATCTAGTTTCATTCAATATCCATATGCAGTCAGCATCATCAATATACTTAAATTACACACAGACGATGGAACGAATGATGCAATAAACTTAGATAAAACCGCAGTTTCTCTAGTCAAGTTAATCATAAACACAGGTATATCCCTTCATGCATCATATTATTAAAATTTAATTTAGGTTTCACAAGTAATATAAATGTCAATTTTCTATAAACATTTATCTAGTTTCATTCAATATCCATATGCAGTCGGCATCATCAATTACTTAAATTACACAAAGACGATGGAACGAGCGATGCAATAAACTCAGATAAAACCACAGTTTCTCTAGTCAAGTTAATCATCCATACAGGTATATCCCTTCATGCTTCATATTAAAATTTAATTTAGGTTCTACGTTCTTCAGAATGTGAAAGATTTAAGAGTACAGACCGTGGCAGAGACTTCATGTTGTTGGCGGTAGACTTCAGCAGGAGACAGATTAGTAACACCAGGAGATCCAACAAAAGGTGGCCTCATCATAGCATTATTTGGAAAAGAACCTGAATGATTATGCATACTATGCATTGCATGCCCAGACACGGCATTCAATCCAGCAGCTTGACCAAGTGTGACATTTTGAGGTGGGGCACTACCCATCCTTGTATCCTGAAAAGAAGCAACGAATCAGAATAAATTAGAAAATAATTTTGCAAACAATTTCATTTGCAGAAACCAACATTTCATGTGGAACAAAGCCAGCATCTCCTTGACAACACATAACCAAACACAAAATACAGCAAAAGCATGAAAATGAATAAAATAATAATAATCATGAAACAATAAACACATGCATGGAGTGGAGTTGTGTCGCTTAAATATAACGAAAGAAATGATTATGAGGTAAAAGCAGTGTTCTAAACCGCAGTGCCTAGGAACCGTGTTTCCGCTCTGCAGTGTGCTGCCGCACCTAACCCCAAATGGGTGGGGTTAGGCGGTCGTCCCTCTACTAGGCCCAAATCAGACTAAGTTGGGCGCATAAACCTCCTAAGCGCTACCTACCGAGGCTGCATAGGGCACTGAATTTTTTTGTGCAACTCTAGATCAAAACGGTGCAGTTGAGGGTTTAAAATAACCCCAGACAGTGTCGCTTGGGTTTTTTTTATTTTAAAATATATCACCCAAAACAACGTCGTTTTGGGAGTCAGATTTTAAAAATATATATATATAATAGGAAAATTACAGGGGTATAGACAACACGTTTTGGGGTAAAATCTAAAATCCCCAAATTGAGCAAAAACCCTAATTTTCGAATTCTCTCTCAGCTGAGGAATTTCCGCGGGCCCAGGAGCCCTAGGAGCTGGGTGTTGGGCTGTCACCAAACTAGCGCATAGCGCATTTCAGAACACTGGTAAAAAAACTTCATTTCCCAAGTAATAGGGACGACAATGGCATCACTTTGCATATGCTAACAAACTAGTACATAACTGTCATCATGCCTTCCCATTACATGCATGTACTTCAGTCTATCTTTGAGCCAGACTCAAATGAATTAAAACAAATTGTTTAAAATCTCTATTATACCTGTTGATTTCTCCCCATGGGTAACACTGCAAGCTTAGGCTGTTGTGGATTCATGACTGGTCCATCCTTGTTACCATTAAAATAGTAATCGTTTCCAGATCTACCATGTATATTATCCTCATACCCCATATTTAATCCAAATGGTGGATGATTGGAATTGGACGGGTTATTGTGCATCATTTGTGGACCCAACTGATTCTCAAACCTAGGATCATGATGGTGGTCAGCCATTTCAGTCCCAGTTTGCTGCAGTTGAACCATGTGATTAGGTGGTTGCAAGCTGACCGAAGAATCACCAAACTGCTGCATATGGTCCAAATGTATACCTGTCTTCATTGAATTGGTTCCACTAGGGGGGTTTTGAGAAGATGTAGCACCAGTCTGTTGGAAATTCGAGGGAGAAAACCCTGTTTGATTTCCTAGTGGAAAATCAATTTCCTCCCTCTTTGAGATTGCTGCTTTGTTGTATTCCTGTTGACTTGGAAACTGTTTTCCCTGTGCTCCAAGTTGTGTTTGCTGCTGTGAACTTGGTTGCCCGTGCGGAGGAACACCTTGTTGATATGTTGTGTACTGCAGCTGCGGATGTGTATACTGAAGTCCTTGTGGTTGTGCCATCTGTGTATTCTGATGCCGCACTGATTGCTGCCCTAGCTGCTGGGACTTCTGCTGCATAACCTGCTGTTGCATTTGTTGCCCAGGTTGCTGTAGCCATGGCTGAGATACCTGTTGAGGCATTTGTTGAGCAGGATACTGCACCATTTGTGGCCTGATTTGAGGTGCAAACTGCCCTGGATGTTGCATGGTCTGGCCTAGTTGTGAACCTTGTTGCTGTGGTTCCTGCTGATCGGGAACCTGTGCCACCATAGGTCCATGTTGTTGAGGCAACTGGCTCAATTGTTGAACCTCTTGAGGTGTGGCTTCTGTCATTAGCTGCTGATTTTGCGTTGTCATCATAACACTTGGTTGCATGGAATGTGCAACTGGTATTGGAGCCAGTTTAGGCGTAGAACCTCCAGGAGGTGGACCAGGTGGCAATGGTGGAGGGAAACCAGCTGGTTTCTCATACTGGGTAATGTTAGTTTCTGGATTCCAATAATACAAAAGACCTGTGCTTCCATCTATCAGTCCCTTCCAAGGTTTCAGAAGAGTAGGATCATCCGGAGCATACCGAGGACCAAGAGCAGAAGCTGCTTCCGCCATTGCCATTCACAATTTTCACCTAAAGTATCCCCACATTCAACGACATCAAGAAAAACAATATTGCAAACCCTTGACAGATAAGCAAGATTCTTCCGATTATTTTAGTTATATCATGTATTTAGAGAATTAACAACACTTTCCCAATCAATATGTTATTATTTAAGAATAAAATTCAGCGGAATACAATTTAAGCAATTTCATTCACAAATCGTAAACCAAGCACAGTTATAGCACCGACAAATACTGAATTCCTAGAAGTTATCACACACATAAATAGTATATTTAATTATAGTAGCCAGGTCATATAATAGAGAGGAGCACAACAACATAAGCAATTGCCTCTTAATCTAAATTTTGTTTTAAATGGCTTCTCAATCTCGGTCGAATTCTTTATTAGCATTGCTAGACATGACTAAACCATAAAATTTTGTACCCAAATTATATGTCGATGTCACGAAAACTCCGTTAAACGAGTATTATCAAAACTAATATAATTTTTCAGGTAAAACAAAGTGCTCACATTGAGGATCGATTCAGTAATCTAGGTCCGCCACAGCATACTTTCTGATTGAGAAAAAATATCTCTTATACTCGTACAGTCATTATTCTCTACCAGTGATGGTACCAATCATATATCGCAGCTTATCCATACATTCATACACACACACACACACAAATATACACATACATACATACATACATGAGTGTGTGTGTGTGTGGATTTATGGTCCAATTGATATAAAAATTTTGAAATGGGTATTCGAATTAAACAAAGCATGTATTGTTAGTAAATGAAACGACGCCGTTGATAAAGTTTGAAACTTACCAGTTCCTGGAGATGTAGAGCTTCATGTATTGACCCTCCTCGTTCTGCACCTTCGCTGAGTAATTTTAATTTTTTTTTTCTTTTTTGGGTTTTGAAGGCCTAAACGGTAATCGAATTATTGAGGGAGAGACTGCGAGTTGGTCAGTAGATCGCTAAAGACGATTGGCTTCGAGTGATATATATATATGTGCTGCCTCAAATTATTCTCAATGTAAAGCAAAACCCTAGTTTGTGATTTATGGACGAAACTGTCCTTGGTTTTCTGTTAATGACGAATGTGACCCATATTTCGAAATACGTCCCCGTATCATCCCTCTTATATATATATATATGTTTAGTCCCGTTTTACATCAATTATTTACTTCTAAATAGACCCGGACACGGTTCCGGTTCGGTATCAAAATCGAATCGCTTTTCGATTCCTGTTCGGGAATCGGAATCAGAACCGGTTTAGTACGGTTCGGTTAGGGTTCTCACCCTAACCGAACTGTTGGAACCGTTCGGTTGCAACCGAAATTTAAGTTTTATTTTATTTTTAATTTAAGATTTTAATTTAATTTAATAAAATTAAAATAAATAAAAGTTTTTATTATATTTATTTGATAATAATATCCAATTATAAATTTTTTTAAAATTTAATTTCTATTTTTTAAAATTATTTAAAAAAATTGGAACTGGAACCGTCCGATTCGGTTCCAGTTCCTGGTTCCACATTCTTGTGGAACCGGAACCGAACCGAAATTATCCAGTTCGGTTCAGGTTCCACAAGAGTGGAACCGGGAACCGTCTGGTTCGGTTCCAATTCTGAACCGAACCAGACCGGTGGCTAGGTTTACTTCTAAACTTACTTTATCTTTAGTCATAAGTTTCAAATTTTATTTATCTTTAATCTTGTTTTATTTCTCTTTAGTCACGCTTCTTGGGGATAGTAAAAAATTACTATTAATGTAAATAATAAGAGGTTTGATCTATTTTTTTCCCTTTAAACTTTATCTTAAAAAAAAATTTATTATTTACATTAATAGTAATTTTTTACTATCCCCAAGAAGCGTGACTTGGTGGTGTATGGTTCAAGATTTCACATTGAGGTCTTGGGTTCGAAGTTATGGAGTGTGTTTCTTGTAAAAGCCTGTGACAACCAAGTGTTTTACATGCTCCGCTTAAGCCCGTAATTGGTGGTTTGGTGGTGGAGTTTCCAACGATTTCAAAATAATAAGAATAATAAATAAATGAATAAATTTATTTTTTTACGCAAAATATATTTTTAGCCCCTTAAATTTCATAATATTTAAAGTGAATATATCCTTTAAATATTATGAAATGGTATGTTGGAGGGATATGTCCTTAAAGTGAATATATATAACTATTTAAAGTGAAAGGGTATGTTGGAGGGTCATAATCTTTTAAATGATTGTAACCTTAAACTAAAGGTATTTTTACAAAGGCAACCCTCCATATCTATAAATAAACTCACTTGGGTTCATTTTCACTCAATTTTATTTTCAATTGTCATTTTGTCCTTAAGCATAATTAGGGAGTTTAAGGTCTAAATAAAAGAAAGAGCTTCCACTATTTATCCTATTTAGTGTTCTTGAAGAAAGAAGTGTCTCTTCTACAAGAAGCAACAAATAATCCAAGGAGAACTTTAGTCATCTTCTACATTTCCAGGTTTTTTTCTATCAATATGCATTAATGGTTAATTCATTATTACTTAATGGTTTTGATTGAATAATGCATGTTTAAAGTGGTAACTAACACATCCCGCCCAACAAACTTAAGAACTTATTAACTTACATGTGTTGTTAACTCTGATTTTTGCATGTCTTATTATTCTTTTCTCTGGAAAATGTATTTTGTGCATGAAAAATATGTAAGGGTGTTCGAACGTCCAACAAAAGCATAAGGAAAAAAACCATATATTTCTCATTTTTGTTCGAACGTTGTGACGAACGTCACATGAACACAAATTCTCTGGAAAAGTTTGTTCGAACGCGTTATCAAACGCCACCTGAACGTGAACTCATTGGAAAGATTCGTTCGAACGATTGAACGAACGTGACACTAACGCATGTCGTATATGGGAAATTTTCAGATTTGAATTAATTTTGGTAAAATAACATACATAATTTAGATTGTATAAATTCATAGATTTAGATCAATTTAGTAACTAGATATTTTTCATATATAATACACATTTCGATTATAAAAATTTTATATTATAGACATAAGTTGAATTTATGCATAGTGTAATATTAACTTGGTAAAATCATATACTGAACTTTTGTAAACTTGGTAGTATATGTTTTTGTTAATATTATGGTGTTCAATTATCACATGCATACACCTAGTCTATAATGTGATAAAGTTGAAAATTATTTATTCTTGTTCATTGATTGTTGCATACTTAGTTGAGAATTTAAAGTGTATCACGAATGACTTGGTCTGAATTATATACAAGTAATTCATTCTAATCTTAATTGACTTTATACCTTATAAAATTGTTATACTTAAACTTGAGAATTGAAGTGTAACGCTAAGATTGAATGTCTAAGTTTTTCTATTGAGAAAGTGATTAAGGAAATTATGTCACCAAGGCAATAAGAGCCTAAGTGGGCAGGGATTTAAGTGGTTACGTCAGACCCCCCATCCTCTGGGAATTTTCCTTTGTTAACATATCATAAGAAATTTTAGTCACAAATTCAAAAACTTGTATAAATTGGTATTATTGTCCAAAATAATAACAAGTGGATTATTAGTGTAACACATAAACGGGATCATACAGTTGATTTTTGTGTGATTTATCTTTTGTAGACTTATTGGTTATTGTTTTATTTCCAGTGACATATGACTAGTGGAAATATCACAGTATCGGTCGCTCATGGAGAGAAACCAGATAAGTTTGGTGGAGAAAACTTCAAAAAGTGACAGAGAAAAATGTTGTTCTATCTAACAACACTACAGTTGACTAAGTATCTCAATAAAGCTCCTCTGGGTCCTGTGGATGGAGAAACGAAACTAGTTAAGGAACTGTGAGTTGAGGCATGATAGTAAGGCGATTTCTTGTGCAAGAACTCCCTCTTGGGAGGACTTGACAATACCTTATACAATGTGTACTAAATCATGACTTTTGCGAAGATTCTCTCGGAATCTCTTGAGAATAAGTACAAAAATAGAGGATGTCGGACAAAAGAAATTTATCGTGGGTAAGTTCATGGACTACAAAATGATAGATTCAAAGACGTTATGTTTCAGTTGTGTGAACTTCAATTTATCATTCATGAAATATTAAATGAGAGAATGAAACTCTGTGAGACAATTAAAGTTGCCACAATTATTGAGAAGTTTCCTCCATCATGAAAGGATTTCATGAGTTATCTGAAACACAAGAAGAAGCATATGAGTATTGAAGACCTAGGAGTTCGGTTGCGAATCGAATAGGATAAAAAAAGAACATTAGAGTTGATTTTTACCCAAGTAAGCTAGAAGTTTAAGGGAAGTGCTACGTCTATGGGAAAAACGATCACATGGCAAAAGACTGTAGAAACTAGAAGTCTTAAGACAAAGATAAGAAAAAGAAAAAGAAAAATGAGGCTCATGTCACTAAAGATGAGTTATTAACTGATGAGATCTCAGAGTTGAACCTTTCTGCAGTTGTAACTCAAGCCAACTTGGTTGGGAACCCGAGAGAATGATGGGTAGACACGGGGACTATTCGTTATATTTATACTGACAGTAAAATATTTTTCTCCTATCAGAAAGTCGATGGCGGTGATCATCTGACTATGACAAACTCGTCTACCTTCAGAGTGGTTAGATAAGGTACAGTGGTTTTGAAGATGACATCCGGGAAAAAACTTACATTGAAAAATATTTTACATGTTCATAATATCAGAAGAACTTGATTTTGGGTTCACTCATTAGCAAGAATGAATTTAAGCTTGTATTTATTTCTGACAAGTTTGTACTGACCAAAAATGATATCTATGTAGGAAAATATACCTCATTATGGGTCTTTTCAAGTTCAATATAATGATTGTCAATCGACACAGTGCTAATAATAATAAAGGTACATCTTATGCTTTTATTATTGAGTCACAAAATGTATGGCAAGGTAGGTTGAGGCATGTTAATTATGATACAATGCGTAAATTAATTAACATGGACCTTATACCTAAGATTTCAATTGATAACTAACATAAATGAGAAGTATGTGTTGAAGCGAAAATAAATAGAACATCATTTCATTCTATAGAATGAATTTTTAAACCCTTGGAACTTGTACACACCAATGTGTGTGATATAAATGTTGTGCAAACAAGAGGTGGTAAAAAGTATTTTATCACTTTTATCTATGATAACACAAGATTATGCTATGTATATTTGCTAAGGAGCAAAGATGAAGCTATTGAGAGCTTTATACACTATAAGAACGAAATTGAAAATCAGCTTGGCAAGAAAATTAAAAGAATCAAGAGTGATATGTGAGGTGAATATGTGTTACCATTTGGTGAATATTATTTCAATCATGAAATTATTCACGAAACTACTGCTCCTTATTCGCCTCAACAAAATGGGATTGCAGAACGCAAAATTGAATGTTGAAGGAAATGAAGAATGTCATATTGACAAGTTCTGGTTTACCTAAGAACTTGTGAGGGGAAGCCTTACTTTCCGCCAACTATGTTCTGAAGAAGTTACCTTACAAAAGATTGGACAATACACCATATGAATTATGGAAATGTCACACACATTCCTACTAGGGGTGTTTATAGGGTCAAGTCGACCCGCGACCCGACCCGACCCGGTCGGGTTAATAAAAAAATTTGCAAAATTTTGACCCGACCCGAAATTTTAGGGTTGGGCAACGAGTTTGATACTAAAACCCGACTCTATACAAATTTTATTATTTTTCTAAAAAGTTTATTATTTTTCTAAAAATTTTATTATTATTTTTAAATTTTTTACTATTATTTCATTTGTTTATTACTTTTTTTGTATTAAAACTTTATATATATGATAATTTTTGGGACATAAAATAACTAATATTTATATTTCAAAATAATTAATTTATTAAAAAAATTATTTTTTTAAATGACCCGACCCGAACCCGATCGGGTTCCACTTCGCCGCGACCCGACTTTTCCTTGACCCGACCCGATCAGGTCTAACAAAATTTTAAAAAACCCGACCCGACTCGACCCGTGAACACCCATACTTCCTACAAATATCTGAAAGTGTAGGGGTATCTCGTCAAAGTGATGGTTCCTAAACCTAAGAATGTGAGAATATGACAAAAAATTGTTGACTGTATATTTATTGGATATGCTCACAACAGTAGCGCGTATCAATTTTGGTACATAAATCTAAAATTTCTGACATCAATGCAAATATGATAATTGAGTTAAGAAATGCGACATTCTTTGAAGAGACATTTCCTTGTAAAGAGAAACAAAGAACATAGAATGAGCCTGAAAGTTATAAAGAAGCGATGTCTTATTCGGAGCACCTTTATAAAAAGAGACTATCAATAGTGAGATTGATTATATCCTTCAAAACCATATTTGAGAGTTGGTTGATCTTCCTCCAGGTTGTAAGCCGCTAGGCTACAAATGGATTTTCAAACGGAAGATGAAGCCGGATGGATCATTAGATAAGTACAAGATAAGACTTATCATAAAATGTTATAGACAAAAGAAAGTATTGATTAATTTATACCTATTCACCAGTGACCCATATTACTTCAATAAGAATGCTTATAGTCATAGCAGCTATACTTGGTCTTGAAATACATCAAATGGATGAAAAGACGGCATTCTTAAATGGTTAATTGGATGAAGATATTTACATGAAACAACCATAAGGTTTTAATGTCCCTGGACAAGAACACAAGGTGTGCAAACTTGTAAAATCCTTATACGGATTAAAACAATCACATAAACAATGGCATGAAAAATTTGACAAAGAAATATTGTCAAGTGGATTCAAAATCAATGAGTGTGATAAGTGTGTGTTGGACAATTATGACCCATAGCGTCACTATTTGTAAAAGACATTGTGGTTTTTGTACAAATTAACTGTGTGACAAAGGAAATTGCTATTTTATCATTTTGTAATTTGATTACTTGAATATATAAATGATAAAAGTCCTTATGATTAGTTATGGATGATAAGATATGAGACAATATCAATCCACTAAGGTTTAATCATTAAATATCCCTAGTCGTAGTATTATCGAGACTGGACATCGATAATGCGAAACAAACTAGTATTGCACTTGTGCGCGTTGTGGGAGCATAACGGCATAGTTCTCATATATTTAAGTATTAGATACTTATGCAAGTGTGATAGGAGGTTGTGTTTACCGATGGTACGGAAATAGCTTCGCTCTGGATAGACCCCTCAGAATCCTATTGGTAGTATGACTATGTGTCTATGGGGATCCGATTCAGGGTATGTGTATTTGGTCTTAACCTGAGACTTGCATCGCTAGTACTTGCGACAATCAATACGCTTTGGTTTTGGTCATCCGGGACTTTAACAGGTTCTGTCCTCTTTTGGGTTTATTGAGAATTGTAGTGTATTGGGTGTGATGTCAAGACGGAAGTATCACTTTAGTCATATGGAGATAATGATCACGCAGGGATACAGAACCAGTTCTCTATTATGTTGCAACTATCGGGATAATATGACAAGGTCATGATTATCCGATTATAGAGACTAGTTGCTTGTGATCCGATATATGTTTCGTACGGGACAGACACTATTCCAGCCCCAGGCCTTGCATGTGACATCAGATACTGGATCGTAATACGCAATACTACGTATAATACGCCTGTTATAGATTATATATCCCTTAAAGAATATTTCTGGAGAATTGGGTAGGCACGGCGTTTTGCTAGAAGCCAACCATGTCTTGTAAATCGGTAAAACCATGGTACGGGGTACGCACGTGTTCGGATAGTCCGACGACCGGATTTACTGCCAACATATCCATGGATCTCATGGATCGCTTCCCGAAGATTCACCGATGACGTATGACTCGAACATAATTAATCTGGGATTAGTTAGAAGAGAGAGAAAATTAATCTAGGATTAATTACGACGAGATTTTATCTGAGATAAAATTCATTAATAGAGAGAGAACGATTAATTTGGAATTAATCGATAAAATTATATATTCGATATATTAAATGAAATTAGATTTCATAACGGAATTAAAATTGGATTTTAATTCGGGCGAAAGAATTAATTTAGAATTAATTCGCGAGTGACTTTAATAGTAATTTTGCTATGCATAATTATTTAATTAAATTTGATTTAATTACGTCACAACGGAAAATTCGTTAATTCAGAATTAATGAACCCGAGCCCGGAATATGTTTGCGGACCCACTCAGATTTTGAATCAAGTGGGGCCCACAAGTCACATCACTAGTCAATCCTTTGCCTTTTTGGTGATGGAAGTTAGTGAAGAATTTGATGGTTGCTTGTAAGACACACAAGTGTGATGGACTTTTACCAAACATTTGGTATATCATTATTTGTTTTTTGAAAATCAAATACAAGTCACATAACTCATTTTTCTTCTCTCTCTCTCCCAACCGAATTTCTCTCTCTATTTTACACACACATTGCCGTGAGTTACAAATGAGGAATTGGAAGTTTTGTTGCAAAATTTTCCAAGAGCTAGCAATTAAAAGAATCATACAAAGGTGATAGGGTAACCTTTCCCAAGAGTTTGGAACCATTTCTCAAAGCTTGGAGCTTGACAGTCAACATTGGAGGAGCTTGGAGCAACTTCAAAGGAAGCAAAAATTTTGAACTCTACACCTACATCCAACAGATCTTTGTAAGTATATTTCTGCTATACTTCATTTCGTATTCACATGATTTTATGCTTTAAATGATCTTGGTTTGTTCATTAGAACCCTTACAATTGTATCATGAGCCTATTTGAGCGTGAAATTGAATTAGGGTTCTTAATCTAAAATTTTGGTATTTTTGATTTGAGCATGATTTGATCAAATTGTTTGTTTGAGTATGCTTAGATAATGTTAACTTAGAGTTATGCATGATCAATTTTGTGAAAAATTAATTGGATTAATTTTCCCCAAATACATAGGCTTGGCCGAATTCATTAGAACCCTATGTCATGGTGATTTTTTGTTTTTTAAACCATTGGATTTGTTTAAAATGCTTGGATATATTAGTTTGTGATTTAATTGGATTGAAATCAAAATTGATATAAAAAAATTCCATTATTGCCGTGACCTATTGAGCATGTAAACAAGTTGATTTTGTTTCAATAATGTTGGATAATATTGATAATAATAAAGCATGATTAATTGTGTAAATTGGTATTTTGGAAATGTTAATTTGAATAATTAATTATGGCTATACACTTTAATTAATTAAATTGTGATATTTGGAATATTAGAATTTAATTAATTAGACTTAATTTGGAATTGGGCTAAAATTGTTGTATTTGGGCCTAATGGGCTTGGTTGGGCCAAGTTGGTTTAGGACAATTGGATTGGATCCAAATTGGGCCTAAAACCATTCCATTAAGTACAAATATAATAAATGGGCCTTTAAATAATTAATTGGGCCTAATTGGCCAAAATTAATTTTGTGGCAAATGGTGATTCCTTATTGGGCTTTGGTTGTCAAAGTCCATGCCTTAATAATTAATTGAAAGCCCATTGGACTTTAATTAAATTGACATTGGATGTTAATTGGGCTTTGAGACCCATTAAGATTAGATTTAGAATCTAAGTCGTAAAGGCACATTAATAAAGTGTAATTATTTAATTTGGAATTAAATAAAGACTTAGTATCGAATACAAATTAAATTTGGTTTAAAATTGTAGTTCAATATAATTCAAGAATTCGCACTTTGAGTACTTATTCTTAAACGAGTTGGACTCGCGCAAATCAAATCGTTGTTTGAACATTGGATGATCACTTAATTCAAAGATTAATTAATTGGATTAGATTGATTGAATAACATGCTTTGTGTGAATACATGGATGTGTTGTATGAATAATGTATATCGGATGTATATTAAATGGGTGAGGGCAATTTTGGAAATTGTTGTAATAAATTTAGAATTTATTAAATTGGACCTGCGTGTCCAGCCTTTATCTCTCGATTCTTTGTAATTCTCTTCTCACCAATTCCCCTCAATGTAATGAGGTTTCTTTATTGTATTATGTAATTGGGTAGAAGTTAAAATAGTGCTAGCCGGGGAGAGGAAAGTGAGTGATTTGTTCTAGGAACAATTTGTGAGATATCCATCCGCATATCATTATTAATTTATTTATCGCGCCTTATTATGCTTTTAGAATGCATGTTTAAGGGTGTATGATGAGACCTAATCAAAGATAACTAATTGGTTGCCAATTACGCGAAAAACCCTCAACAAATATTAAGCGTTTTCCTTCCATTGAGTGATTCATTCTCAAGATCCAAGATTGGCATTGGTTTGTTGGCCAAAGTCAAGACCTTTGTCCATCGCGAATGTGTTTAAATCATGAAGGCTTTGTTCCATATCGTATGTCTTGCCCAAGTTGTGATTTGTTGGCCAAAGTCAAGATCACTTCTTGTTCATCGACATCGATTACGAAGCTTTCCAAATTCAATGGGTCCCGCTTAACTGGAATCATTAAGCTTGTTGAGCCAAAGCCAAAGCTTAGTTGATTCAGAGGAAAATGTTAGGAAAATATATTGGATATATTGGCATATATATTGTATATATGTTTCGGACTTGGAAGTCCACCTACCGGATCTAGGAATTGGATGACATCCAATTGATCTTAGAGATCTACCTAGTTAAATATCATACAGCTTGTTGGCCAAAGTCAAGGTTGTGTGTTATTTAACGGAATCCTAGCCCACTAGGAAACTAGGTTTCCCGAGTACTCAACAGAGGGTTAGAGGCTCGCCGAAAAATAGTGGGAGGCTAGTATTGAATTTGCAATTTCGTTCAAATACTTGGCATTACGCGCTTTCAAATTATTTCGTCAATTATATATTTATTAGTTGGACTAATATTTTATTATTTTTCTTGTAACAGTTGGACTGTACCCAAATATCGTTAATTGGATAGTTTTACTATTGCAATTAAGATAACTGGAAAGATCGGGGTTAGAGACATTATCATGGGCGAAAATGTCTTTAATGGCGCGAACTTTCCTGACTGGGATATGAACCTCAGGATTTTCCTAGGGGATGATAGGATGCTCTATACGATAGAGAGACCTTTCGAGCCTAAGCCCGAAAATGAGCAGCCGCTTGAGCTTGAGCTTTGGAAGACTCATAGCGATGACAACTCAAATGCTCAATCTGTCATGCTCGCTGCGATGACCCCTGAATTTCATTGCCAAAACAAGGGATTTGATCCTTATACTATGATGGTAAAATTGAAGGACCTTCATCGATCTAACCTTAGATCGCAAAGGTATGAATTACAGAAGAAGCTCTTTCGCTCACGAATGTCAGAGGGTACATCTGTTGAGCACCATGTGTCACATATGATTGTTGACATTGAACAACTGGGTCAGCTAGGCATAACCTTTAAGGCTGAGACTTATATAGATTTGATCTTGCAGTCTCTTTCTAACAGTTGGAGCGGGTTCATCATGAACTACAATATGATGAACCAAGACCATACTCTTGGAGAGCTGGTGGAAATGCTGCGTGAAGTAGAAAAAGAGCTATTGAATGGCAAAAAGCGCGAGGCGCACTTCGCTTCAACATCTCAGTCTCCCAAGGCTTTGCCGAAGGCAACTGGAGGTGTAAAGAAGAAGAAGAAAAAGAAGGGCAAGGCCAAAGATGTATGCCTGCAGTGTGTGGCAAACGGGGTCACTGGAAGCGTAACTGTCGTGAGTACAAGGCGCACATGAAGGAAATCAAAGCGGGCAAGGCACCGGCTTCAGGTATGTTTGTTATAGAAATAAACATATCCACTTCTAATTTTAAAAATTGGATTTTTGATTCTGGTTGTGGTACTCATATATGTACTGATGTGTAGGATATGCGGATTAGTAGGAGACTGGCCTCATGAGAGATAGACCTCCGCGTTGGAAATAGGACTCAAGTCACCGTTTTGGCCGTTGGGACTTATATTTTGGAACTGTCATCGGGGCATGTACTAAATCTTTCAGACTGTTATTATGTACCTAGTTTGACTAGGAATATTATATCTGTATCTTTATTGGCCCAATATGGCTATACTTTTGTATTTAGAAACACTGGGTGTTTTATGTATAAAAATGATATGGAGATATGCAGTGCTGATGTAAATAATAGTCTTTATATTTTGAATATAAATCAATCTCAAACATATAATGTAACAAACAAAATGCTTAAATTAAGTAACAAAGATGAAACTTATATGTGGCATTGTCGTTTGGGACACATTAACAAGACTCGTATATCCATACTTTCGAAGAGTGGGTACTTGGACGGATTTGATCCAAATTCATATGACGTCTGTGAATCTTGTTTATTAGGCAAAATGCCTAAAACACCTTTTAGCGGTAAATGTGCACGTGCCACCGAACTGTTAGCCCTCATTCATAGTGACGTATGTGGGCCCATGTCTAGCCAGGCTAGAGGTGGATATGAATACTTTGTAACCTTTATGGATGATGCATCGCGTTATGGTTATGTGTATCTTATGAGACACAAGTCGGAAACCTTTATGGGTTTCTGATCTCACCTCATGTGGATATTAATCTTATTGAGGAAGACGAACCAGCTACGTATGAGGAAGCGATACAATGTATCGATTCCGGTTTATGGCAAGATGCCATGAAATCCGAAATGGATTCCATGTACACCAACCAAGTTTGGACACTGGTTGATGCACCCGAAGGCGTAAAGCCTATTGGTTGCAAATGGGTCTTCAAGAGGAAGACCGACATAGATGGCAACATACAAACGTACAAATCTAGGCTTGTAGCGAAAGGGTATCGTCAACGACTTGGTGTCAATTATGACGAAACTTTTTCACCTATTGCCATGATTAAATCCATTCGGATAATGCTTGTTATTGCTGCATATTTCGACTACGAGATATGGCAGATGGACGTCAAAACCGCTTTCCTTAACGGAAACCTTTTGGAGGATGTTTATATGCAATAGCCTAACGGTTTTGTCGTACCAAAATATGCGAACAAGGTTTGCAAGTTAAATCGATCCATTTATGGATTGAAGCAAACATCGCGTTCTTGGAACCAACGTTTTGATGAGATCATAAAAGAATATGATTTCATTCAAAACGAGGATGATCCTTGTGTATATAAGAAGGTTAGTGGGAGTACACTGACATTCATTGTCCTTTACATTGATGATGTATTGCTTATTGGCAATGACATTCCAATGCTACAATCGGTGAAAGCTTGGCTTTCATTAAAATTCTCCATGAAAGATCTGGGAGAAGCAGCCTTTATTCTGGGAATAAAGATCTACCGGGATAGATCTAGAAAGCTGCTTGGACTCTCGCAGAGTACGTACATTGACAAAGTGTTGAAGAGATTCAACATGGAACAGTCTAAGAGGAGACTGTTGCCAGTGTCACATGGCATCACTCTATCTAAGGACATGTGTCCTAAAACTCAAGATGAGAGAGACAGCATGAGTCAGATTCCGTTCACCTCGGCAGTCGGATCAATCATGTATGCCATGATATGTACGCGACCTGATGTATCGTATGATTTGAACATGTGTAGTCGCTATCAGACCGATCCATGTGATGGTCACTGGATTGCGGTTAAGAACATCCTTAAGTATCTTAGACGAACTAAGGATGCTTTCTTAATCTATGGAGATGGAGAACTTGAGGTAACTGGGTTTACCGATGCAAGTTTCCAAACCGATAAAGACGACTGTAAGTCGCAATCTGGGTATATATTTTGTTTGAACAACAAGTAGTAAGCTGGAAATCTTACAAGCAAGAGATTGTTGCCGATTCAACAACAGAAGCGGAATATATTGCTGCAGCTGAAACAACAAAAGAGACAATTTGGATCTGTAAATTCCTAATTGGATTAGGAGTAGTTCCGTTAGCAGCTGAGCCCGTTCCATTGTATTGTGACAATAACGGGGCTATAGCGCAGGCTAAGGAACCGCGGTCTCATCAACGATCCAAGCATGTTCTTCGACGTTTCCATCTGATTCGTGAGATCATAAATCATGGCGATGTGAAGATCGAGAAGGTCGCATCAGAGGACAACATTGCAGATCCGCTGACGAAAGGTATTCCTCAATAAAAGTTTGAGCGACATGTACATAGTTCAGGTGTTAGATGCTTGAGTGACTGGCTATAGGCCAAGAGGGAGATTGTTGGACAATTATGACCCATAACGTCACTATTTGTAAGAGACATTGTGGTTTTTGTACAAATTAACTGTGTGACAATGGAAATTGCTATTTTATCATTTTGTAATTTGATTACTTGAATATATAAATGATAAAAGTCCTTATGATTAGTTCCGGATTATAAGATATGAGATAATATCAATCCACTAAGGTTTAATCATTAAATATCCCTAGTCGTAGTATTATCGAGACTGGACATCGATAATGCGGAATAGACTAGTATTGCACTTGTGCGCATTGTGAGAGCATAACGACATAGTTCTCATATATTTAAGTATTGGATACTTATGCAAGTGTGATAGAAGGTTGTGTTTACCGATGGTACGGAAACAGTTTCGCTCTGGATAGACCCCTCAGAATCTCATTGGTAGTATGACTATGTGTCTATGGGGATCCCATTCAGGGTAGGTGTATTTGGTTTTAACCTGAGACTTGCATCGCTAGTATTTGCGACAATCAATACGCTTTGGTTTTGGTCGTCCGGGACTTTAACAGGTTCTGTGTACGCCTCTTTTGGGTTTATTGAGAATTGTAGTGTATTGGGTGTGATGTCAAGACGGAAGTATCACTTCAGTCATATGGAGATGATGATCACGCAGGGATACAGAACCGGTTCTCTATTATGTTGCAACTATCGGGATAATATGACAAGGTCATGATTATCCGATTATATAGAGTAGTTGTTTGTGATCCGATATATGCTTCGTACGAGGCAGACAATATTCCAGCCCTATGTCTTGCATGTGACATCAGATATTGGATCGTAATACGCAATACTACGTATACTACGCCTGTTATAGATTATATATTCCTTAAAGAATATTTCTAGAGAATTGGGTAGGCACGACGCTTTGCTAGAAGCCAACCATGTCTTGTTAATCGGTAAAAATATGGTACGGGGTACGCACGTGTTCGGATAGTCCGACGATCGGATTTACTACCAACATATCCATGGATCTCATGGGTCGATTGCCGAAGATTCACCGATGACGTATGACTCGAACATAATTAATCTGGGATTTATTAGAAGAGAGAGAAAATTAATCTAGGATTAATTACGACGAGATTTTATCTGGGATAAAATTCATTAATAGAGAGAGAACGATTAATTTGGAATTAATCGATAAAATTATATATTCGATATATTAAATGAAATTAGATTTCATAACGGAATTAAAATTGGATTTTAATTCTGGCGAATGAATTAATTTAGAATTAATTCACGAGCGACTTTAATAGTAATTTTGCTAGGCATAATTATTTAATTAAATTTGATTTAATTATGTCGCAACGGAAAATTCGTTAATTCGGAATTAACGAACCCGAGCCCGGAATGTGTTTGCGGGCCCACTCGGATTTTGAATCAAGTGGGGCCCACAAGTCACATCAAGTCACATCACTAGTCAATCCTTTGCCTTTTTGGTGATAGAAGTTAGTGAAGAATTTGATAGTTGCTTGTAAGACACACAAGTGTGATGGACTTTTACCAAACATTTGGTATATCATTATTTTTTTTTTGAAAATCAAATACAAGTCACATAACTCATTTTTCTTCTCTCTCTCCCAACCGAATTTCTCCCTCTCTTTTACACACACATTGCTGTGAGTTACAAAGGAGGAATTGGAAGTTTTGTTGCAAAATTTTTCCAAGAGCTAGCACTTAAAAGAATCATACAAATGTGATAGGGAAACCTTTCCCAAGAGTTTGGAATCATATTTCAAAGCTTGGAGCTTGACACTCAACATTGGAGGAGCTTGGAGCAACTTCAAAGGAAGCAAAAATTTTGAACTCTACACCTACATCCAACCAATCTTTGTAAGTATATTTCCGCTATTCTTCATTTTGTATTCACATGATTTTATGCTTTAAATGATCTTGGTTTGTTCATTAGAACCCTTACATGTGTATACATTAAATTAACTCAAAAAGGATATGTCATTGTGTGTCTCTACATAGATGATATTCTAATAATTGGTAGCAATCATAAGATGATTCAGTCTACCAAGAAAGTATTGACCAGAAAATTTGACATGAAAGATTTAAGAGTAGCTGATGTGATCCAAAAAATTAAGATTTTCAGAATATCAGAGGGATACATATTATCTCAGGCTCATTATGTTGAGAAAATACTCGAGAAATATAACAAATGAGATCTAAAACGTAGCTAAAACTCATGTGGACATAACTCTTCATTTTTCAAAGAATACTGGTTCGAGCATATCTCAATTAGAGTATTCAAGAATCATCGGAAGTTTGATATATCTCATAAATTGCACACAACCATATATCACTAAAGTTGTAAACATGCTTAGTAGATATATAAGTAATCCAAGACATAACCATTGGAAAGCTATAGTAAGAGTTTTGAGGTATCTGAGAGACACTTCAAAATATGGTCTGCATTATACGAGATATCCTGCTGTTTTAGAGGGATACAATGATGTTTATTGGATATCTGATACAATGGCTTCCAAATCAATGAGTGGATTTATTTTCACACTTGGTGGTACAGCCGTGTCATGAAAATCTTTGAGGCAAACATGTATTGCTCGGTCTACTCTAGAGTCTGAGTTCATAGCATTAGATAAAACAGCGGAAGAAATGAAGTGGCTTCGAAATTTCTTAGAGGATATTCCAAATTGGCGAAAACCAGTGCCAACGATAAGCATACACTAACGGCGAAACAGTTCAAGACAATGGGTTACTAGTTTGCTAAGTAAATCTGATAGTCATTCAATATGAAATGTTTAAGGCGAAAACTACATATTCCGATGTAGTTGTATTTCAAGGAACTATCTTAATTGTATGCATTAAAATTTAGAAAATTGTAGGAATTTTTCTAAATAAACATATATATATATATATATATATATATATATATATTTATAGGGTGTCTCATTAGAAGACATATCATTTGATATGTGTCCTTTTGGAAAGACACAAAATTGAAGGGATATGTCCTTAAAGTGATTAGATATAACTCTTTAAAATGAAAAGGGTATGTTGGAATGTCATAATCTTTTAAATAATTACAACCTTAAATTAAAGGTATATTTGCAAAGGCAACCATCAATGTCTATAAATATACTCCATTGGATTCATTTTCACTCAATTGTATTTTCAATTGTCATTTTGTCATTAGACATAATTAGAGAGTCTAATGTCTAAAAAAAAGAGTTCTAACCATTTATCATAGTTCGTGTTCTTGAAGAAATGAGTGTTATTTCTACAAGAATCAACCAAAAATCCTATGAGAACGTCAGCCACAAGAAATTTATAGTGCACCGAGGCGAGGCTAATAAGTTCTTAAGGACAGAGCAAAAACCCGAATTAGTTTAAGTTCGCCTTCTTCTACAATTCCAGCTTTTTTCTATCCATATGCATTAGTGGTTAATTCATTGTTATTTAATGGTTTTGATGGAATAATGCACATGTTTAAAGTAATAAATAAAACATCCCGCCCAACAATATGTATGTTAAGTGTATATATAAATACGTGTGTTTAAAATATGTGTTTGAAATCATTAATCTTTTGTAAACCTGAGGGTCATTTTTAATCCTTTTTTTTGTTAAAACATATAGACTTTGAGTCTCATATTAAAACTTATAATTTGTAGATCGATGATATGTAATTTTTTTATGAAACACTTTATATTTTAATAGATATTTATGTTTTAAAATTAAAAGTGAAAAGATTAATTAATTTTTAAACATACCAACTATCTCTCTGTGGGGGGTGTGTT
>SKCR01033599.1:0-118873 GCA_019454045.1 Zanthoxylum bungeanum | reverse complement strand
CTGCGTAATGGCTACGCTATTATCAAAGTACAATAGGATCGAATCCGCAATATTAGGCACAATGTCAAGTTTTGTGATAAAATTTCAATCCATACAGCTTCTTTAGCGACTTCTGAAGTCGCTATAAATTCTGCCTTGGTGGTGGAATCAGCTATTGAGCCTTGCTTTGAACATCACCAATTGACCGCACCGCCATTAAGGGTAAATATATATCCGGATGTAGAATTTTATCATCTAAATCTCCCTAGAAGTTGGAGTGTGTATAACCCTTAACTTGTAGTTCATTTTCCTCATATATGAGAAACTTATCCTTAGTACCTTGAGATATTTCAGTATATGTTGCACGGCTGTCCAATTATCATTACCTATATCAGATTGATATCGGCTAGTCACACTGACACCGAAACTGATGTCATTCCTCTTACATAGCGTAACATACATTATGTGATGGAATTGTGCTTGAAGTGCCAATCGGATTTGTATATTTATTATTTATTAATAAAATAACTATATTTTTCATTTCATACCTTATTAATGGTAGTTGTCATTAATTGTATTAGATTGATGTATAGATATGCTATGAATGACATCGACCTTAGAATAGTTTTCTGACACTAGGTGTAAACTATTCTTAAAGTAAATATTCCTAGTCGTTGGTTTTAGAATACGGTCGAATTTCTATAACCTCTAAGACTAGCAAATGTCATATATTGGAATTGGAGTTTCAATGATTTAACACGATGTACCATGAGTTTTGGAAACTCGTATAGACATGTGGGTATTCATTAAAGCGAATACTGAATGACTCACAGGTGATTCCAATAGTTAGAAGTACACGCCACCGTCAATAGGAATCTCATCGAGTTGAGTAGCATATGTAATCCTTTGACAATAGATAACATTGATTTTATGCGAGATCCTCCACACTTTGATGCATGTATATCAAAACCTTTCATGGTCTGGCCTTTAGATGTTCATTGGTTGTGGACTGATGCACTTAGTAATCAAGTGTGAAGCAAGGTAGGATCCGCCGGCCCGTATGTGTACCATAAGGGGTTTAGGTATCCATGTGAGTAAAGTCACGATTCTTAAAGACTTTAGCCAAAGTCGATCATCTAGGGTGGATCGTATCAGTTATGAAGAATCGTGGACATGTCGATATGAGATGTGCGTCTTGGAAACTTGACGGTATATTTTATATTTCCTAAGCATAAATCGGATAGCCTACGACGGAGGGATTGTTAAACATATATGATGATCTCGACTTGTATAGTTCAGAAAGGTTGTTTGTGTTCTTCACAAATTCGGAGGTGGCCGAATTGCGTACATATTAGCTAGGCTTATATGACAAACATATCTAAACTTAGAGAGTCCCAATATGAAGTGTACTCGTTGAGCACTTAATGGAGCCGATTAATTTTGATAAAAGATATATTCGATATTATAATTATCAACTAAGATAATAAAATGTTATTGGATAACATTGATTATTTTCTTTGACCTAATTGCATTAATTACATAACTTAATTGTAAAATCATAATTATCTCTACCATTTGAGGATATTATGGTAATTGTAAGTATGTAATAATATGTGGTTTTGGATTGATTTAATTAGATTAAATCATGTGGTAAATATTTAACTAATCTATTTCCTAATCTTTGACTTGATTTAATTGGATTAAATTAAAATGGGAGAAAATGGAGATTAGTCACCTAATTATACGTATTTGGACAAATTAGATTAATCGCACTTAAAAGTTGATTACAACTTTTATTAATTATAAATTGCCTAAGTTTTGCTATAAATAACAGGCTTTATGAAAGATTTAATTACAGAAAATTAATAAACATAAGAAAATTCTTGGAGAGATTAGCCTAAGTTAGAGAAGTGTTTAGAGAAGCTTGTGAGGTCTCTACAATATTTCATCTAGGAGAAATCAAGATTGGATCTTGAAGTGAAGCTTGGTAGTATTGGAAACAAGATTGGATCTCGGAGTCAAGCTTACACACCTTGGCGGTTCTCCAACAATTTCACAAGGATTAGTAGATGGATCTTGCATCAAGCTTACTAGGTAATGTTTTAATCTTCTCCTAAGCTATGTTTATTTGTGTATTAGATGCAAGATCATATAGCTTAATGTTGAATAAGGCTAATCAATTGTGTTAAGATACTTTATAAGTATAAACACAACATGCTTATAATTTAGGTCAAACATGTTCATGTTGGACATGGAATAATTAATAAGAGTTTGGAACTCTAGATTAAAGCTTAGAGCTATGGCTACCATTTTAGATTCACTTGATCACTTTTAGGTGAACTAGAATTGTTCATGAGATATTTCTAATTAGGATTCTAAAATGGTTTTGTATTGGATTCAAAATTTACGCAAATGCGTATTTATAATAAATCTATGTATTTGGAAAAATATTTGATATTTTGAAAAACTTTATTTTTATTCTATAACATGTGTTGATGTTGGTTTTGAAAATAAAAATTAATTTTTGGTGTTTTTGAAGTGCTTAAGGAATACCGAAATTAATTTGGGTGAGATACCCTAATTGCATCAGCTCTCTGGAAATTTTCCAAAGAGTTGAAGCTTTGAGTAACAAAGCAAAACAATATTGGTTGCGTGCACACGCGCACAGTGCTCACTCGCACTGTAGCGCGCGAGTACGAGCTGAGCGCGTAATATTTTTATTTTCATTCGTTCGGGAACTTCCGGACTCCGATTCAGTCCCGGTTTTTTCCTATATACTAATAATGGAATATAATATTTGATTAAATAATAAAATTACACCCAAACTTGATATCCATGGGTTAGACCCATTTCCGCTGCTCGGGACACCAATCCGACCTTAGGGGCTCCACAACTACCCTAACATTATATTCCAATAAAAGAAGTATATGAAAAGCTAAATATATTAACTCTTTCTTCCTCAGTCTGATGTGTCATTTTCTTCAAAAGACGTATGTCGTATCAAAATGTATTTTTGCTACCTTGTAGTTGGTAAAACTGTACTTTTCTAACATCTTATCTATGTACGTCGATAGTGACAACCCTATACGCTTCCTAAGTCTATCCCAGTAGAGCCTTATAACTAGTATATAGGAAGCTTCACCCATTTCTTTCATGGAGAAGTTCTTGCAAAGGTAGGCTTTCACACTTTGCATCAATCCTATATAATTCCCAATGATAAGGATGTCATGTATATACAAAATTAGGAAAACTATCATGCTTCCACTCACTTCACACTTTGCATCAATCCTATATAATTCCCAATGATAAGGATGTCATCTATATATAAAATTAGTAAAACTATCATGCTTCCACTCACTTTCTTATAAACACATGGTTTTTCCTCGTTCTTATGAATATAGATAATCTAATTATCTCATCAAAATGATGATTCCAGCTTCAGGATACCTATTTAATTCCATAAATAGACTTTTGGAGCTTACAAATCAAGTTTGAAGTCTCATTGGATACGAAACTCTCTAGTTGTTCCATAAAGATATCCTCCTCGAGGAATCCATTTAGGAAAGCGATTTTCACTTCCATCTGCCATATCTCATAATCGTGATATGCAATAATGGCTAATAGAATCCTGATGGATTTTAGTATGGCTACTAGTGAAAAAGTTTCCTCATAGTCAATCACAGTACTTTGAGTGTAACATTTCGCTACCAGTCGGGCCTTAAGGTTTCCACATTTCCATTGAGCCATCAATTCCTTTAGTAAACCCATTTACAACTAATAGGTTTAACTCTTTCAGGAAGTTCAACTAAGTCCCAGACTTGATTGTCATGCATAAAATCCATCTCGGACATCATGACTTCTTACAATTTTCCCGAATCGATATGTAATATCACTTCTTTATACATAGTCGAATCTGTTTCCTCAAGAGGAGAACATCAAGGCTCACATCAGATGTTAGAAATAATCTCTCAGCTGGCTTTGATATTTTATTCGACTGACATAGAACCTGTGTTGTAGATCATTCACTTAGTTGGATCTCTGGTTCTATCTCAGGTTTCTTACTGTTGGATCAAACTCATCAAATTCAATCTTTCTAGAATTCATATTTCTCAAAAATTCATTTCAAAAAAGTTGCAAAGTGAACAACAAATATGGTTCTATCTCAGGTTCGTTACTGTTTAGATCAAGCTCATCATATTCAATCTTTCTATAATTCCCACTATTTCTCAAAAATTCATTTTCAACAAAAGTTACAAAGCGAACAAAAAAAATATATTTCTTTATCAGAATTATAGAATTAATATCCCAAAGAGTTTTCAGGCTATCCAATGAACATATATTTATACCTCATAGGTGCTAGTTTATCCCGTTGCGTAACTCTATCGTCTGCAAGACAATCCAAAATCTTTTAATATCTATGACTTGGATTGCTACCGAACCATATCTGATAGGGGGTCGTATAAATAACTTTTGATGGAACCTTATTAAGTATGTGGGTAGCAGTAAGTAAAATATGGAAGATCTGTATAGCTCATTATGGATTGCACAATATCCATTAAAGTACGATTTCTTCACTCAGACACACCATTGTGTTTAGGTGTTCCCGGTAGGCTATATTGGGCAAGAATTCCATTCTCCCTTAAATAACTTCTGAATTCTTTACTCATGAATTCACCGCATCGATTTGATCGAAGGCACTTGATAAATTTACTGGTTTGTTTTTCTACTTCATTTCAAAATATTTTGAACTTGTCAAATATTTTCGATTTATGTCTCATCAAATAGACATGTCCAAATCTAGACTTATAATCCATTAAAGTCATGAAGTATATTGAACCATCATGAGCCGCATGATTTGATGGACAACACTGTTGGACAGTTATGACCCATATCGTCACTGTTTGTAAAAGATATTATGTTTTTGTACAAAATTAACTATGTTGCAATGAAATTGTCTTTTACCGTTTCGTATTTTTTTACTTGATATATATATATATAAATGGTAAAAGTCCTTATGATTAGTTCCGGATTGAGATGAAATGAGACAGTATCAATCCATAAAGGTTTAATCATTAAATATACATAGTCATAGTATTATCGAGATTGGACATCGATAATGCGGAATAGACTAGTATTGCACTTGTGAGCGTTGTGAGGGCATAACAGCATAGTTCTCATATGTTTAAGTATAGGATACTTATGCAATTGTGATAGGAGGTTGTGTTTTACCGATGGTACGAAAAACAGCTTCGCTCTGGATAGACCCTGCGGAATCCCCTTCAGGGTAGGTGTATTTGGTCTTAACCTGAGACTTGCATCGCTAGTACTTGCGACAATCGGTAAACTTTGGTTTTGGTCGTCCAGGACTTTAACAGGTTCTATGTACGCCTCTGCTAGTTTATTGAGAATCGTAGTGTATTGGATGTGATGTCAAGACGGGAGTATCACTTCACACATATGGAGATGATGATCACGCGGGGATTTAGAACTGGTTCTCTATAGTGTTGCAACCATCAGGATAATATGACAAGGTCATGATTATCCGATTCAAAGAGACTAGTTGTTTGATATCCGATATGTGCTTCGTAAGGGACAGACACTATTCCAGCCACAGATCTTACACGTGACATCCGATACTGGATCGCAATACACAATACTACGGTATACTACGCCTGATATAGATCGTATATTCAAGTAAGAATATTTCTGGAGAATTGGGTAGGCATGGCGCTTTGCTAGAAGCTAACCTTGTCTCGTAAATCGATAAAAATATAGTACGAGGTACGTACGTGTTCGGATAGTCCGACAACCGTATTTACTGCCAACAGATCCAGAGATCTCTTGGGTCACTCCTCGAAGATTCACCGATGACGTATGATTCGAGCATAATTAATCTGGGATTAATTACGGAGAGACTTTATCTTGGATAAAGTACTATTTGAAGAGAGAGAAAGATTAATTTGGATTTAATCGACAAAATGATATATATTTGATATATTAAACGAAATTGGATTTCGACGCGGAATTAAAATTAGATTTTAATTCGGGCAAACGAGTTAAATTTGAATTAATTCATTAGCGACGTGAATAGTAATTACGCTAGGCATAATTATTTAATTACGTCGCGACGAAAGTTTGTTAATTCGAAATTAGCGAAATCGAGCCCGGAAGTGTTTATGGGTCCACTCATATTTTGAATCAAGTGGGGCCCACAAGTCACATCGCGAGTCACATCACTTGTCATTCTAGTGATAGATGTCAATGCCACCTTTTTGGTGAGTGACATGCAGTCACTATTCATGAAAGAGGTTAGTGTGGGCATTTAATGCCATTTTGTAGCCAAAAATTTACTTTGACTTTTGTAAAGTATATACCAAATTTTTGTATAGCTTTTTCATTATTGTTTTTGTAAAACAAATTGAAAAAAAAAGGCAAAACTTCTTCTCTCCTCTTGCCATTGCCATGACTCTCCCTTGGTGGAAAGAAAATTATTTTCTTTTAACTACTTGCTAGCACATTTGAAGGATCTTTACAAGGTAATAGGGAACCGATGGCCAAATCTTAAAGAGCACTTGGAGTTCATTTTGCTTCTCATCACATCCAAACTGATCTTTGTAAGTATGTTTCCGCCATACTTCTTAGTAGTATTCATTCTTATATCATGGCTTAATATGATCTTGGGACATCAATAGAAACCAACCATGGAGCCTTGTTTAAGCATGAAATATATTAGGGTAAATTTTGGGTAAATTGATTTTGAGCATGTTTTGAATAAATTACTTGTTTGGGCATGCTTGTGGATGGATGACTTTGAGTTGTTTATGATCAATTTTGTGAAAAATAAATTGGATGAATTTTTCCCCAAAAATGTGGCTAGGCCGAATACATATTACCTTTGGAAGTCATGTATTTTTTATTTTGATGATCATTGGATGACTTGAAATGATTGGGAATGTCGATTTAAAATTCAATCGGATTGAAAAACGAATTCGGATAAAAATCCCCACATTGGCTGTGAGCTTCCTTGCATGTAATGAGATGATTTTTTGAATCAAATATGTTGGACATGTGTTGATGATGAAAAGTAAATTTAATTGTTAGATTAGTGTTTTGGAAATATTGATTTAAAAGATTAATCATGACTTTACACTTTAGTTAATTGAATTTTAAAATTTGGAATATTAAAATTTGATTAATGGGCTTGATTTTGAATTGGGCTTGATATTGTTGTATTTGGGCATAATGGGTTGGTTGGGCCAAGTTGGTTTAGGCCAATTGGATTGGATCCAAATTGGGCCCAAACCATTCCATTAAGTCCAAATATAATAAATGGGCTTTAAAAGTTTAATTGGGCCTTATGGGCTAAAATTGTTTTCTTGGCAAATGAGGGTGATTCCTTAATTGGGCTTGGTAATTGGGTTTGACCCATATTGACCAAAGCCCATGTCTTATGAAATCAATTGAAAGCCCATCGGACTTTAATTAAACATACATTGGAAGTTAATTGGGCTTTAAGACCATTAAGATTAGATTTGGAATCTAAGTCATTAATGTGTATTAAAAGGTGTAATTATTTAATTTGGAATTAAATAAATGAATAATATTGAATACGAATTAAATTAGATTTAACGAGTAGTTCGATATAATTCAAGAATTCGTACTTTAAGTACTTATTCGCAAACGAGTTGGACTTGCGCAAATCAAATCATTATTTGAACATTGGATTATCACTAATATTCAAAGATAATTAATTTGATTAGTTTGATTGAATAACATGCTTGAATGAATACATGGATGTGATGAATGAATAGCGTATATCGGATGGATATTAGAAGGGAAAGGAAAATTTTAAAAATTGTTGTATATTCGGAATTTATAAATTGGACCTGCGTGTACAGCCTTCTTTCTCATTGATTCTTTGTATTCTCTTCTCACCTAATTCCCCTCAATGTTAATGAAGTTTCTCTTATTGTATTATGTAATTGGGTAGAAGTAGAATAGTGCTAGCCGGGGAGAGGAAAGAGAGTGATTTGTTCTAGGAATAATCTGTTTAAGTATCCATCCGCATATCGTTATTAATTTACTTTCTGCGCCTTATGATGTTTTAGAAGCATGCTTAAGGGTGTATGATGAAACCTTAACAAAGATAATAAATTAGTTGCAAATTTACGCGAAAAAACCTCAAAATATATTAAGTGTTTTCCTTCCGTTGAGTGATTCTTACTCAAGATCCAAAGTTGGCATTGGTTTGTTGGCCAAAGTCAAGGCCTTTGTCAATTGCGGATGTGTTTGAATCATGAGAGTTTTATTCCATATCGATGTCTTGTCCAAGTTGTGATTTGTTGGCCAAAGTCAAGATAACTTCTTGTCCATCGACATTGATTACGAAGCTTTCCATGTCAATTGGTCCCGCTTAACTGGAATCATTAAGCTTGTTGTGCCAAAGCCAAGGCTTAGTTGATTCAGAGGAAAAAGGTTAGGCAAATATATTGGATATATTGGCATATGTATTGTATATATGTTTCGGACTTGGATATCCACCTACCGGAACTAGGAATTGGATAAGATCCAATTGATCTTCGAGATCTACCTAGTTAAATATCATACAGCTTGTTGGCCAAAATCAAGGTTGTGTGTTATTTAATGGGATCCTAGCTCACTAGGAAACTGGTTTCCCGAGTACTCGACAAAGGGTTAGAGGTTCACCGAAAAATAGTGGGAGGCTAGTATTGAATTTGTAATTTCATTTAGATACTTAGCTTTGCGCGCTTTCAAATTATTTCGTCAAAATTATTTTATTAGTTGGACTAATATAATGTTATTTTTCTTATAATAGTTAGACTGTACCCAAATATCATTGATTAGATAGCTGGACTATCTTGATCAAGATAACTGGAAAGGGAAATGTCTGAGACATTATCATGGGCGAAAATATCTTTAAGGGCACGAACTTTACCGATTGGGAAATGAATCTGAGGATAGTCCTTGAGCCGAGAGGCTGCTATACACTATACAGAGACCTCTTGGGCCTAAGCCCAAACCTGATGAGCTTCTTGAGCTGGAGCTTTGGAAGACTCACAGCGATGATTGCGATACTACTCAGTCAATTATGCTTGCTGTTATGACTCAGCATTTCCGTCGACAGACTTGTGACTTGGATCTCTATAATATGTTGGCGAGATCGCAAGATCTTCACCGATCTAACTGTAGATCGCAGAGGTATGAGTTACAAAAGAAGCTCTTCCACTCACGTATGACAGAAGGCATGTCTGTTGAGTCCCATGTGGCACATATGATAGCTCATATAGATAATCTTTATCAGATGGGGATAGTCCTCGAGGCTGAGACTATTATAGATTTGATCTTGCAGTCTCTCCCTGACATTTGCAGACAGTTCATCATAAACTATAACATGATGAACACAGATGATACTCTTGGAGAGTTATTGTCGACTCTCAAAGAAGCTGAAAAGGAGCTTCTCAAGGACAACAAGCGCGAGGCGCACTTTGCTTCGACATCTCAGACACCGATGGCTGGGCCCAAGGCAACTGGAGGTGTGAAGAAGAAGAAGCATAAAAGAAAGGGCAAGGCCAAAGCGTCAAAGGCTTCTGGGAAGCCTAAGGACAAATCTCAGGATGTTTGCCTCCAGTACGGGAAGCGGGGTCACTGGAAGCGTGACTGCCGCGAGTACAAGGCGTTCCAGAAGGAGATAAAGGCGGGCAAGGCACCGGCCACATGTATGTTTGTTATTAAAATAAACATGACTACTTCTAGTTTTAAAAATTGGATTTTTGATTCTGGTTGTGATACTCATATATGTACTGATGTGCAGGATCTGCGGATTAGTTGGAGACTGGCTTTAGGGGAGATTGATCTACGTGTCGGAAATGGGACTCCAGTCGCTGTTTTGGCCGTTGGCACTTTTATTTTGGAACTGCCCTCGGGGCATGTACTTGAACTTAATGACTGTTATTATGTACCTAATTTGACTAGGAATATTATTTTTGTATCTATGTTAACCCAATGTGGGTACACTTTTGTATTTAGAAACACCGGGTGTTTTATTTATAAAAATGATATAGAAATTTATACTACTGTAGCAAATAATGGTCTTTATATTTTGAATATAAGTCAATCTCAAACATATAATATAACAAACAAAAGGCTCAAATGAGTAACAAAGATGAAACTTATATGTGGCACTGTCATCTGGGACATATAAATAAGACTCGCATATCCACACTTTCGAAGAGTGGGTACTTGGACGGATTTGATCCAAATTCATATGACGTCTGCGAATCTTGCTTATTAGGCAAAATGCCTAAATCACCTTTTAGCCGTAAGGGTGAACGCGCCACCGAACTGTTAGACCTCGTTCATAGTGATGTATGTGGGCTCATGTCTAGCCAGGCTAGAGGTGGATACGAATACTTCGTAACCTTTACGGATGATGCATCACGTTATGGTTATGTGTATCTTATGAGACACAAGTCGGAAACTTTTGAGAAATTCAAAGAGTTTCGACACGAAGTTGAAAAACAGACCGGCAAGAGTATAAAGACATTACGGTCAGACCGTGGTGGCGAATACTTAAGCAATGAGTTTCTTGATTACCTGAAAGAATATGGTATTCTTTCACAGTGGACTCCTCCTGGAACACCGCAATTAAACGGTGTGTCCGAATGGAGAAACCGAACCTTGTTAGACATGGTTAGGTCTATGATGAGTCGCACTAGCTACCTATTTCCTTCTGGGGATATGCATTAAACAGTGCAATTCTTATTTTGAAAAAAGGTTCCGTCAAATTCTGTTTAACAGACTCTGTATCAGATATGAACAGGAAAGAAACCGGGTTTCTCATTCCTGAAGATTTGGGGATGCTGTGCATACGTCAAATGTTTGGAAGGTACCAAACTTGAACCCAAATTGGATAAATACCTAGTCGTAGGATATCCTAGGGAAACCAAAGGATATTACTTCTATCACCCACGAGAGAACAAAGTATTTGTTGCTGTATATGCGGTTTTCCTTGAGAAGGAATTCCTAAATGCAGTGGTTAGTGGGAGGAAAATAGAACTCGATGAAAATCGGAGTGATACTATTTCTGGCATAGAATCCTCAACGGAACAAGAACAGTCCATCCGGGATGAGACTGTACCACAATCTTCTATTACACAATGACCGCGTAGGTCGGAGAGAGTCAGGAAACAACCTGAAAGGTATGGGTTTCTGATCTCACCTTATGTAGATATTAATCTTATTGAGGATAATGAACCAGCTATGTATGAGGAAGCGATATAAGATATCGATTCCACTTTATGGTAATAAACCATGAAGTCCGAAATAGATTCCAAGTACACCAACCAAGTTTGGACCCTGGTTGATGCACCAGAAGGCGTAAAGCCTATTGGATGCAAATGGGTCTTCAAGAAGAAGACCGACATGGATGGCAACGTACAAACGTAAAAAGTTAGGCTTGTAGCGAAGGGGTATCGTCAACGACATGGTATCGATTACAACAAAACTTTCTCACCCGTTGCCATGATTAAATCCATTCGGATAATGCTTGCTATTGTTGCATATTTCGATTACGAGATATGGCAGATGGACGTTAAAACTGCTTTCCTTAATGGAAAACTTTTGGAGGATATTTATATGCAACAGCCTGACGGTTTTATCGTGCCTAGACTTACAAACAAGGTTTGTAAGTGAAATCGGTCCATTTATGGACTGAATCAAGCATCGCGGTCATGCAACCAACATTTTGATGAGATCATAAAAGAATATGATTTCATTCAAAATGAAGATGATCCTTGTGTATACAAGAGGGAAAGCAATGACTTTTATTGTCTTTTATGTTGATGATGTATTGCTTATAGGCAATGACTTTCTCATGCTAACTTCAGTGAAAGCTTGGCTTTCATTGAAATTCTCCATGAAAGATCTGGGAGAAGCAGCCTTTATTATGGGAATAAAGATCTACCGGGATATATCTAGAAAGCTGCTTGGACTCTCCCATAGTACATATATTGACAAAGTGTTGAAGAGATTTAACATGGATCAGTCCAATAGAGGGCTGTTACCAGTGTCACATGGCGTCTATCTATCTAAGGACATGTGTCTTAAAACTCAAGATGAGAGAGACAACATGAGTCGAATACCGTTAGCCTTGACATTCGGATCGATCATGTATGCCATGATATGTACGCGACCTGATGTCTCATATGCTTTGAGCTTGTGTAGTCGCTATCAGGCAGATCCAGGTGAAGGTCACTGGATGGCGGTTAAGAACATCCTTAAGTATCTTAGACGAACTAAGGATGCTTTCTTAATCTATGGAGATGGAGAACTTGAGGTAACTGGGTATACAAATGCAAGTTTCCAAACCGACAAAGACGACTGCAAGTGGCAATCCGGGTACATATTTTGTTTGAATAATGGAGCAGTGAGCTAGAAATATTTCAAGCAAGAGACTGTTGCTGATTCAACAACAGAAGCGGAGGACATTGCTGCAGCTGAAGCAGTAAAGGAATCAGTTTGGATCCGAAAATTCCTAATTGGATTAGGAGTAGTTCCGTTAGCAGCTAAGCCCGTTCCATTATATTGTGACAATAACGGTGCAATAGCGCAGGCTAGGGAACCGCGGTCTCATCAACGATCCAAGCATGTTCTTCGACGTTTCCATCTGATTCGTGCGATCATACATCGTGGCGATGTGAAGATCGAGAAGGTCGCATCAGATGACAACATCCAGATCCGCTGACGAAAGCTATTCCTCAGCAAAAGTTTGAGCGACATGTACATAGTTCAGGTATTAGATGCTTGAATGACTTGCTATAGGCCAAGTGGGAGATTGTTGGACAGTTATGACCCATAGCGTCACTGTTTGTAAAAGACAGTGTGTTTTTGTACAAAATTAACTATGTTGCAATGAAATTGTCTTTTATCGTTTTGTATTTATTTACTTTGATATATATAAATGGTAAAAGTCCTTATGATTAGTTCCGGATTGAGATGATATGAGACAGTATCAATCCATAAAGGTTTAATTATTAAATATCCCTAGTCGTAGTATTATCGAGATTGGACATCGATAATGCGGAATAGACTAGTATTGCACTTGTGCGCGTTGTGAGGGCATAACTGCATAGTTCTCATATGTTTAAGTATAGGATACTTATACAAGTTTGATAGGAGGTTGTGTTTTACCGATGGTACGGAAAATGGCTTCGCTATGGATAGACCTCGCGGAATCCCATTGGTAGTATGTATATGTGTATATGGGAGTCCGATTCAGGGTAGGTGTATATGGTCTTAACCTGAGACTTGCATTGCTAGTACTTGCGACAATCGGTAAACTTTGGTTTTGGTCGTCCAGGAGTTTAACAGGTTCTGTGTACGCCTCTGCTGGGTTTATTGAGAATCATAGTGTATTAGATGTGATGTCAAGACGGGAGTATCACTTCAGACATATGGAGATGATGATCATGCATGGATTCAGAACTGGTTCTCTATAGTGTTGCAACCATCGGGATAATATGACAAGGTCATGATTATCCGATTCAAATAGACTAGTTGCTTGATATCTGATATATGCTTTGTACGGGGCAGACACTATTCCAGCCTCAGGCCTTGCACGTGACATCCGATACTAGATCGCAATACATAATACTACGGTATACTACGCCTGATATAGATTGTATATTCCAGTAAGAATATTTCTGGAGAATTGGGTAGGCATGGCGGTTTGCTAGAAGCCAACCTTGTCTCGTAAATCGGTAAAGACGTAGTACAAGGTACATACGTGTTCGGATAGTCCGACAACCGTATTACTGCTAACATATCCAGAGATCTCTTGGGTCGCTTCCCGAAGATTCACCGATGACGTATGATTCGAGCATCATTAATCTGGGATTAATTGCGGAGAGACTTTATCTTGGATAAAGTACTATTTGAAGAGAGAGAAAGATTAATTTGAAATTAATCGACAAAATGATATATATTCGATATTTTAAAAGAAATTGGATTTCGACGCGGAATTAAAATTAGATTTTAATTCGGGCAAACGAGTTAATTTAGAATTAATTCGTTAGTGACGTGATTAGTAATTTCACTAGGCATAATTATTTAATTACGTCGCGATGGAAGTTCGTTAATTCAGAATTAGAGAAACCGAGACCAGAAGTGTTTTCGGGCCCACTCGCATTTCGAATCGAGTGGGGCCCACAAGTCACATCGCGACTCACATCACCTGTCACTTTAGTGATAGATGTCTTATCACCTTTTTGGTGAGTGACATGCAGTCACTATTCATGATGGAGATAGGTGTGAGCATTTATTGAGATTTTGGAGCCAAAATTTGGTGATTGACTTTTGGAAAGATATTCCAAAGTTTTGGTAATTATTTTCATTATTGTTTTGAGAAAACAAAACACAAAAAAAGAAACAAAATCTCTCTCTCTTTCTACAAGGCCGTGAGCCTCTCTCCCTTGGAAGAAAATTTTATTTTCTTCCTCCATTGCTAGCACACTTGAAGGATCAATACAAGGTGATAGGGAACCGAACTAAGAGCTTGAAATCCTTAAAGCTTGGAGCTTCATCATCTTCATCAACAAATCATCCTTGGCCGAATCTTGAAGCTTCTTGGAGGAAAAGCTATGTTGATCTTCACATCCAATCCGATCATTGTAAGTGTGCTTCCACTATATTTCTTTGTTGTATTCATTCTATTTCATGGCTTAATTTGATCTTGGGACATCAATAGAAACCAATAGTTGGGACGTTCTGTTTCAGGGTCGGGTAACTTTTTGGAGTTTATAAGGTCTTGGATTTCGTGGCGGATGTGGGCACAGTTGTCAGTGTCATGGCCTTTCTGTTGGTGGAAGTGGCAATTTTGGTTCAGGTTAAGATTTGGTGGTAGAGGGTGTGGAAGTGGTTTGTTTTCTAAGGGTTTCAGCAGTCCCTGTCTCTTCAATTTCTCCAGCACCTTAGACAAGGGTCTACCCAAGTTGGAGAATGGCCGGTTTCGGATGGAAGTAATCTCAGCAGAAACGGGCTTGGTACCTGAAGTTCCCCCAATGGGCCTCCTGTTCAGGCCATATAACTTTCTATTCTCCGCCTCTTCTTCCTCAATATCCATGACAGTTTCCCTCAGTTGTCGAAAGTCATTAATCATGGAGGTCATTCTCCTTAGTTTGCCATAGATGGAGGGCTTGATGCCCTTGATTATCATCTTGATTTGGTCATTCTCTGAGGGCCGAGTCTGCATCTTTAGGAGTTGGCTCCTCCAGCGGTCTACATACTCCTTGAAGCTCTCCTCCGGCTTCTGCTTAGTGTTCTCCAAATCACGGAGTGACAAATCAATCTCCAAGTCTGTAACATACTGTTTCAGAAATGTATCTTCCAATTCCCTCCAATCTTCCTTGACCTTCCTCTCAAGGCTATGATACCACACTACCGGCGCCCCCTCAAGTGTCACCCCGAATATTTTTTGAACTTGACGCTTTGATAAACCCACTGAACTCATCACTGAGACATACTGACGGAGATGGACCCTCGAATCCCTAGTTCCGTTGAACTTGGTCATATCTGGCATCTTGAATTGAGCTGGAAATTGTTCTACAAAGGTCATTGCCTCATAATCTAGCAAATCCTCATGCTTACCCCTCACATTGCGGGTAACCGATTCTACCTGATCCCGAAGCTTCTATAATTCTGCCTGAGACCCAATCATTCTTCCTGCCCATATTCAGCCATATCATCATCCAAAGTGGGGATGTCATCCCCCAACCCGTTTGGAGTCTCCTCACGCCTCACATTCTCAGAATTTCCCCTAGCACGAGGCACAGCCATATTTGCCATAGCAGTAGTCAGGGCTTGCAACTGTTCAGTAATCTTGGCGAGACTGGTCTCTAACTGATCCATACGGGATACCTCGTTCTCTGATTCACTCATGTTTATTATCGGCCTTTTAGTGAGTCTTCCTTCTTCCCTAACCCAATGGGAATCTATGATGTCTTTTAAAATTCTCAGTCAGCATGTATGCGTGCAATGCATGTAATATATAAGGCCATAAAAAAACTTCACACTAGTTGGCCTATTCTCATTTTAAAGCGTTCAATCACATTATTCCGCGCGCAAACTTGTCCCAGTTGAAAAATGCCCAACAGGCAATAACGCGGCTAAACAACTCCAAATGATGAGAGGCCCACACATAAAATGGCCCATCGGCATTTCAGAAACTTTTAGCCCAATTGTCATAATATACAAACTCATCCCAGTTTAAATGGCCCAACAAGTTCGTATTTCTGACGAGAAGTCCAATCGAATCCAAATGATGATGGTCCCAAACATAAACATACATAAATAATTTCTACAGAGTGGCCCATCGGCATTTCAGATGCTTTTGGCCCAATTATCATAAGATACGAACTGGTCCCAGTTTAAATGGCCCAACAAGTTCGCATTTCCGATAGGAAGTCCAATTGAATCCAAATGACGATGGTCCCAAACACAAACATAAAGAAATAACTTCTATTAGTTCTACGACTAAGGTTCACATGTGGGCTTACAGGAGTGCGGACAAAGGCTCTTGCTGACGAAGGATTCCCCACAACTAGGACTCTCCACTCAAGGGTCAAGCAACCAAGTGAGCGCACTTTTTTATACCTTAAGGTACATGGCAACGAGTTATGGTGTGTGACTAACTATCAAATGGATTTCCCGTTGTAGATTCCCCAAAGGGAGGGTGGAGCGAACTCTCTTAAATACCCAAGCCTCTTAGGCTCTTCTCGCTTGGTGACAGGAATAAACAACGAGTCCTCCAAATTAGTCTATCACAACGAGCTATGGGCAATGATTATCTAGGTGCCTTTACAGCTTTTCCTTATAGAAAGGTAGTGAATGAAGGAAGACACCAAACCATTACCTAGCTCAAAAGGTGCCTTTGATTAAACCTCTTTCAACCCACTATAGACACGATTAAATAAAACACAAATCATAAACATCACAAGGCATGATTTCGGGTCCAATTCTCTATCCCCAATGGAGTCGCTAGACTGTAGGACATAGATGTCGGCGACGCTGTTCTAGGCTCACGACCTAGTTGGGAGTACGGAATAGCCCGCGGGGGAACTAAACCGGAGAAATAACATGAAGTCGCCATCCGGTGTGAACCGGGAAAATGTGATTTAAGGCCGTACTCACCCCTCACAAAGGAAGACCTTAAACCGTTGGGTTCGGAATGGTCCATTACTTATGCCACTTGTAATGATATGATTTATGCAAAGAATTAACCTAATCTATGCAACAAATATGCTTAAGGATAAATTAGATCTAGTTTTCATTCATCAAAATAAATCATATGTCTAAGTTTGTATTCTTAGAAAGTAAGTCATTATAACGGCAAACATACAATTTCATAAGCACATTATATTTATGGATACGGAAACACAAGTAAAAAATAATTACACAAGCATGCATAAAAGTAAAACGGAATAATGGCAAACACATAATTTCATAAACACATTGTACTTACGCATACAGAAACACAAGTAAATAACAATTACTCAAGCATGCATAAAAGTAAAATGGAATAACGGTAAACACATAATTTCATAAACACATTGTACTTATGCCTACGGAAACACAGGTAAAAAACAATTACTTAAGCATGCATAATGAATAGAAGCAATTAGATGTAAAATACAAAGAGATGATTCAAGAGGTAATTATACATTGAAATAAACATGCAATAATACGATACAGAAATGCAAATAACGGAATAATAAATGGCGCGGGAAAGTATGGTGGTAAAGGTATCATTTTAGGCTTTTCTTCCCTCAAATAGAAAACCTTTAGACCAACATAATAATCCCATGCGCGTTACGTTATGATACATGATTAAACAATGAGATGGCATACAACAAGCAAATAACGGAATAATAAAAGGCGCGGTAAAACGTCGTGGCAAAGATAGCCCTTAGGCTTTTGATCCCTCGAAATGGAGGACCTTTAACCCAACTTGATAAGCCCATACGCGTTACCTTACAATGCATAAAAATAAAAAAGACAAGGATATGGGACTTCGCATGCTCGATTGAACATATCTCACATTCAACCAAACATACTTCGTCCGGCGCGGTAAAATACTGTCGAAAAGGTAGTCTTTTAGACTTTTTTTCTCCCAAATAGAGGACCTTTAGACCAACATACTAAGCCCATGCGCACTATATCATCAACACATAAATAGATAACTTGCAGAAAATAAATAGCGGAATATCAAAAGGCGCGGTAAAGTATCGTCGTAAAGGTAGTCTTTTATCTTTTAGACCAACATACTAAGCCCATGCGCACAATACCATCAACACATAAACATATAACTTACAGAAAATAAATAGCGGAATATTAAAAGGCGCGGCAAAGTATTGTCGTAAATATAGTCTTTTAGACTTTTCTTTTCTCAAATAGAGAACCTTTAGACCAACATACTAAGCCCATGCGCACTATATCATCAACACATAAACAGATAACTTGCAGAAAATAAATGGCGGAATATTAAAATACGCGGCAAAGTATTGTCGTAAAGGTAGTCTTTTAGACGTTTCTTTTCTCAAATAGAGAACCTTTAGGCCAACATACTAATCCCATGCGTACTATATCATCAACACATAAACAGATAACTTGCAGAAAATAAATGGCGGAATATTAAAAGGCGCGGTAAAGTATTGTCGTAAAGCTAGTCTTTTAGACTTTTCTTCTCTCAAATAGAAAACCTTTAGACCAACATACTAAGCCCATGCGCATCACATCACAATGCATATAAAATAAATACGACAAGGATATGGGACTTCGCATGCTCGATTAAACGTATCTCGCTTTCAATCGAACATACTTCGTCCGGCGCGGTAAAGTACTATCGTAAAGGTAGTCGTTTAGACTTTTCTTCTCTCAAATATAGGACCTTTAGACCAACATACTAAGCCCATGCGCACTATATCATCATTACACAAGCAAATAACATACGAAAATTAAATTCCGGAATATAAAATGCTGATAATAAACAAACAAGATATAATAAAGCGAAATATGTGCCGTTTGCACAAGTGGTACGTGGAGTTGTCTCCCAAGTACAGACAGCACTACCGTCCATTCGGATTCGACTATGGAATTTACGTCTGGGTTTCCATCCTATATACCACAAGAGACGACACATTTTCCCATCCATTCAACAACATGCATCCACAAACGACTCTCATGCGAAAAAAATAAATAAAATAATTAAAAGATGAATGAAAATAAATAAGAAAAAGTGCCCTCAGGTCTAACCTTTTAAATCGTCTCTCGGAAGTATGGTACACGGTCGTCGGAAGGGTGGATGCTCCGCAACTCCTCCGTTTCATTGGTTCAACGTTTTCCCTCGCTGTTTCGCTGTTTGGGCCGCTGTTTTCTCTCCGTTTCACAACTGTTTTGCTGCAATTTTTCAATCACTATTTTTCGGTTTTAGGCTACTATTTTTTACGATTTTGGGGCTGCCATTTTTGCGGTTTTTGCGGGTGCAGTTGGCGGTTTAAAGTTGCAATTTTTGTGGATACGGTTTGCGATTTAGGGGCAGTTTTTTATCACTGTTTTCACGATTTGTTATGGTGATTTTTGGTGGTTATAGTGAAGTTTTATGGGTGATTTTTGGTGGTGTTATGGTGCAGTTTTAGGGGCTGTTTTCGGTGATGTGGTGGTGCAGTTTTAGAGACTGTTTTCGGTGATGTAAGGGGTTGTTATTAGGGACTATTTTTGGTGATATTTTGGTGTAGTTTGGGGGCTGTTTTGGTGATGTGAGGGGCTGTTATTAGGGTTCTGTTTCGGTGATATTAGGGGACAGTTTTAGGTTGTGTTTGTGCGGCAATGAGGGTATTTTGGTTTAGTGTTTTCGGCAATAGAGGGAGGAGGAGAAGAGAATTATTTCTTGTTACTTCTTGCTTGTATTGGGCGTGGACTCTCTTTGATATTTTTTTGTCTGAGTTATGCGTGAATGCTAGGGGTGTGAGTGTTGGATTTGTGTTTCTTTTATAGACAATTTCTAGGGTTTCTCTTGTTTGAATAGGAAAGGAATCAATTAGTGTCTCACCAGGAAAACATATATTTAATTAGGGACAAGATTTGTTTAAATTAGGAATAGGTTTATTTGATGTTTATTTGTTTTATTTTAATTTGGTATATGATTTTTTAGATTTGTTTTAATTTCACCATGTGTTAAATATGTGTTTTATTATTTTTGGATGTGTTTTAATTGGGCTTGGGCGTGTGGGCTTAGCTTTAGGCGTGTGGTTGGCTTTGTGGTGTGTGGGCTTGCGGGGGGTTTTAGGTCAAGGCCAAGTTGTTTACGGGGATTTTGTGCCGAGGTTAAGTGGTTTGCGGGGATTTTGGGCTAGGTGAATTCTAAAACAAAGGTCTACAAGTGAGTCCGAAGCTAAACAAGCGAGTTAAATTCGGTAAAATACTGATTTCCATCTTTTCCCTTCCGACGTCCGTTTCCCGCGACTTTCGCGATTTAAAAGGTAGTGTCTCCGTATGAGACTCCTTTTCGGGACTTATATGCAAAAATACAGTGCCTACAATGCCCCAAGAGCAGATACAAAATATAGGTTCGAACAGCCAAAACAGCGACTCTTGTCCCGTTTCTAACTCGTTGGTCGATCTCAACTGAAGCCTATCTCCTGCTAATCTACAGATCCTGCACATTAGTATATATGTGAGTACCACATCCAGAATCAAAAATCCAATTTTTGAAACCAGTAGTTGACATGTTTATAACAACATACCTGAAGCCGGAGCCTTGTCGGCCTTCACCTCCTTCATGTAAGCCTTCTACTCACGGCAGTCACACTTCCAATGACCCCATTTGCCACAGTGTAGGTAAATATCTTGGGATATGTCCTTAATCTTCCCAGAAGACTGTGATGATTTGGCGTTGCCCTTTTTCTTCCTTATCTTCACACCCCCAAAAGCCTTCGGCCAAGCCTTGGCCATCTGGGATGTCGAAGTAAGGTGCACCTCATGCTTCTTGCCCTTTAGAAGCTCTGGCTTTGCTTCTTTCAGCATCACCATTAACTTTCCAATAGTTTTCTCTTGGTTTATGACGAATCCACCCCAGCAGTCGGGCAGAGATTATAAGATCAAATCTATGGAAGTCTCGGCCTCGAAGGTTATGCCCAGCTGACCTAATTGTTCGATGTCAGCAATCATCTGCGACACATAGTGCTCGACAGATATATCTTCTGATATACGCGAGTGAAAGAGCTTCTTTTGCGATTCATACTTCTGAGATCTAAGATTAGATCTGTGAAGATCCTTCAATTTCAACATCATACTATAAGGATCCAATCCTTTGTTCTGATGATGAAATTGAGGAGTCATTACAACAAGCATGATGGATAGAGCACTAAAATTATCATCACAATGAGTCTTCCAAAGCTCATACTCTACTATTTGCTCAACTCTGGGCTCAAGCACCGAGAGGTTTCTCTATGACATAGTGTACCTTCTTGGCTCCCATAACTATATTGAGATTCATCTCCCAATCTAGAAAATTAGAGCCGTTAAAGATATTGTCACCCATGATGATGTCCCTAACGCTAATCTTTCCAGCCATCTCGATTGCAATAGTCCAACTATCCAATCAATGATTTCAGGTACAATCAAAATGCAATAGTTACTATAGTCCAACTATTTAACCAACTACAAGTGGAGCAGAGTCTAGTATAGTCTAATTATTTAAAGAAAACAATAAAAGATATCAGTCCAACTAATATATTTATAACAACGATAAATAAAATAAAAGAACACGTATTAGCAAGTATTAAACGAAATTGAAAATTTAATACCGACCTCCCACTATTTTTTAGCGAGTCTCTAACCCTCTGTGGAGTACTCAGGATATCCAGTTTCCTAGTGGGCTAGGATCCCGTTAAATAACACACAACCTTAACTTTGGCCAACAAGCTGCATGAAACTTAACTAGGTAAATCTTTAAGATCAATTAGATCCCATCCAATTCCTAGATCCGGTAGGTGAACCTACAAGTCCAAAATATATATCTAATATATTTCCTAGCCTTTTTCCTCTAAGTCAACTAAGCCTTGGTTTTGGCTCAACAAGCTTAATGATTCCAGTGAAGCGTGACCCATTGACAGTGGGAAAGCTTCGTAATCCACGTCGATGTACAAAAGTGATCTTGACTTTGGCCAACAAGTCACAACTGCCCAAGACATGCGATATATAACAAAGCTTTCTTGGTTCAAACACATCTGTGATGGACAGTGATCTTGACTTTGGCCAACAAATCAAAATCAATCTTGTATCTTAAGAGAGAACCACTCAATGGAAAGAAAATACTTAATATTAAAGTGAGGGTTTTTCGAGTAAATTGACAACCAATTTATTATCTTTGATTAGGTCTCATCATACACCCTTAAACATACATTCTAAAAGCATGATAAGGCACGATAAAATAATAATGATATGCGGATGAATATATAATACAATTTATTCATAGAATAAATCACTCACTTTCCTCTCGCCCGCTAGCACTTTACAATCTTCTACCCATTAAATAACACATAAAGAAACCTCATTTACATTGAGGTGAATTGGTGAGAAAATAAATACAAAGAGATAAGGAGGAAATGCTGGACAAGTAGGTCCAATTTAAATAAATTCCAAATTTACAATAATTTTCAAAATTACCACCACCCAACTAATATCCATCTGATATACATTATTCATATAAACACATCCATGTATTCACACAAAGCATGCTATCAATCAATCTAATCCAATTAATTAATCTTTGATTAATGACCATCCAATGTTCATACAACGATTTGATTTGCGCGAGTCCAACTCATTTAAAAATAAATACTTAAAGTAAGTATTATTGAATTATATCGAACTACAATTTTAAATCCAATAAATTGTATCCAATACTAATTCATATTTAATTCCAAATTAAACAATCACATTTGAAATAGTACCTTTTTAGACTTGAATTCCAAATCCAATCTAATTGAGTCTCAAAGGCCCCATTAGCATCCAATGCCAATTCAATTAAAGTCCAATGGGCTTTCAATTAATTCTTTAGGCATTAAATTTGGCAATTATGGATCCAACCCAAAATTCCAAGGCCAAATTAGGAATCACCCTATGCCAAAAATCAATTTAGGCCCAATTAAATTATTAAGGCCTAATAGTCATATTTGGAATTTATGGAAATGGTTTTAGGCCCAATTGGATCCAACCCAATTGTCCAAAACCATACTTGGCCCAACCAAGCCCATTAGCCCAATTACAATAAATTAAATTAACATAATATTCCAAAATTGCATTAATTCAATTTAAAGTGTAATTAACATAATTAATCAATTAATCTAATGTTTCCAAAATACTAATTAATCCAATTAATCATGCTTAATTTCAAATTCATATCCAACATAAAATTGAAGCAAAATCAATTCATCCAACATGCTTCATACTCACGGTAATCACATAAAATAACATTTAATTTTGATTTCAATCCAATTAAATCAACAATCAATATTCATTTCATGCTTTTAACACATACATTTGTCAAAATCAAAAATGACCATGAGCTTAATCTAGAGTACATGCAAATTAATCTAATCAATTTTTCTCAAATCTAATGATGCATAAATCCAATTCAATATCATCTAAATACAACCAAACAATAAATTTGGAAATTTACAAGCTCTGATAGCATTGTTAGTGTCCTACACATGCCCAATGTCTCTAAACAATGATTTGTGTGTGAATTTATCAAGAAAGTTTGCTGAATAACTTACACTGATCAGATGAGAATTTCAAAAATTCTTTGAATGAATGATAAAGCTCCAAGCTTTTGTTGAGTTCCAAACTCTTGGGTGAGTTTCCTTATCACCTTAAAAAGACTCCTTTAAGTGCTAGCTTGAACAAAAATGAAGCAAAATTTGTCTTTTCCAAAGAGAGAATTCGGCTATAGAGAGAAAATTGGGAGAGAAGAGAGAATAGTGAAAAGTGGTTGTTGTGTGTAACAAAAGATCCAATTTATATTGGCCGACTACCACCATCACAATTTGACAAGTGATATGAGTTGTGGGTCCCACCCAATTTTAAATTCCAAATTTAAATTGGCTTACACAATACACTTTGGGCCCGGATTCATTTAATCTGACTAAACGAATTTTTCATCGCGACTTAATTAAATCCAATTTAATTAGATTATAATGTCTCGTAAAATTATTACAAAAGTCACTTACGAATTAATTCCAAATTAATTCGTTCGCTTGAATTAAAATCCAATTTTAATTCTGAATTGAAATCCAATTTCAATTAATATATCCAATATATTATTTTAGCCCAAATAAATAAATTAAATAGAAAAATCTAATTTAACTATTAAATTTATTTTACTGATTAATTCCAAATTAATCACATTCTCTCTTCTAAACGAATTTAATCCCAGATAAATTCTTACCGTAATTAATTCCATATTAATTTTATCTCTTATAATTAATCCCAGATTAATTCTGTTCGAGTCAAATATCATTGGTGAATCTTTGGGAAGCGACCCAAGAGATCCCTGGATATGTTGACAGTAAATACGGTCATTAGACTATCCTAACACATGTGTATCCGGTACCACGTTCTCACCGATTTACAAGACATGGTTGGCTTCTAGCAAAGCACCGTGCCTACCCAATTCTCCAGAAATATTCAACGTGGAATATATAATATGTATCAGGTGTAGTATACAATGTATTGCTTAATACGATCTCGTATCGGATGTCATATACTAGGCCTAGGGATGGAATTGTGTCTGCCCCGTACGAAGCATATATCGGATCATCAGCAACTAATCTATGTAATTAGATAATCATGACCTAGTCATACTATCTTGATAGCTGCAATATTTAAGAGTACTAGTTCTGTATCCTACGTGATCATCATCTCCATATGACTGAAGTGATACTTCCATCTTAACATCACACCCAATACACTACGATTCTCAGTATGCCCAGAATAGGCGTACACAGAACCTGTTAAAACTCAAGACGACCAAAACCAAAGTATACTGATTGTCGGAAGTATTAGCGATGTAAGTCTCAAGTTAAGACCACATACACCTACCCTGATTCGGATTCCTATAGACACATAGTCATAATACCAATGAGACTCCGATGGGTTTATCCAGAGCGAAGTTGTTCCCGGTCCAACGGCTAACAGAACCTCCTATCACACTTGCATAAGTATCTAATACTTAAATATATTAGAACTATGTTGTTAAGCTTCCATAACGCGCACAAGTGTAATACTAGCCTATTCCGCATTATCGATGTCCAGTCTCGATATACCACTAATATAGATATTTAATGATTAAACCTTTCGTGGATTAATATTGTCTCATATCTTATTAATCTAGTACTAATCATATGGACTTTTATCATTTATATGTTCAAGTAATCAAATTACTAAATGATAAAAGAAAAATTCCCTTTATCACATAGTTAATTTGTACAAAAACGGCATATCTTTTACAAATAGTAATGTTATAAGTCATAATTGTCCAACATGCATAGCTACTGGAATTGGGACAGAGCATACCAATCCCCATACTGGTTAACTAACTATCATATTGGTCATCATAGCGGTTAGTAATCTGGTGATTCAACGTTTTAATGTTCAATGGTCATATTCATCTAGTCATTGAAATTACAGGACCGACATACCGATCCCTATAGACCGACATAGCGATCTCATAATATGGAGCTGAGGCAGTTTTTCACCTCCACTATATATTTAGCCCTAATTTCATGTTTTTCCAAGTTATTTACACCTTCTAACATTTCATTCAAGGCAAAAATAAAGAGAGAAACAAATCTTCGTATTCATTTACTCTCTTCATAATTAAAGCTCACTACATACATCTTCATATCATTTTAGAGAGCTTGAAATACTGAGGTTTGAAACTCACATATTTAATCTTCTTTATCTATTGTGAGTACCCCAGTTGTGTTGTAAACTTTTTATATCTTAAACACTTGAGATTGTAGAAATCCTTTGTTGAGTGGGTATACTCAAAAGTGTGATTTGGTTATAAAATGTTAAAGAGTGAACCTAATTGATAAAACTATTGTTTAAGATTTAGGGTGAACCTATGAAAACTCTTGATTGGGGGTGAACCACGAAAAACTCTTGGTTTGTGAGTGTGTCACAAAAACTCTTGGTGCAATGTGTGCGATCACATTTACATAGTGAAAAACTTCGAGTATATGCCGAACCACTATAAATCTGGTGTTGATTTCTCTTTTCCTATCTGTTTAATTTATTACAAGTTTCATATTGTATTTTCCATATTATTTAGAAACTTACTTTTGGGAATTAATTGTTTAATTAATTAATTTGGGAAATTGATTTTTAAGCTTAAACGGTAAAGTTACTTAATAAGTAGAGTAAAGTCGAAAAGAATTTAATTCTGTATAATTTGGACATTATTTAATTTACTTTAGTGTTGTTTAAGTGTGTCGGTAGGTAATTTCATAAATAACTCATTACGAATTTGTCGTCATTAAAAATTAATCACGGTGAAAATAATTCATCAATAATTGTCTCTATATATTTATGCCATTAAAGAACTTATAATCAATGATTGCAATATTTATTGTGCCAAATCTTGTATTTACGGCTATTGTTTTCTTCGTGCCGTTCAAAAGAAATTGAATTCCATACTCAACGAAATATAATAAAAATTTTCGATATATTTGTACTTTTAATAGCGTATATAACAGACGCATTCTTTATCTACTTTTAAAGGCATTTATATAAAAGGATCGTAATGCTTATAAAACAATCGGTTGCAGTTGGATTGAGGTTCAAAAGCAAGTTCGTCAATTTCATTCCCTTCAGAAATCACACCCCAGAAGAGAGGAAACATATGATGCCTCATACATTCTGGCCAACTTTATATTAGCTAAGAACGAGTAGGGTTGGCAATTAGGTTGAAACTCATTTTAATTAAAGATTTGGATAAGATTTTTAAGTTTATTTAAGTTATATTAGTATTATTTTTTATTTTTAAATATTTTTTAATATATTTTTTAAATAATTAGAGCTAATATATATTTTATATTATGTAAATTTTTGAAAGTTTTATTTTATAATAAAATTATGTCAATTTTTTTTTTTAAAAAATTGACATTATTTAATTAATAAGTTTTTAAAATTTAGTACCGCGAGAGTTTCTGACCCAGCCGAGTAGGTGAACCCTGACGTGTCGTCCATCTTGTTTGATCAGCATATGTATTTGGTAATGTTGCTGCTCATGAAAGAGCTTCATGTGGTACCTTAGTCATTTTGGTGATGAAATGCGCACACAGAAAATGCAAACAAGAGAAATTATATTACTCCATTAAACTTTATTGATGCAAGACAATAGATTTTGCATCACAACAGAAAGAACAACAAGATGAGAATATTACTCCCGAGGCAATCCTCCCTCAATAGTGAATTTATTTGGTTATGTGGGAACCAAAAGCAAACTTAGCAAAAGATGGATAATACAGCAATCGACAAGAAGATTTTAACGTGGTTCGGTGGATTTGGATCCGACCTACTTCCACGGACACAAACTGAACTGCTCTTTTATTGGCGAAACTCGTCTCTTGCGTTTGCAAGTCTAATTACAATGATCTTGATAATCTTGAGATTGACTCTGATTTTTGGATGCCTCTATACACACACTCTACCCTCCTATTTATAATAGTGAAGAAATCATACTCCTTTTGTTACAAAGATTCCTAGTTGAAACAGTTCCCTTATCCCATAAGGATTCCTAGTTGAAACTATCTTTGCTTTCTTTATCCTATTAGGATGCTGACTTACCAATTTTACCCCATGGAAGTAGGATAATTAAAGATCTTATCCTGTAGGAATAGTACGACTCTTCTCTGGGACGTCTCTTCATATGGTCGGTCTTGACTTGGTCGGTCATCATGGTCCTTTGAGCTGAGAATGCTGCTACCGATCTGATAATGCTCGGTCGCCCGATTTCAAGTGGTCGGTCACTTAATCATCATGTGCTCGGCCTCTTACTGTTGGTTTTTATAGCGCTCATTCGGTCGGGTTGGCATTTAATGATTTCGTCCAAGAAGAAGGTTACCCTTTTGTCCCTGCCGTGCTGCTTTAAACACCATAGTGCCTAAAAACACCATCAACATCTATCCCCTAGTTCTCGGTAACAACGAGTTTGCGAGTTGATGCCGGGAACTAAAAAGATGGTGTGCCTTTGAACCTGCTGGTGGTCACTTTCAAAGTTTGCAAAGGGATAGTCTTTATACTGCTCATTCAAGGGGGTTTTTTTGAGACGCGCAACCGTCATGTTTGTTTTAAATGCCCATCAAATCACCTTTTAGGGTTTTTTCTGAGTTTTGACACTTGTCGAACATCTATCGGGTTCCCGCCAAAAGTAGAAGAAAATCGACCGTGCAGAGGTATCTTAACGGCGCTGATCTCAACTTTTTTTGCAGTTGACACTTGACGTCCATCCGTGGTTTCTCTTCCTGATCCAATGGCCATGAGCATCCCAGTCATGATAATAAGAAGATGAGGCGTTTTTACTGTGGAATTTGTTTGACAATTTCTTTCTTCTCTCTGTGAACATTTCGACTGCGACTCGCTCGACTCAGTTTCTCCGGAGCTTCTTTCAATATCTCCTCGTTCCTTCCCGACCTCAAAAGATCAAGTAAGTTCTCGTCACATGGCTATTCTTGCCTTTTGCTTTTGCTTGCTTTTTCTTTTCCTTCTAGGGAGGGACTTGTGCTTTTGTCGAATGCTTGTTGTAGGGCACTCTTTAGAATCTCTCTAGTTTTAGTTTCCCTAGATATTGTTTGTGTAGATTTTTTGGATACTCCGAGAGTTTTCGCCATAGACAGGTTTCTTAATCCCTTCTTGTTTCCCGGATGACAGGGATGTCTCTTAGTGAATCTTCCTTAGCTTCCCCTGTTGACCCTTTGTCTGCCCCTGTCGTAGAGCTCTCCTCGGGCTCGAGGACAGCAAACATAGATGACTTTGATACTACCCCTACCCCTTCTGAAATTGAAGAGGACACTTATCGTCATAGGATCCCACGGAAGGACCCAGAGCCCGGTGATTTCAACTACTCGGTCTAGATATGGATCGTCCTTCCAAGATTACTGAAGGGGACATGGACCTGCTTCGGCAACGATACAATATTCCGATCGATATTTCCTTGGGGGTTCCTGGGCCGCTGGATCACGCCAGTCGTCCTGATGAGGGTTCGGTGGCCTTGCTCCCGGCTTTTTTCGAGTGTGGGCTTCGGTTGCCGTTCCAGCGTTACTTTGCCTGGATGCTGGCTGAGATGGAGATTGCCCCTTGCCAATTGAGTTTAAATAGATGGAGGATCCTGGTTGGGCTGCATGTAATTTGGCGTCGGGCGGGTTTTGGCGAGCCTTGTCTTGAGGAGGTGAAAAGGTTATACCGGTTGAAGGCCAACCCGAGGTCGCACCACGGTTGGTATTATCTTTCCGCTTATGCTGATTCTTCGAACATCGTCCGTAAGCTTCCTGACTCCAATAAGAATTTCAAGGATTCATGGTTCTGGGCTACTGGTGATTGGGGGCGGGTTTTGAGATCTTTTGATGAAGAGATCTCGGTCCCGGATACTTTCAGGGCGGGAGGTTAGGAACTTGCTCCTTAGTTTTATGTGTCTCATCTCTTCTTATAGTAGGATTCTGACTTTTTTCTGTCCCTCCTTAGCTTGTTGGAAGGATGCTCCCAAGGTTTCTCATCAGGTCCGGGCACGGGTTGGATAGGCTCGGCGGTATGCCGATCATTGGAGAGAGAGTGGTGAGTGATGCGGCTTTTGTTGAGTCCGGTCTTATTTCAGCCGCTCCTCCCAGGGTTTCGGGGAGGATTGGTAGGCCTTGCTGACCTTTCTATCCTATCCCATTGTTTGCTTTTGTTGTGGCGATGCCTCTTGATTTCGCTTAGATCCCGGATTAATCACTATTTCTTTCTCCCCTATTTTTTTTTTGTAGGAATGTCGAGGAGACCAAAGTATCTTGATCGGTGGCTGGTACTTCAAAAAAGACTAGCCCTGGTGGAGCTGGTTCTTCTCGGAAGCGGCCTGAGGTTTCTGTGGCTGAGGAAGTGGAGCGCCCGATCTCTCAAGGTCGGCCTTCTGAGATGCCTCCGGTTGATGCTTTCCGTTCTGATAGTCCTTCAAGGTTCAGGAGAAGGAAGCGTCCGTTCGGAGCTGTAGATCCTCAGTTAAGACGGGAATTGGAGGAAGAGGAGGTCCCGAGCAGAGAGGCACCGGCTCAGCAGGAGACGAGGGCGCCAGGGAGCTCTTCAAAAAAGCTCAAGGGCTCTGTGGTCCTCGGTGTTGATGACCTTGGGCAGGGTATTAGGGAGGCTACCTCCCATCTGGTGCCTGCTTTCAATGAGCTGGCCGAGGCCGTTCCTCCGGAAAAGGTTTCGGGGTACGAGGATCTTTCCCCCGAATAGGTGGTCGCGGAGCTGTGTTCTCAGATGGCTAGGGTTGCGTTTCTTTCCCTTGCTTCCGATGCGTCTGTCACACCTTATATTCTGATAATTTTCTTTTTGTTTCTTCCTGGCAGGCAAACTACTTGACGGCCAAAAATAAGGACCTGTTTTTTAGCCTTTTGTCTGAGGGCGGTCAGGCTCAAAGGCTCTAGAATCGGCTTTCTGGTGGCTTTGCTCGGAGGCCAAGCTTGCGAGTGCGGAAGAAAAGAATAGGAAATTTAATTGGCTGCGGCCGACTCTTTAAGAACAAACAAAGCCCTCAGGGCTTCTGCTACTCTGGAGTGGAAAAATGTTGACGAGGCCAGAGCAAGTTTGGCGGCCGCCCAGTCTGAGATCAAGATCCTCAGGCGGAGGCGGGCAGTGTGGGGTATAAGCTGCAGGCCAAGAGGAGGAACTGGACGGGCCCCGGGCTGAGTTTAGGAATAGAGAGCTTGAGTGGGAGGCCGAGCGGGACTCTATCCGTCTTGAAGGGGTCGGTGATTGCGCAGAGATCATCCCCAGGGTCCTGCCTGATTTAGACATGGGTCCTATTCATGCGGCCATCTGTTGTTTTTGTATAAAGGGAAAATGTCCGAGGAAGAGTTTCAGAGGTGGCTACCCCCTTCTGCCGAAGTGATGGATCCTGAGCCGATTTCGATTGCCCCGGTACTCCCCGTTCCAGTTGAGGATCGTCTTGAGGTTCCTCTTCCGGTCTCAGAAGCCGTAGTTGCCGCGGCCTCCCAAGTTATTGATGCGGAAGCTGCTATCTCCCTTTCTGAAGTTGTGCCAAGCCATCCGTCTTCCGAGCCTGAGAAAGAGATTACTGCCCCTGTGCGGGCTGATTGATAAGGGTAACCCGAACGGGGCCCTGTGTATATTGATTTTTATAATAACTCTGCATATATATATATATACACTCTGTTTCTTTTGTTTTTTGTAACTTGTTTTTTGTCCTTCGTTCTTCAAACTGATTATCTGAGGCCCGCCTATGAGAGGGTGACCCGACGCCGAGCTGATATAGAATGGCCTTGGCGGAACGAAATCCGGTCCCGAGCCGAGTAGTCAAAGGGCTTCGGCGGACCGAATTCCAGCCCCGAGCCGATTATTGACAGAATGGCCTCGGCAGAACGAAATCCTGCCCCGAGTCGAATAATTAAGTGGCTTTGGCGGAACGAAATCCAGCCCCGAGCCGAATAATTGAGTGGCCTCGGCGGAACGAAAGCCTACCCCGAGCTGATTAACAGAATGGCCTCGGTGGAACGAAATCCTGTCCCGAGCCGAATAATTAAGTGGCCTCGGCGGAACGAAATCCAGCCCCGAGCCGAATAATTAAGTGGCCTCGGCGGAACAAAATCCAGCCCCGAGCCGAATAATTAAGTGGCCTCGGCGGAACGAAATCCTGTCCCGAGCCGAATAATTAAGTGGCCTCGGCGGAACGAAATCTAGCCCCGAGCCGAATAATTAAGTGGCCACAGCGGAACGAAATCCTGCCCCGAGCCGAATACTCTCTGGGACTTAATTCAGAAGGGAAGTGAATCAACCTTTGAAGCCCTACCGAGTCTGGCACGGGCGTCCCCATTCGACCAGTGAAGAGATGAAAATAAAATTTATGACAAATAAATCAAAATGTGGGGGTGACTTAGCACTTATCCCAAATCAAAACGTTTAAAGTGTAAGTAACAGCATGGATGTCCAAACAGCGTCCTGTCTGAGGCCTCCAAAACACAATTCTGAATCTTTCAATTCAGCGTCCTGGCGAACCAGGATTTGGATCAGGTGAGCGTTTGAACGGTAAGGGCACATCCTCTGTACGTCAGGTCACTGTGGAGCCTGCGCATTGCGCGAGGGATCCTCCTTACCACGCTGGAGAAGGCACACGCCACGGGGGCGCAACACCTCCCCGTGCTGCGCCTCTCTTGGATCCAAATGATGAATGGATCAAAGAGTGTCCGGGATACTAAGGGTATATTCCTCCTTAGGTCCGGTGTCACTGGAGCAAGCAATCGTCACGGGGGCATCGTCTCTCCCCGTGCTATGCTTTCTCACGGATCCATTACATCGGGTATGTGAGGATCAGTGTTTAGAATATTAAGGGCGCATTCCTCCTTATGTTTGGTAACACTGGAGCAAGCAATCGCCACGGGGGTATCATCCCTCCCCGTGCTATGCTTCTCACGGATCCTGTGCATCGAGTATCTCCTTGAATATTTCGAGGACCCCGAGCAAAAAGAGATTTGGTTCTGGGGGAATGTCCCGTCCCCAGACCAAAGAAGCTGACTCGGTGGGACGTGACCCGACCCCGAGCTGAAAGAAACATTTGGCTCTAGGGGAATGTTGCATCCCCAGACTAAAAGAGCGTGACTCGGTGGGATTAAAACCCGACCCCGAGCTGTGTAATCTTGTGGCCTCGGCGGAACGTAATCCAGCCCCGAGCTGTATGACCAAGTGAGTAGGGATCCGTGAGTGCCCGAGTTTTTTAAAGGCATATCCCTCCTTATGTTTGATGATTCTGGAGTAAGTGGACGCAGCTGGGGTATCGCCCTTTTTGGTGCCGTGTTTTCTTTGTGTTTTTGTCATCGATTTTTTGTACTTAAGTATGTCCCCGGGGTTTTTTGAGGAAAAAAAAAGTTTTATTCATATTCGGGGACATACTTGTCCTTTTTACAATTCCCTGCCCGGTCCTTGGTCGGTGATGAAGGTTGTCTTCTCCTCATCTGTAGGATGCATCCTGACCTGATTGTACCCGGAGAAAGCGTCTATGAAACTCAGTAGCCCTTGGCAGGCCGTTGCATCTACCAGCTGATCTATGTTCGGTAGAGGGAAGCTGTCTTTTGGACACGCTTTGTTCAGGTCGGTGAAATCTACGCACATTCTCCATTTTCCGTTGGGCTTTTTTACCAGTACCACGTTTGACACCCATTCTGGGTACTTGACTTCCCTGATGAACCCAACTTTTAGCAGTTTTTCTACTTCGGACGCTGCTGCTCTGCTCCTCTCTTGATTGAAGATTCTCCTCTTCTGTTTGACCGGTTTGTGTAACGGATTTACCGCCAGGCGGTGACTGATGAACTTCGGGTCGATTCCGGGCATGCCGCTGTGTCCCCATGCGAAGATGTCTGGGTATTCTTGCAGGCATTCCAGTAGGCTCTCTTTTAGGGTTCCGTCCAGGTTCTTCCCTATCTTTACGCTTTTTTCCGATCCGAACAGTGTTATTTCTTCCAATTCTTCAGCTGCTCCTAGCCGGGCAACCTTTTCTGGCCGAGGACATGAGTCTTTCCTTGCGTTTTCTGTGTCTTCGCCCCTTTGCCTCTTCTTGGTGCTCTCTTCGACGCAGAGGGTTTCTCGTGAGAGAGTAGCAAAACAGCTACGAGCTATTTTCTAGCTCCCGCATATGATTCTGATTCCCTCCCGGGTGGGGAATTTCAGTTTTAGGTAGTAACAGGACATCGCAGCCTTGGTTTTCATCATGAAGGGCCGGCCGACGATGACTTGGTAGCTGCTCATGCAGTCCACTACCGTGAAGTTTATCATGATGGTTCGGGTTTTAGGGGGAGTCCCGATCGTCACTGCTAATTGTATTCTTCCCAGTGGGACGACTGTTGAACCCCCGAAACCGTACAGGGGGGTGCCGTCGTCGGTCAGAGTCGCGTACTCTACTCCCAGGTTTTCTAAGGCCTCTTTCGAGATTATGTCTACTGCACTCCTAGGATCTACCAAGATCCTATCTATCTCTGTGCCGCCGATCGTAGCTTTGATTATTAGTGCATCGTCATGGGGGAAACTTACCCCCCGGGCATCTTCGTTGGTGAACATTATGGGTATTGACCGGCTTCCCTGCGGTACTGTGGTTTTCCCTGTTTCCAACACTTCTGTCCCTTGTATTGGACTATAGCTTTTTCTTGATCGATTAGAGTCCCCGGCCAATGTTTTTCCTCCTGCGATGGTGTTCACCTGTCGGTTTCGTGCCCTCTGTCTGGCTGCCATGGTCTCATGGTTGATATAGCTATTCAGATATCCATTTCGGGCCAGGTCCTCCATCTGTTCTCGCAGGTCTAGGCACTCGTCCGTTGTGTGTCCCCTCTGATTGTGATGTATGCAATAGGATCTCTTGTTTCTTTTATCCGGGGGGAATCTCCGGAGGTCGGGTTCTATCAAGAGGCCTCTTTCCTGTATTTCCATGATGATCTCCCCGGGTGGTTTGCTCAGGGGAACATATGCTTCTTCTTGGACTACATGATTTACCTGGGTCGCGACCCCTTTTCCTGATCTCTCCGAGGCATTGGCTTGAATTCTTGGGGTCTTGGATTGAATTTTTGGAATTCCCTGTTCGGTCGTCGGGGAGCTTCTGTTCTCGTTGTTCTTTCTCGGGTGGCCGTCCCCCTTCGGGAGATTTTTCTTCGCTTCTAACAAGACAAATTTCCGAGCTACCTCTAGAGCAGTAGCATAATCTGGCGTGTCCTGGATTCTTAGGTGGGTCCATAACTTCCCGACCCTCAGGGCTCCCTTTAAGCTTTCCAGTGCCTCTAGAGACTCGTATCCTCCGACTTCTAGTACCATGTTGTGGTATCTCTCAATGAAGATTTTCAGGGGTTCGTCGTCTCCCTGTTTCATGAGCCTTAATTCTCCTATCGCCTTTTTAGGGGTGCAGGCTCCCTTGAAGTGCCGAACGAATGACTTCTTAAGCTGTGAGAAGCTCCCGATGCTTCCTGGGGCCAGGTTTCTATACCATAAGAGGGCGGGTCCACTTAAAGTCAGGGGAAACACTTTACAGATGGCGTCTCCTGCCACTCCCTGGACTTCCATCAGTAGAACAAAACCGTCGATGTGGGTCTTCGGGTCGGAGTGGCCTTTGTAGGGCGTCATGGTTGGCATGTTGAATCGCTTGGGAAATTTTGCCGCCCTTATCTCCTCTGTGAGGGGAGATTCTTCCTCGCCGTCCTCTCCTCCATTAGTTTTGAGGCCTACCCCCCACTTGGTCATCTCCTTTTTTAACTAGGATTTTATCTCATTGTTAGTGCTGCCGTGCCGTCTTCTGCGTGTTCATTGTTCCTGGTGCGTCGCTCCTCGCGCCTTGGAATTTCCCGTAAACGCTCGCTATACTCCCTTTCCCCTCTCCTGGGGCTGCGGAGGCTACCATAGGAGGGATCCGGTGACTGTCCTTCCTCCCATGTGTTTTCTGTTTGTGAGTCTTTCTCTACAATTACAGATTTTATCCCGTAGTGGCCCCTCTTCCTGGGTCCATCGTCTTCGCTTTCATCCATCACCCTTTTCATTTCCGCTCTTTTTCTTTGACTAGTTCCGTCTTCAGGTTTATTTGTTCCCTCCATTCTTTCTAGTCGATCTATCATGGATTTCATGTTTTCTTCCATCTTTTTCATCCAGTCTGCCGCTGGACTCCTTGAAGATTGATGATTTCCACCTTCTGCCATTTGTCTTATCTCGTGAACTGCTTTTTGTTAGAATCCCCACAGACGGCGCCAACTGTTGACGGCGGATTTTGGACTCAGGGCAATATGGGAATATTACTCCCGAGGCAATCCTCCCTCAATAGTGAATTTGTTTGGTTATGTGGGAACCAAAAGCAAACTTAGCAAAAGATGGATAATACAACAATCGACAAGAAGATTTTAACGTGGTTCAGTGGATTTGGATCCGACCTACGTCCACGGACACAAACTGAACTGCTCTTTTATTGGCGAAACTCGTCTCTTGCGTTTGCAAGTCTAATTACAATGATCTTGATAATCTTGAGATTGACTCTGATTTTTGGATGCCTCTATACACACACTCTACCCTCCTATTTATAATAGTGAAGAAATCAGACTCCTTTTGTTACAAAGATTCCTAGTTGAAACAGTTCCCTTATCCCATAAGGATTCCTAGTTGAAACTATCTTTGCTTTCTTTACCCTATTAGGATGCTGACTTACCAATTTTACCCCATGAAAGTAGGATAATTAAAGATCTTATCCTGTAGGAATAGTACGACTCTTCTCTGGGACGTCTCTTCATATGATCGGTCTTGACTTGGTCGGTCATCATGGTCCTTTGAGCTGAGAATGCTGCTACCAATCTGATAATGCTCGGTCGCCCGATTTCAAGTGGTCGATCACTTAATAATCATGTGCTCGGCTTCTTACTGTTGGTTTTTATAGCGCTCATTCGGTCGGGTTGGCATTTAATGATTTCGTCCAAGAAGAATGTTACCCTTTTGTCCCTGCCGTGCTGCTTTAAACACCATAGTGCCTAAAAACACCATCAACAAATAACTTTTTAAAAATTTAGTACCGCGAGTTTCTGACCCAGCGGAGTAGGTGAACCCTGACGTGTCGTCCATCTTGTTTGATCAGCATATGTATTTGGTAATGTTGCTGCTCATGAAAGAGCTTCATGTGGTTTAGACCCGGCCGGCGGTTCGGTTCCGGTTCGGAACCGAAACGAACCGGCCGGTTTCGGTTCCACAAGTGTGGAACCGGACCGAAACCGGTTAAATCCGGTTCGGTTCTTCGGTTCCGGTTCCACACTTAAGTGGAACCGGAACCTAAAACCGAACCGGAACCGAACGGTTCGGTTCGGTTCCTATTTGTTTTTTTTTTTTTTTTGATTAAAATAAAAAAAAATGAGAGGAATCAAAACTTAAATAAAAAAAAATTATTAATTAAAAAATATGAGATTAAATTTATAAATAAAAAAAATTCATTACATTGAAGAGCTTGAGCTTAAATTTTTAAAAATTTAAGTTGCTTTCGTATCCTCAAAGGGTGAGAGGAATCAAAGCTCACGTAGTTCCATTACAAGTTTAAGACATATCCCCTTTGTAAATCATAATTTTACAATTATCAATCTTCATTATCAGTTGATCCTTCGGCTCCGGTTCCGCTTGCACTTGTTGCAGAAGCATTATCGAACAAATCTTCAAAATCATCGGGGGCATCTTCTTGTTGTCTCAGATCAGCTCGGTTCCAATCATCCACACAAGCTGTTGCTTCTAGAGTGCTTGGATGTAATGAAGATCGCCTAGCTTCCAATATATTACCTCCCAAGCTGAAGGCTTGCTCAACCGCAACAGTGGAAATAGGTGCTGCCAAGATCTCTTTAGCAATAATAGATAAAACAGGATATATATTTTGATGCCGGTTCCACCATTCAAGGATTTTAAAATTTTTACTACATAAACTTTCATTAGAAAACTCAAAATTTGTAGATAAATAATTATCTAATTCAGGGTTATTAGTTGTCGTATCCCTAGATTTTTTATTTCGTTGCAATAACCAACGATCCCCTGCGCTAAGTCTTGTTTGAATTATCGGTTCGCTACTACTAGATTGACCTAATGTTCCTAAGTTATATCTTACAATATAATCATTAAATAAAATAATTAAATCACTTCTTAATTTCGTCATTATGCTCGTAATGTCAACTTCATCTAATATTCCTAAATAACCATAGTAAGCTTGTAAACCACCATTCAAACCTTCTAATTTAAATCTAGGATCAAAAACAGCAGCAATAAGATAAAGTAAAGGAATTTCTCTAAAATAATTCAACCATTTTACCTTCATAACAGTAATGGCTTCGAGCAAAACAATATCATTAGGGTCGCCACTGTCAACATGCTCATCGAGAGTGCCAACAATATTCAAACTCTCAAGTAGAAATAAATGCGCTGTTGGATAATAAACACCGCTAAAAACTAAAGTAGCATCATTAAAAACTCTTAAAATATCTAAAATTTTCACAAATATCCCATTGACTAGGATAAAGTGTGATATTTTGAACATGTTGAGAAAAAAAACTACATAATGCATCTTTGTATTGAAATGCTTGACATAAAAGAAAATAAGTAGAATTCCAACGTGTCGGAACATCTCTTGAAAATTTAATCGGTTTAATACCATTTATTTTACAAAACTTGGTCCATTCTCTCCTAACTTGAGTATATGACCAAATACAGTTAAGTGCCGTTTTAATTGGATCAAGGAAAGGAGATAATAATTTTAGACCGTCTTGCACACATAAATTTAGGACATGACATGTACAACGAATATGAAAAAATCGACCCCCTAAATTTGGTTCACATAAGGATTTTAAATCATTAATAGATGCAGTATTTGCAGATGCATTATCAAATCCAATTGTTAAAATTTTTTCTACTAAAGCATATTCATCAAAAATTACCTTCATCATTCTATAAATATTATGTGCAGTATGTGGGTCATCAAAAACTCTAAATGCAATAAGTCTTTTTTGCATGGTAAATGATGCATCAATCCAATGACAAGTCACACCCATGTATGAGTGTGTTTGCCAATGGTCACTCCATATATCAGAACATATAGAAATACGACTTTCATCTCTTTAAATATTTCATTTAAAATAATTTTACCATCTTTATATAATTTGAAAATATGACGTTTTGTTGTGTTTCGAGTCATTCTACATGCAGCAGGGTTTAAAGCATTATGCACGTAATTAGTAAAATGAAGTTTTTCACCAAAGCTTAAAGAAAGATGTGCCATACAAGTTAATTTCGCAAATTCTTCTCTATTTTTTGCATCAGAATATTTAAATAAATCTACACTACTCGTACCTCTACTAGATGATGCGTACCTGCCCATTTGAGTTTGCGTCGTATCAATGCCAAGTTCAACCGGATGATGTTTTTCCATGTGCTTGATCATATTGCCATATCCACCAGAAAATTTGTAGATAACCCCACAATAGTTGCAAGTTGCTCGTTGTGAATCATCTGCTAGATATTCCAAAGTAAAATGAATTTTGAAAATATCGGAGGACCGAGCCTTAACTTCTCTTCTCCGTGATTGTGCACTGACACTAGGGCCGCTCTCTTGGGTTGGCATATTTGACATTATGTTCTCCGAGGAGCTTGCCATTTTATTTTTAGAAATTAGGAAGAAAAATAAGAAATTAACAACTAAATAAATTGAGATTGAGATTTGCGAATAGTAATATACTAATATAAGAATATAAGAAAATTGTATTGAAGTAAGATTGAGAATAAGAGAATTATAGAAAATGAGAGAGTTGAGAATTTGGTGTGATGAAATTATGAAAAATGAATCCTATTTATAGAATTTTAGAATTTTTTTTCATACCAAAAATGCCCCTAAATATAACCGTTTTATTACCGTTATTAGGGGTACATTAGTAATTCTTATTTTTTAATTTATATTATTATTTTTTTTGTCCCCAACGGCTAGTAGCCGTTGGGGACCGTAGGGTCCTGTTGGAACCCTACGGTTCCAACAGGAACCGGACGGTTCCAACCGGAACCTTCCGGTTCCGGTTGGAACCGTACGAACCGGTGGAACGTCCGGTTCCACCGGTTCGGTCCGGTTCGCGTTGGGGTGGAACCCCAACCGAACCGGTCCCGTTCCGGTTCGGTTCGGAACCGGAACGGAACCGGTTGGAACCGGAACCTTCCGGTTCCAACCGGTTCGGTTCCGGTTCGGTTCCGGTTCCGAACCGGAACCGTGGCCGGGTCTACATGTGGTACCTTAGTCATTTTGGTGATGAAATGCGCACACAGAAAATGCAAACAAGAGAAATTATATTACTCCATTAAACTTATTTATGCAAGACAATAGATTTTGCATCACAACAGAAAACGACACAACAAAGCTCAACACTCTTGCATATTCTCCAGGAAACAACTGAAATAAGACTCGGTGGCACCACAAAACCTCTAAAGTTCTTGCTTAGCCTCGCTCTTCAGCTTGGCTTGTTCATCCTCTCCTCCAGCAATGCTTACAACTCTTGGAACTTTGATCTTGTCAGGTGACAATTTCGCCAACGACAAAGTGAGCACACCATTTTCAAGCTTAGCATGGACGGAATCCAAGTCCACATTGTCCGGCAACTTAAACCTCCTCCAAAACTTTCCGTACGATCTCTCCACTCTGTGCCAGTGATCACCCTTCTTCTCTTCCTCTCTTTTCCTCTCTCCGCTCACTCTCAGCACGCGATTCTCCTCGACTTCAATCTTCAGATCGTCCCTCTTCAACCCCGGCACATCCAGCATTATCACATGACCCTCCGGTGTCTCTTTCCAGTCTACTCTTGCTGGTGAGAGCGCCATGCTCTCGTCCCTGTCGATCTCAAATGGGATTTTTTCTAGAACCTGGAAGGGGTCTGTCCAGAGATCCGATAACAGACTTCCAGGACGATCAATCAAAGGCGCTAGCAACGAGCCATTTGATGAGCTTACAAGACCAGCCAACGCTAATAGGCATAGCAGTATGTGTGCGCGTAAAGGGTTGTAGTCGTCTCATTTTTCCACCTCCTTGTGCCTGAAATTATATTTGCTCGTTTGTTAGAAGGCTTGAAGCTGGATATTATCACACACAAGTTGTTTTTGTTTTTATATATGTGTGTGTGTTTCTGAAGAAGAGGAAAGGTCATTGATGGTTCTTGAAAATTCGCGAGTGTGGATGAATGGGGAAGTTTCTGGATTTTGATTTTGATGAAGTGGAAAGGGGAAGCTGATAGTTGCCGGACTCTTCTTATATGTTCGAGAGGCTTCATGGGTTTTATTGTAATTGTTTATTAATAATCATTATCAATTGGTATCGTATAGGATACCACATCACTTCATTCTTGGGTTCCCTTATGTTTTGGCCCAAAATATCAAATTAGATTCCTATTGGTTCAAAACTTCAAATAGCAATACTGAATAATAAATAGACAGATTGAGTTGAATTGAATTTTTTTTAGAGAAACACTAGCTAAATAATATTAAATATGCTAAGCAGACTAATGAGCGGTCAATATATTATATTTACAGTTTCTATATCTAATATTTTGTGAGTTAATTCGAGCCTATGAGTGTTTGATGTGTTTTTTGTGTTTTTATAGGATGGGATACATGTAGAAATATACGAGCTTGAAACGTCTACAAATCAAGATATTGTACACTAGTGACTTCTTAATTTGCACTGCCTTTTGTATTTTGGCCATATGTTTTCTATTCGATGTGCAAATAAGATGATTCAATGTTACATTAGAAATAAGACTCAATTATCTACAATTTTATAGTTTATGTCGAAGATTGAATCGTATTCTATTATGGTAAAAAAACGAGCCTAAAAATCTAATGAGTAATTTATCTCCCATTGGCGTGCCAATGGAATTCCTATTTTAATGAATTTCTTCAGAATGAAAGCTCTCAACAACTCCTATATAAGTACAATTTCGTTTCTAACCCTAAACATCAGACTTAGAACATTACATACTTTTGAAGCCTCAAAGTATGAAAAGAATACCCAGAGTAAGGCAAGAATAAGTTTCTTAACCGGTGCTGGAGATTGAAGCCGAATATCACAATGAGAGTTTTTTCTTCATTTCCTTACCTAGTTTATTGTTTTATGAGTTCTTTACTTGTAATAATGATTTCTTTATGTTTATTGAATATTATGAGTAACTAAATCTATAATCTAGGGTTGTAATGGATCTCAAGCATATGTTTATTAATTAATTTGTATCTTTTTATTATTTTGGGAGTGTTATTGGATTATGTATTATTATATATATTGAATGCATGTTTTATTGACTGGCCAACAATAGAATAGTCATGATAAATTCTTAGGAACTCAACAGAGGAAATTAGGGTTAGCCGTGAGAATAATAGTTCATGATCTAATTCCTTAAATAGATTTCCGTGTAAAATAGACATATAATTGCAGTGCATGTGTTGTTAATATTAGAACTTGATCTTAATGCATTTTGTTCAAGTTAGTTAACATAAATATATAGTTAATTGGCTTAATCGAAATATTTCTACCTGACCATTGACAGATGCTTGTAGATAGTTTAGTGTTGTAGGTTAATAATGCATAACAATAATCCAATTGAATTAAAAGTGTTAGACAATTATGACCCATAGCGTCACTATTTGTAAAAGATATTATGGTTTTTGTACAAATTAACTACGCGACTATGGAAATTGCTATTTTATCATTTTACAATTGGATTACTTAAATATAAAGTGATAAAAGTCCTTATGATTAGTACCTGATTATAAAATATGAGACAGTATTAATCCACTAAGGTTTAATCATTAAACATCCATAGTCGTAGTATTATCGAGATTGGACATCGATAATACGGAATAGACTAGTATTGCACTTGTGCGCGTTGTGGGAGCATAACGACATAGTTCTCATATATTTAAGTATTGGATGCTTATGCAAGTGTGATAGGAGGTTGTGTTTACCGATGGTACGGAAACAGCTTCGCTCCGGATAGACCCCATGGAATCCCATTGGTTGTATGAAAATATGTCTATGGGAATCCTATTCAGGGTAGGTGTATTTGGTCTTAACCCGAGACTTGCATCGCTAATACTTGCGATAATCATTACGCTTTAGTTTTGGTCGTCCGGGACTTTAACAGGTTCTGTGTATGCCTCTTCTGGGCTTATTGAGAATCGTATAGTATTGGGTGTGATGTCAAGATGAAAGTATCATTTCAGTCATATGAAGATGATGGTCACGCAGGGAAACAAAACTGGTACTCTAATGTGTTGCAACCATCGGGATAATGTGACAACATCATGATTATCCGATTAAAGAGACTAGTTGTTTGTGATCTGATATATGCTTTGTACGGGGCAGACACTACTCCAGTCTCAGGCCTTGCATGTGACATCTGATATTGGATCGCAATATGCAAATACTACGTATACTACGCCTGACAAAAATTGTATATTATATTAAAAATATTTCTGGAGAATTGAGTATGCACGATGCTTTGCTAGAAGCCAATCATGTCTTGTAAATCAGTAAGCACGTGGTACGAGGTACGCACTTAATCGGATAGTGCGATAACCGGATTTACTGCCAACATATCCAGGGGTCTCTTGGGTCGCTTCCCAAAGATTCACCGATGACAGTTGACTCGAATTAGAATTAATCTAGGATTGCTTAAGAGATAGAAAATTAATCTGGGATTAATTGAGGCATTATTTAATCTGGGGTTAAATTGTTCGGAAAAGAGAGAACGCGATTAATTTGGAATTAATCGGTAAAATAAATTTAATAGTTAAATTTGATTTTTTATATTTAATTTATTCATATAGGCTAAAATTAATATATCGGATATATTAATTGGAATTAGATTTCAATACGAAATTAAATTCGGACTTTAATACGTGCAAACGGATTAATTTAGAATTAATTCGTAAACGACATTCGTAATATATTTACAAGGCGTCGTTATTTAATTAAATTAGATTTTGTTATTTAGCGACGAAAATTTGTTTAATCGGATTAAACGGATCCGAGCCGCGACAAACATTCATAGAAATTGTTTGAATTTTGAATTCAAAAGTGAGGCCCACTTCACATGTGGTAGTTGGGAGAGTGGTTGACATTTATGCAAAAATCAGCCACTTTCCAACCACTTAGTTTTGGTTTTGGTAAAACAAAAAACCCAACAACTTGGTTTAGGTAAAAAAGGTAAATAACTTTTTACTAAAACCTATCTCTCTCATCCAAACACATAACACACAAAAACATAAACCCTAGAAATCTCTCAAATGGGTGTGAACCTCTCGATCTCTTCTCTTTGATTTTGTTGCAAAATCAAACAAGCTAGCACTTCAAGGAATCTTCTAAGGTGATAGGGAAACAACTTCAGGAGTTGGAATCAACACTTAAAGCTTGGAGCTTCAAGAACACCCCAAATTTTTGAAAGTCTAATCCGATCATTGTAAGTCATTCCGTAACTTTTAATGATGTTAATCACTCATAATCTTGCTTAATAGATCATTGAAATGTTCTAGGAACACTAACAATGGTATCATGAGCCAATTTTAAGCATGATTTTTTCTAGGGTTCTTGAGACTTTAATTTGGGGTTTTTATGTTTTGAGCATGATTTCTTCAAATTGATTATTTGAGTATGCTTAGAATATGATAACTTAGAGTTATGTATGATTAGATTTGAGAAAAATTGATTGGATCAAAATTTAAAAATCCTCTTACCTTAGCCAAATATGACACAGTGGACTGCACATTGAATTTTTTAATTTTTACAACATTGGATGTGTTTAATGCATGATATAAATATTGATTGTTGGTTTGATTAGATTGAAATCAAAATCGATAAAGATTATGTTAAATTCAATGAACATGATAAGCATGAAATGATATGTTTTGCTTCAATTTGTGTTGGACATAAATTTATAAATATAAGCATGATTAATTAATTTAATTGGTGTTTCGGAAATATTAAGTTTAATTAATTATTCATGGCTAATACACTTTGATTATAATAATTATGATATTTGGAATATTGAAATTATAATAATTAGCCTTTAAGTTTTTAATTAGGCTAAAAGTGTGCATTTGGCTTAATGGGCTTGGTTAGACCAAGTTTGATTTTGGACTTTTGGATTGGATCCAATTGGGCCCAAAACCAATTCCATAAAGTCCAAATATATCACTTGGGTCTTTAAAGAATTTAATTGGGCCTAATGGGCCTAAATTAATTTGTTGGCAATAGGGTGATTCCTTTTGGGCCTTGGCATTTTGGGTTTGATCCATTATGGCCAAAGCACATGCCTTAAGAATCAATTAAAAGCCCATTGGACTTTAATTAAAATGGCATTGAATGTTATTGCGCCTTTGAGACCCATCAAGATTGGATTTAAAATCCAAGTCTTTAAGGCATATAATAAGTGTAAATGTTTAATTTAGAATTAAATTGGAATTAATATTGAATACAAATAAATTAGATTTAAAGTTGTAGTTCGATATAATTCAAGAATACGTACTTAAAATATTTATTCTTAAACGAGTTGGACTCGCGCAAATCAAATCGTTGTTTGAACATTGGATGATCATTAATTCAAAGATTAATTAATTGGATTAGATTGATTGAATGACATGCTTTGTGTGAATCTGTTGTATGAATAATGTATATCGGATGGATATTAGAAGGGTGAGGGTAATTTTGGAAATTATAATAAATTTAGAATTTATTAAATTGGGCCTGCGTGTCCAGCCTATTATCTCTTTACTCTTTGTATTTTTCTACTCACCAATTCCCCTCAATGTAAATGAAGTTTCTTTAATTGTATTATGTAATTAGGTAGAAGTTAGAATAGTGCTAGCCGGGGAGAGGAAATGGAGTGATTTGTTCTAAGAATAATTTATGAGTTATCCATCCACATATCATTATTAATTATTTATCGCGCCTTATTATGCTTTTAGAATGCATGCTTAAGGGTGTATGAAGAGACCTAATCAAAGATAATTAATTGGTTGCTAATTACGGGAAAACCCTCAACAAATATTAAGCATTTTCCTTCCATTGAGTGATTCATTCTCAAGATCCAAGATTAGCATTGGTTTGTTGGCCAAAGTCAATACCTTTGTCCATTGAGGATATGTTTGAATCAAGAAGGCTTTGTTCCATATCGCATGCCTTGGGCAAGTTGTGATTTGTTGGCCAAAGTCAAGATCACTTCTTGTTCATCGACATGGATTACGAAGCTTTCCAAAGTCAATGGGTCCCGCTTGACTGGAATCATTAAGCTTGTTGTGCCAAAGCCAATGCTTAGTTGATTCAGAGGAAAAGTTTATTGGCATATATATTGTATATATGTTTCGTTCTTGGAGGCCCACCTGTCGGATTTAAGAATTGGATGAGATCCAATTGATCTTAGAGATCTACCTAGTTAAATATTATACAGCTTATTGGCCAAAATCAAGGTTGTGTGTTATTTAATGGGATCCTAGCCCACTAGGAAACTGGGTTTCCCGAGTACTCAATAGAGGGTTCGAGGCTCACCGAAAAATAGTGGGAGGCTAGTATTGAATTTGCAATTTCGTTCAAATACTTGCCAAATACGCGCTTTCAAATTATTTCGTCAATTATAAATATTTATTAGTTTGACTAATATTTTTTTTTTTTGTAACAGTTAGACTGTACCCATACATCGTTAATTGAGTAGTTTGACTATTGCTATTAAGATGACAGGAAAGAACAGTGTCCAAGATATCATCATAGGTGATAATGTCTTCAACGGCGTGAACTTTTCTGACTGGGAAATGAATCTCAGGATTGTCCTGGGATCTGAGAAATTACTCTACACTACAGAGAGACCTCTTGGGCCTAAGCCCAGATCTGATCAGTTAGTTGAGCTAGAGCTTTGGAAGACTCATAGTGATGACAACTCGACTGCTCAATCTATAATGCTTGCTGCTATGACTCAACAATTCCGTCGTCCGAACAAGGGATTGGATCCTTATGAGATGATTGCGAAGTTGCATGATCTTCATTGATCTAATCTTATATCGCATAGATATGAGTTACAGAAGAAACTCTTTCACGACCACATGTCCGAGGGTACATCTGTCGAGCACCATGTGTCGCAGATGATTACTGACATCGAATAACTGGGACAGATGGGCATTGTCTTCGAGGTTGAGACTTCTATAGATTTGATCTTACAGTCTCTGCCCGACATGATGAACCAAGACGATACTCTTGGAGAGTTAATGTCCATGCTGCATGAAGCGGAAAAGGAGCTCTTAAAGGGCAAGAAGTGTGGGGCGCACTTCGCTTTAACATCTTAGTCTTCGAGGGCTTGGCCTAAGGCGACAAGAGGTGTAAAGAAGAAGAAGAAGAAGAAGAAGGGCAAGGCCAAATCATCAAAACCTTCTGGGAATGGTAAGGACAAATCCCAAGATGTATGTCGGCAGTGCAGGAAGCGGGGTTACTGGAAGCGTGACTGCCGCAAGTACAAGGCACACATGAAAGAAATCAAAGCGGGCAAGGCACCAGCTTCATGTATGTTTGTTATAGAAATAAACATGTCTACTACTAGTTTTAAAAATTGGATTTTTGATTCTGGTTGTGGTACTCATAAATGTACTGATATGTAGGATTTGTAGATTAGTAGGAGACTAGCCTCAGGGGAGATTGATCTACGCGTTGGAAATGGGACACGAGTCACCTTTTTGGCCGTTGGTACTTTTGTTTTAGAACTACCATTAGGGCATGTACTTAAACTTTCAGACTATTTTTATGTACCTAGTTTGACTAGAAATATTATCTCTGTATCTTGTTTGACCCAATGCGGGTACACTTTTGTATTCCGAAACACTGGGTGTTTTATTTATAAAGATGATTTTGAGATATGTTCTACTGATGCTAATAATGGTCTTTATATTTTGAATATAAATAAATCTCAAATATATAATATAACAAACAAAAGGCTTAAACTAAGTAACAAATATGAAACTTATATGTGGCATTGTCGTCAGAGACATATTAACAAGACTCGTATATCCACACTTTCGAAGAGTGGGTACTTGGACAGATTTGATCCAAATTCATATGACGTCGGTGAATCTTGCTTATTAGGCAAAATGCCTAAATCACCTTTTAGCAGTAAATGTGTACGTGCCACTAAACTATTAACCGTCGTTCATAGTGACGTATGTGGGCCAATGTCTAGCCAGGCTAGAGGTGGATATGAATACTCTGTAACCTTTACGGATGATGCATCGCGTTATGTTTATGTGTATCTTATGAGACACAAGTCGAAAACCTTTGAGAAATTCAAAGAGTTTCGACACGAAGTAGAAAAATAGACCGGTAAAAGTATTAAGACATTACGGTCGGACCGTGGGGGAGAATACTTGAGCCAATGAGTTTCTTGATTATTTGAAAGAGTATGGTATTCTTTCACAGTGGACTCCTCCCGGAACACCTCAGTTAAATGGTGTGTGCGAACGGAGAAACTGAACTTTACTGGATATGGTAAGGTCTATGATGAGTCGTACAGAGCTACCTATTTCCTTATGGGGATATGTATTGAACAGTGCAATACTTATTTTGAAGAAGGTTCCGTCAAAGTCTGTTCAACAGACTCCGTATGAGATATGGACAGGAAAGAAACCGAGTTTCTCATTCCTGAAGATTTGGGGATGCTGGGCTTACGTTAAATGTTTAAAAGGTACCAAACTAGGACCCAAATCGGATAAATGCCTATTTGTAGGTTATCCTAGGGAACCAAAGGATATTACTTTTACAACCCACAAGAGAACAAAGTATTTGTTGCTCTACATTTAGTCTTCCTTGAGAGGGAATTCCTTAATGCATTGGTTAGTGGGAGGAAAGTAGAACTCGATGAAAATCGGAGTGATACTGTTCCTGGCACAGAATCCTTAACGGAACAAGAACAGTTCATCAGAGATGAAAATGTACCACAACAGTCGAATACATAAGAACCACGTAGGTCGCAAAGAGTCAGAAACTAACCTGAGAGCTATGGGTTTCTAATCTCATCTCATGTGGATATCAATCTTATTGAGGAAGACTAACCAGCTACGTATGAGGAAGCGATACAAGATATCGACTATGCTTTATGGCAAGAAGCCATGAAGTCCGAAATGGATTCCATGTACACCAACCAAGTTTAGACGCTGGTTGATGCACAGAAGGCGTAAAGCCTATTGGTTGTAAATGGATCTTCAAGAAGAAGACCGACATGGATGGTAACATACAAACGTACAAATCTAGGCTTGTAGCGAAAGGGTATCGTCAACGACATAGTGTTGATTATGACGAATCATTTTCACCAGTTTCCATGATTAAATCCATTTGGATTATGCTTGTTATTGCTGCATATTTCGATTACGAGATATGGCAGATGGACGTCAAAATTACTTTCCTTAACGGAAACCTTTTGGAGGATGTTTATATGTAACAGTCTGACGATTTTGTCGCATCAAAGAATATGATTTCATTCAAAATTAGGATGACGCTTGTGTATATAAGAAGGTTAGTAAGAGCGCATTGACATTCATTGTCCTTTATGTTGATGATGTATTGCTTATGGGCAATGACATTCTCATGCTACAATCGGTGAAAGCTTGGCTTTCATTAAAATTCTCCATGAAAGATATGTGAGAAGTAGGCTATATTCTAGGAATTAAGATCTACCGGGATAGATCTAAAAAGCTGCTTGGACTCTCATAGAGCACGTACATTGACAAAATGTTGAAGCGATTCAACATGGATCAGTCTAAGAGAGGACTATTGCCGGTGTCACATGGCGTCACTCTATCTAAGGACATGTGTCCTAAAACTCAAGATGAGAGAGATAACATGAGTCGGATCCCGTTCACTTCGATAGTCAGATCGATCATGTATGCCATGATATGTACACGACCTGATGTCTCGTATGCTTTGAGCATGTCTAGTCGCTATCAGGCCGATCCAGGTGATGGTCACTAGATGGCGGTTAAGAATATCCTTAAGTATCTTAGATGAACTAAGGATGCTTTCTTAATCTATGGAGATGGAGAACTTGAGGTAACTGGGTATACCGATGCAAGTTTCCAAACCGATAAAAATGACTCTAAGTCATAATCCGGGTACATATTTTGTTTGAACAACGGAGCAGTAAGCTGGAAATCTTCCAAGCAAGAGACTGTTGCCGATTCAACAAGAGAAGCGGAGTACATTGCTGCAGCTGAAGCAGCAAAAAAGGTAGTTTGAATCCGTAAATTCCTGATTGGATTAGGAATAGTTCCGTTAGCAGCTGAGCCCGTTCCATTATATTATGACAATAATGGGGCTATAGCGCAGGCTAAGGAACCGCGGTCTCATCAATGATCCAAGTATATTCTTCGACGTTTCCATCTGATTAGTGAGATCATACATCGTGGCGATGTGAAGATCGAGAAGGTTGAATCAGATGACAACATTGCAAATCCGCTGACAAAAGATATTTCACAGCAAAAGTTTGAGCGACATGTATATAGTTCAGGTGTTAGATGCTTGAGTGACTAGCTATAGGCCAAGTGGGAGATTATTAGAAAATTATGACCCATATGTTGGATAATTATGACCCATAGCGTCACTATTTGTACAGATCATGGTGTTGTTGTACAAATTAACTATGTGACAAAGGAGATTGCACTCTTATCATTTATGATTAGATCACCTAGATGTATAAATTATAGGACGTCCTTATGATTAGTTCCTGGATTGAAATGATATGAGATAGTATCAATCCACGAAGGTATAATTATTAAATATCTCTAGTCAGAGTATTATCGAGATTGGACATCGATATATGCATAAAAGACTAGTATTACACTTCTGCACGTTGTGAGGGCACAATTGCATAGTTCTCATATATTTGGGTATTGGATACTCATGCAAGTGCAATAGGAGGTTGTGTTTTATCGATGGTACGGAAAACAGCTTCGCTATGGATAGACCCCCTCGGAATTCCATTGGTAGTATGACTATGTGTCTATGGAAGTCCGAAATCAAAGTAGGTGTATTTGGTCTTAACTTGAGACTTGCACTGCTAATACTTGCGACAATCAATATGCTTTGGTTTTGGTCGTGCAGGGCTTTAACAGGTTCTGTGTACGCCTCTGCTGGGTATATTGAGAATCGTAGTGTATTGGGTGTGATGTCAAGATGGAAGTATCACTCTAGTCATAGTGTAGATGATATCACGTAGGATACGGTACTAGTACTCTTAAGTACTGCAGTCATTGGGATATTATGACTAGGTCATGTATATCCGATTATAGAGACTAGTTACCAGACATCCGACATGTGCTTCGTACGGGGCAGACACAATTCCGGCCCCAAGCCTAGCACGTGACATCTGATACTGTATCGACATACACGATACTACGTATACTACGCCTGATATAGATCACTTATTCCTGTAAGCATATTTCTGGAGAATTGGGTAGGCATAGCGCTTTCCTAGAAGCCAACCTTGTCTTGTAAATCGGTAAAACGTAGTACTTGGTAAGTATGTATTCGGATAGTCCGATAACCGTATTTACTGCCAATATATCCGGGGATCTCATGGGTCGCTTCCCGAAGATTCACCGATGACGTATGACTCGCACTTTATTAATCTGAGATTAATTTGATGAGAGAGAAAATTAATCTGGTATTAATAACGGAGATATGTTATCTAGGATAAAATATCATTTAAAGAGAGAGAAATATTAATTTGGAATTAATCGAAAAATTAATATATTCGATATATTAAACGAAATTGGATTTCGACGCGGAACTAAAATCAGATTTTAATTCGGGCAAACGAATTAATTTAGAATTAATTCGTTAACGATGTGAATAGTAATTATGTTAGGCATGATTATTTAATTAAATTAAATTTAATTACGACGCAACGGAAAATTCGTTACTTTGGAATTAGCGAACATGTGCCCGAGAGTGTTTGCGAGCGCACTCGCATTTCGAATTCAAGTGCGGCACGGAAGTCACATCAAGCATCAAATCATTACTCATATCAAGCGTCAAATCGCTAGTCACTTCAAGCGTCAAATCACTTGTCACTTTGAGTGATGTGACTTCACAACTTGTCACTTTGAGTGATGTGACTTGACAATTTGATTGAATGATGTGAATAATGATGGATTGAATGATTGGCAAGCTTTTGCTTGACTTTTGGAAAGAGAAAATGGAATTTGAATTTTGGAAATTCAAAAGGTGTATTAGATACACATTTTTTTCAATCTATCAAACAACTCTCTCTATTTCCTTCATCTCTTCTCTCTCTCGGCTTTGGAGGCCATTTTTCTTCTCTTCTTTTTTACTCACTGCCGTGAGCTAGGAGGAAACAAAGTCATGATTTTGTTGCAAAATCAAGGTGCTAGCACACTTCAAGAGTCATCCGAAGGTGATAGGGGAACCCACCCGTGAGCTTGGAACCACCTCACGAAAGCTTGGAGCTTGGAGGACCTCACATGGCCGAATCTTGGAGAGGAAAAATAGTGGACTGCCGTGACCACCTCAAAGGGCATAAAAAGTTTTTTGTATTCGTTGCATCGCCTCAACAGATCGATGTGAGTATTCCGCGACTTCCTCGATGTATTCATACATGTTTTATGCTTGATAATCGATCCTCGAGACTTAGAGATTTCCAACAATGGTATCAGAGCGAGTAAAAGCATGAAACTTGATTTAGGGCTTAAAATTGGGTATATTGATTTTGAGCATGAAATAATAAAATTGGATGATTTAGTATGCTTAATTGATGTTTAATTGAAGATGGATTGGATCAATTTCATGAAATTATGATTGGATCATTTTTCCCCAAATAGTGAGGCTTGGCCGAATACACTACTTGCCCTAATGTCTTGGAATTTTTTTTTGATTCATTGAATGAGTTGGAAACGATTGGAAATGTTGATTTAATGTCGATTGTGGATTTAATTGGATTGAAACCGAATACAACATAAAATCCCCACATGGCCGGGACATGAAAAGCATGAAATGGGTTTGATTTTTGATCAAAATATGTTGGACATGTGATGATGAATATGAGCATAATTAATTGTGTAAATTGATGTTTTAGAAATGTTAATTTGGTTGATTAATTATGTAATACACTTTAGGTTAATTAGATTATGAAATTGGAATTTTGTGATTTAATTAATTGGGCTAATTTTGGAAATTGGGCTTGAAAGTTGTTATTGGGCTTTAATGGGTTGGTTGTACCAAGAAGGGTTTAGGCTAAATTGGTTGGATCCAATTGAGCCCAAAACCGTTTCCGTAAATTCCAAATACGACTAATGGACCTTAATACTTTAATTGGGCCTAATGGGCCTAAATTGGTTTCTAGACATATAAGGGTGATTCCTTTAAATGGGCTTTAGTATTTGGGTTTGACCAAAGTTGACCAAAAGTCCATGCCTTAAGAAATTAATTGAAAACCCATTGGACTTTAATTAAATTAACGTTAGACGTTAATCGGGCTTTGAGACCCGTAACGATTAAATTTATAATTTAAGTCGTAAAGGTTCGTTAATAAAGTGTAGTATTTAATTTGGAATTAAATAAATGGATTAGTATTAAATACAAGTTAAATTAGATTTAATATTGTATTTTAATTTAATTCGAGAATTTGTACTTTAAGTACTTATTCGCAAAACGAGTTTGACTCGCACAAAATCAAATCGTTGTTCGAACATTGGATGGTCATTAATTATCAGTTAATCAATTTGATTAGATTAATTGATAGCATGCTTGTATGAATACATGGTTGCGATGCATGAATAATGTATATCGGATGGATATTAGAAGGGTGAGGCAATTTTAGAAATTGTTGTAATAAATTTGGAATTGATTAATTGGACCTGCGTGTCCAGCCTATTACCTCATTTCTCTATGCATTTCTCTTCTCACCTATTCCCCTCAATGTAAATGAGGTTTCTTTAGAAGTGTAGCGTAACGGGTAGAAGTAAATACTTGTGCTAGTGGGAGAAAGGAAAGAGAGAGATTTGATCTAGGATCAATGTGTTTAAGTATCCATCCGCATATCATTATTATTTTATTTACGCGCCTTATTATGTGTTTAGAATGCATGTTTAAGGGTGTATGAAGATGAGACCTTAACAAAGATAATAAATTGGTTTCCAATTTGCACGCGAAAACCCTCGTAAAATATTAAGCGTTTTTCCTTCCATTGAGTGATTCTTACTCAAGATCCAAGACTGGCATTGGTTTGTTGGCCAAAGTCAAGACCTTTGTCCGTCGAGGATATGTTTGAATCACGAGAGCTTTGTTCCATATTGGTGTCTTGTCCAAGTCGTGATTTGTTGGCCAAAGTCAAGATCACTTCTTGTCCATCGACATTGATTACGAAGCTTTCCATGGTCAATGGGTTCCGCTTAACTGGGATTATTAAGTTTGTTGTGCCAAAGCCAAGGCTTAATTGATTCAGAGGAAAAAGGTTAGGCAATATATTGGATATATTGACATATATAAGATATATGTTTCGGACTTGGATGTCCACCTACTGGATATAGGAATTGGATGAGATCCAATTGATCTTAGAGATCTACCTAGTTAAGTATCATATAATTTTTTGGCCAAAGTCAAGATTGTGTGTTATTTAATGGGATCTTAGCCCACTAGGAAACATGATTTCCCGAGTACTCGAAAGAGGGTTAGAGGCTCGCCGAAAAATAGTGGGAGGCAAGAATTAAATTTGGAATATTCATTTAGTTACTTGCTATACGCGCTCAATCAAATATCATTCATCAAATAAATTAAAGTATTAGTTGGACTAATATTTAATGTTGTTTTAATTAAACAATTAGACTGTATTCAAACTATTTCAATTTATTGTTGATTTTATAATTGGATTATAGTAATCAATATAATTGAATTTAACAAATTAAAAGTATAGTTGATTATATAGTTGGACTATAGTAATCATTATATTAATAGTACATGATATCGTTGATTAAATAGTTGGACTATTACAATCAAGAAAAATTGAAAGATTAGTGTTTAAAACATAATCCTAGGGATAATGTGTTTAAACGACTTTAATTTTCAAATTGGGAATAAAATTCAGGATAGTCCTGGAAACTAAGAAGTTACTTTATTTGATAAAATAACATCTCAGGCTTAAGCCCGAAGTTAAGCAAATAGTAGAGCATGATCTTTGGAAGATTCATGTGATGATAACTTTAGTGTTTAATCAATTATGCTAAACAAATAGACTCCTTAATTTCTTAATCAGAACTAAGGATTAGATCCTTAAAATATGATAATAAAATTAAAGGATCTTCATAGATCTATACTTAGATCTTAGAAGTGTTATATGTAAATAATAACTCTTGGAGAGTTCATGGTTATGCTCAATGAGCCAAAGCCAAAATTTGCAATAAGACAAGAAGAGCAAGGCGCATCTTAATTCGATATTCTAGAAGGCCAAGGCTTGGTCACAGGCTTCTGGGATATAGAAAAGGGCAAAGGTAAAATCATTATAATCTTCTAGGAAGATAAAAGACATATCCCAAGATGTCTGCCTAAACTGTGGCAAACGGGGTCACTGAAGCGTGACTGTCGTATGGACAAAGCAGACATGAAGGAACTGAAGATGGGCAAGGCTCCGACTTCAAATATGTTTTTCATAAAAATGTTCACTACTAGTATTAAAATTGGATTTTAGATACTAATAGTGGTACATAAATATATATACTGATTTGCAGCATCTGCTGATAAGCAGAATACTGAATTCAAATGAGATCGCTCTGCGAAGTCGGAAAAGGGACGAAAGTCACTGTTTTAACCGTAGATACCTAAGTTTAGGGACTACCCTTCGGGTGTGTACTTAAATTAGGAAACTGTTATAATGTAACTAGTTTGACTAGAAACATTATCTCTATATCGAGTATAGCTCGTTGCGAGTATACCTTTATATTCTAGAACACTAAAGTGTTTTATTTTATAAAGATGATATTGAGATAAACACATTAGATGTGAATAACAGTATTTATATTTTGAATATAAATTAATCTCAAACATATAACATGACAAACAAGTGGCTCAAACTGATTTGATCAGATGAGACTTATTTGTGGCAATATTGTCTGGGAAACATTAAACAAGACTCGTATATCCACACTTTTGAAGAGTGGATACTAGGACGGATTTGATTCTATTTAAATGATGTCAACGAATCTAGTTTATTAGGTAAAGTACCTAAAATACCTTTTACTTGGTAAAAGTGTAAGTGCCATCGATCTGTTACCCCTCGTTTATAGTGACGTAAGTGGGCCCATGTCTAGCTAGGCTAGATGTGGATATGAATATTTTGTGACCTTTATGGATGTGGCATCGCGTTATGGTTATGTGTTTCTTTTGAAAAACAAATCGGAAACTTTTAGAGTTTCTATACGAAATAGACAAACAGATCAGTTAAAGTATTAAAACCGTCACGATAAGACCGAGATGGAAAATACTTAAGTAGTAAGTTTCTCAAATACTTGAAAGATTATAGTACTCTTTCAATGAGGACTCCTCCTGGAACACGTCAGTTTGACGGTGTGTCCGAACGGAGAAACCGAATTCAGTTAGACATGATAAGGTTAATCATGAGTCGCTCTGAGCTACCATTTTCCTTCAAAAGGGATAAGCATTAACATTGCAATACTTATTTTGAATAAGGTTCCATGAAAATCTATTTGACAGACTTCATATTATATATGAACAGGAAAGAAACCAGGTTTTTCTCATTCCTGTAGATTTGGGCATGCTGGGCATGCTAGGCATACGTTTGGATGATACTAAACCAGAACCCAAATAGGATAAATACCTAATGTAATTGGTTAACCTAGGGTAACCAAAGTATAGTACTTATATAATTCACTTGAGAATAATTTAATTGTTGCTCGCCATGCGGTTTTCCTAAGAGGAATACCTATATACAATGGTAAGTGAGAGGATGGTAAAACTCGATGAAAATCAGAGTAATACTGTTCAAGGCACCGAGTCCTTAATGGAACACAAATATTTCATCAAGGATGAAATTGTACCAGTAATCTTCGAATACACAAGAACCGCGTAGGTTGGAGAGAGTCAGAAAACAACCTGGGGTATGGGTTTCTGATCTCTCCTCATAAAGATGTCAATCTTAATGAGGAGTACGAACTGACTATGTTTGAGGAAGTGATACAAGGTATCGACTCCCTATTATGGCAAAGTGTCATGATGTCCGAAATGGATTCCATGTATACCAACTATGTTTGGACACTAGTTGATGTACAGGAAGGCATTGTGCCTATTTGTAATACATATATGTCTTCAAGGAAGACATACATGGATGGCAATATACCAACGTACTAAGCTAGGCTTGTAGCAAAAAGGCATCGTTATCAACATTGTGTTGATTACGACGAAACCTTTTTTCCTATTGCCACGATAAATCCATTTGGATAATGCTTTCTGATGCTGCATGTTTCATTCATGAAATATGACTGCTGAATGCCAAAACCGCTTTCCTTAACGGAAACCTTTTGGAGGATGTTTACAACATCTTGACTGTTTTATCGTACCAAAACTAACACACAAAGTTTGCAGGTTATTCGATCCATGGAGGGATTGAAGTAAGCATTGGGTTCTTGGAACTATCGTTTTGATGTAATCATAATGGTGTATGATTTGATTCAAAACGAAAATGATTCTTGTGTATATAAGGAGGTTAGTGGGAGCGCACTGAAAGTGACTGTCCTAAATAATAATGATATGTCATTTCTTGGAAATGATATTCTCATAAAACAATGGGTGAAAGCTTGGCTTTCACGAGAAAATTCTCCGTAGAATTCTTGGGAGAAACAACCTTTATTCTAGGAATAAAGATCCACTGGGTTAGATTTAAAGTTGTTAAAACTCTCCAAGAACTCGTACATTGAAAAATATACGTGACCTGGTGTCTCATACGCTTTGAGCATATGGAGTCATAATCGGGCCAATCTAGGTGATAGTCACTGGATTAATGTTAAAAACATATGTTAGTATCTTAGAGAACTAAGGATGATGCTTAAACTATGGAGAAGGAGAACTTGAAGTGACTGGGATCACTGCTGCAAGTTTCCTAACCGATAACAACAGTGGTACTATACAGTTTGAATAACGGAATATTGAGCTGGAAATCTTCCAAACAAGATATTATTACCGAATAAACAACAAATACGGGTGATTGATGCAGCTGAGGCAGTAATAGAAGCCATTTGGGACGATAACAAATCTAATTAGATTAGATATAGTTATGTTATCAGTTGAGCTAGGCGTCAGCACAGGCTAAAGAATTAATGGTCTCATCAATGATCCAGATAAATACTTCAAATATTCATCTGATTCGTTCGGATCATACATCGTGGCGATGTGATGATCGAATAAATCACATCAGATGATAATCATGTAAATCCGCTGACGAAAGCCTTTCCTCAGTAGTTTGAGCGAACCGTAAATAGTTCGGGTGGTAGACACTCGAGTGACTGACTATAGGCCAAGTGGGAGATTGTTGGACAATTATGACCCATAGCGTCATTATTTGTACAGATCATGGTGTTGTTGTACAAATTAACTATATGACAAAGGAGATTACACTCTTATCATTTGTGATTAGATCACCTAGATGTATAAATGATAGGAGGTCCTTATGATTAGTTTCTGGATTGAGATGATATGAGACAGTATCAAACCACGAAGGTATAATCATTAAATATCCCTAGTCAGAGTATTATCGAGATTGAACATCGATATATGCGTAAAAGACTAGTATTACACTTGTGCGCGTTGTGAGGGCACAATTGCATAGTTCTCATATATTTGGGTATTGGATACTCATGCAAGTTTAATAAGAGGTTGTGTTTTACCGATGGTACGAAAAACAGCTTTTCTCTTGATAAACCCCCTCGGAATTCCATTGGTAGTATGACTATGTGTCTATGGAAGTCCGAAATCAGGGTAGGTGTATTTGGTCTTAACCTGAGACTTACACCGTTAATACTTGCGACAATCAATATGCTTTGGTTTTGGTCGTCCATGTCTTTAACAGGTTCTGTGTACGCCTCTGCTGGGTATATTGAGAATCGTAGTGTATTGGGTGTGATGTCAAGATGGAAGTATCACTCCAGTCATAGTGGAGATGATGTCACGTAGGATACGATACTAGTACTCTTAAGTACGGCAGTCATCGGGATATTATGACTAGGTCATGTATATCCGATTATAGAGACTAGTTACCAGACATCCGACATATGCTTCATACGAGGCAAACAAAATTCTAGCCTTAGGCCTAGCACGTGACATCTGATACTGGATCGGCATACACGATACTACGTATACTACGCCTGATATAGATCGCTTATTCCTGTAAGCATATTTCTGGAGAATTGGGTAGGCATGGCGTTTTGCTAGAAGCCAACCTTGTCTTGTTAATCGGTAAAACATAGTACTTGGTACGTACGTATTCGTATAGTCCGATAACCGTATTTACTGCCAACATATCCGGGGATCTCATTGGGTTGTTTCCCGAAGATTCACCGATGACGTATGACTCGCACTTTATTAATCTGAGATTAATTTGATGAGAGAGAAAATTAATCTAGGATTAATAACAGAGATATTTTATCTAGGATAAAATATCATTTAATGAGAGAGAACGATTAATTTGGAATTAATCGATAAATTAATATATTCGATATATTAAACGAAATTGGATTTCGACGCGGAATTAAAATCGGGTTTTAATTCGGGCAAACGAATTAATTTAGAATTAATTCGTTAGCGACGTGAATAGTAATTATGCTAGGCATGATTATTTAATTAAATTATATTTAATTACGACGCAACGGAAAATTTGTTACTTTGGAATTAGCGAACCCGTGCTTGAGAGTGTTTGTAAGCGCATTCGCATTTCGAATTCAAGTGCGGCACGCAAGTCACATCAAGCGTCAAATCATTACTCACATCAAGCGTCAAATCGCTAGTCACTTCAAGCTTCAAATCACTTGTCACTTTGAGTGATGTGACTTGACAACTTGTCACTTTGAGTGATGTGAATAGTGATGGATTGATTGATTGGGAAGCTTTTGCTTGACTTTTGGAAAAAGAAAATGGAATTTGAATTTTGGAAATTCAAAAGGTGTATTAGATACACGTTATTTAATTAAATTAGATTTAATTATGACGCAATGGAAAATTCGTTACTTTGGAATTAGCGAACCCGTGCCCGAGAGTGTTTGTAAGCGCATTCGCATTTCGAATTCAAGTGCGGCACACAAGTCACATCAAGCGTCAAATCATTACTCACATCAAGCGTCAAATCGCTAGTCACTTCAAGCGTCAAATCACTTGTCACTTTGAGTGATGTGACTTGACAACTTGTCACTTTGAGTGTTGTGAATAGTGATGGATTGATTGATTGGGAAGCTTTTGCTTGACTTTTGAAAAAGAAAATGGAATTTGAATTTTGGAAATTCAAAAGGTGTATTAGATACACATTTTTTTAATCTATCAAACAACTTTCTCTCTCTTTCCTTCATTTCTTCACTCTTTCAGCCTTGGAGGCCATTTTTCTTCTCTTCTATTTTGCTCACTGCCGTGAGCTAGGAGGAAACAAAGTCATGATTTTGTTGCAAAATCAAGGTGCTAGCACACTTCAAGAGTCATCCGAAGGTGATAGGGAAACTCACCCGTGAGCTTGGAACTACCTCACGAAAGCTTGGAGCTTGGAGGACCTCACATGGCCGAATCTTGGAGAGGGAAAATAGTGGACTGCCGTGACCACCTCAAAGGGCATAAAAAGTTTTTTTTATTTGTTGCATCGCCTCAACCGATCGATGTGAGTATTCTGTGACTTCCTCGATGTATTCATACATGTTTTATGCTTGATAATCGATCCTCGGGACTTAGAGATTTCCCAACACCATAGCGTCACTATTTGTAAAAGATATTATAGTTTTTGTACAAATTAACTATGTGACTATGGAAATTGTTATTTTATCATTTTTGTAATTGGATTACTAAAATATAAAGTGATAAAAGTCATTATGATTAGTTCCGGATTATAAGATATGAGAAAGTATTAATCCACTAAGGTTTAATCATTAAACATCCCTAGTCGTAGTATTATCGAGATTGGACATCGATAATACGGAATAGACTTGTATTTCACTTGTGCGCGTTGTGGGAGCATAACAGAATACTTCTCATATATTTAAGTATTGGATGCTTATGCAAGTGTGATAGGAGGTTGTGTTTACCGATGGTACGGAAACATCTTCACACCAGATAGACCCCACGAAATCTCATTGGTTGTATGACAATGTGTCTATGAGAATCCGATTTAGGGTAGGTGTATTTGGTCTTAACCTGAGACTTGCATCGCTAATACTTGCGACAATCATTACGCTTTAGTTTTGGCCTTCCAGGACTTTAACAGGTTCTGTGTACACCTCTTTTGGGCTTATTGAGAATCATAGAGTATTGGGTGTGATGTCAAGATGGAAGTATTACTTCAGTCATATGAAGATGATGATCACGCAGGGATATAGAACTGGTACTCTAATGTGTTGCAACCATCGGGATAATGTGACAACGTCATGATTATCCGATTAAAGAGACTAGTTGCTTGTGATCTGATATATGATTCGTATGGGGCAGACACTACTACAGCCCCAGGCCTTGCATGTGACATCTAATACTGGATCGCAATACGCAAATACTACGTATACTACGCCTGAAAAAGATTGTATATTTCATTAAGAATATTTCTGGATAATTGGGTAGGCACAGTGCTTTACTAGAAGCCAACCATGTCTTGTAAATCGATAAGCACGTGGTATGAGGTACGCACTTAATCGGATAGTCCGATAACCGGATTTACTGCCAACATATCCAAGGTCTCTTGGGTTCCTTCCCAAAGGTTCACCGATGACAGTTGACTCGAATTATAATTAATCTGAGATTAATTAAGAGAGAAAATTAATCTAAGATTAATTGAGGTATTATTTAATATGGGATTGAATATGTTTGGAAGAGAGAGAACGTGATTAATTTGGAATTAATTGGTAAAATAAATTTAATAGTTAAATTTGATTTTTTCTATTTAATTTATTCATATGACCTAAAATTAATATATCGGATATATTAATTGGAATTGGATTTCAATACGAAATTAAAGTCAGACTTTAATACGTGCGAATGAATTAATTTAGAATTAATTTGTAAACGGCATTCGTAATATATTTACGAGGCGTCGTTATTTAATTAAATTAGATTGAGTTATTTAGTGACGAAAATTCATTTAATCGGATTAAATGGATCTGAGCCGCGACAGACATTCGTAGAAATCGTTTGAATTTTGAATTCAAAAGTAGGGCCCACTTCACATGTGGCAGTTGGGAGAGTGGTTGGCATTTATGCCAAAACCACCCACTTTCCAACCACTTAGTTTTGATTTTGGTAAAACTAAAAACCCAACAACCTTGTTTAGGTGAAAAGGGTAAATGACTTTTTACTAAAACCTATCTCTCTTATCCAAACACATAACATACAAAAACACAAGCCCTAGAAATCTCTCAAATGGGCGTGAACCTCTCTATCTCTTCTCTTTGATTTTATTGCAAAATCAAACAAGCTAGCACTTCAAGGAGTCTTCTAAGGTGATAAGGAAACAACTTCAAAAGTTGGAATCAACACTTAAAGCTTGGAGCTTCAAGAACACACCAAATTTTTGAAAGTCTAATCCGATCATTGTAAGTCATTCCGCAACTTTTAATGGTCTTAATCACTCATAATCTTGCTTAATAGATCCTTGACATGTTCTATGAACACTAACAAAAAGTGCATGAACCTATTATTTGCGTGCTTAGATGAAGTTACAACCCTAGGTTCTTTTTGCATATAAGGTTTCCCCAAAAGTTATTTATTTGGTGCTTATTTATATTTTCATTTAAGGTTAGATGGAGTTGTTGGACAGTTATGACCCATAGCATCACTATTTATAAAAGATATGGTGGTTTTTGTACAAATATAACTATGTGACAAAGGAAATTGCTATTTTATCATTTTGTAATTAGATACCTGAATATACAAATGATAAAAGTCCTTGTGATTAGTTCATTATTAATAAGATATGAGACAGTATCAATCCAAGAACAGTTTAAACATAAATATCCCTAGTTGTAGTATTATAGAAATTGGACATCGATAATGCGGAATAGGCTACTATTACACTTGTGCATGTTGTGGAAGCGTAACGACATAGTTCTCATATATTTAGGTATTGGATACACATGCGAGTGTAATAGGAAGTTCTGTTTGTCGATGGTACGGAAACAGCTTCGCTCTGGATAGACACCTCAGAATCCCATTGGTAGTATGTCTATATCTCTATGGGAATCAAAATCAGGGTGGGTGTATTGGTCTTAACCTGAGACTTACATCGCTAATACTTGCGAAAATCAGTATGCTTTAGTTTTGGTCGTCCGAGACTTTAACAGGTTTTGTGTATACCTCTTTTGGGTTTATTGAGAATCATAGTGTATTGGGTTTGATGTTAAGATGGAAGTATCACTTCAGTCATATGGAGATGATGATCGAGCAGGGATACATAACTAGTACTCTAATATGTTGCAACTATCGGGATAATATGACAAGGTCATGATTATCCGATTAAAGAGACTAGTTGCTAGTGATCTGATATATGCTTCGTAAGAGGCAAACACTTTTCCAGCCCCAGGCTTAGCATGTGACATCCTATACTGGATCGCAATATGCAATACTTAGTAAATTATTCCTCTTATAGATTATGTATTCCTAAAAAGAATATTTCTGGAGAATTGGGAAGGCACGGTACTTTGCAGCCAACCATGTCTTGTAAATCAGTACGAATGTGGTACCAGGTACGCACGTATTCAGATAGTCCGACGACATGATTTACTGCCAACATATCCAGGATCTCAAGGGTCGCTTCCTGAAGATTCACCGATGATGTTTGACTCGAACAGAATTAATTTGGGATTAATTATGAGAGAGAGAAAATTAATATAGGATTATTACGGAAAGAATTTATTTGGGATAAAATTTGAATAGAAGAGAGAGAACGGTTAATTTAGAATTAATCGATTAATTGAAATTAGATTTCGAAGCGGATTTAAAATTAGATTTTAATTCGGGCAAACGAATTAATTTAGAATTAATTCATAAGTGACGTTCGTAATAATTTTACGAGGTATTATTATTTAATTAAATTTGATTTAATTAAGTCGCAATGGAAAATTCATTAAGTCAGAATTAATGAACCCGAGCCCGAAATGTGTTTAGCGGGCCCACTCAAATTTTGAATTTAAAGTGGGGCCTACCTAGTCACATCACTAGTCAACTTTATTAACTTTTGGTTGATAGAAATTGGTGGTTAGTTGATGGCTTGTAAAACACACAAGCTTTATTTTATTTTAATTTTGAATGACATCTATCAAATTAGATTTGGTAAATGGCATTATTGATTTTAGAAATCAAATACACAAAATTGAAAAACTCTCTTCTCTCCCAATTCTTTCATTGCCGTGAACCTCTCCCTCTTGGTTTGGAAATTTTGTTTCAAAATTTCTTCATTGCTAGCATAAAAGAAGTCATTCAAAGGTGTTAGGGAAACATATTCCTAGAGTTTGGAATTCAAAGGAAGGCTTGGAGCACTTCTCAAATGTAAAATTTTATTATCTCTACTTCCACTAAACCGTTCATTTAAGTATTTTCCGCACACTTATCTTGAATTATTCACACAATTTTATGCTTAATAGATCCTTGGCATGTTCTAGGAACCCAACATGAATTACAACCCTAGGTTCTTCTAGCATATAAGGTTTCCCTAATATTAGAACTTGATCTTAATGCATTTTGTTTATGTTAGTTAATATAAATATATAGTTAACTGGCTTAATCAGAATATTTCTACCTGACCATTGACAGTTGCTTATAGATAATTTAGTGTTCTAGGTTAAAAATGCATAATAATAACCCATTGAATTAAAAGTGCATGAACCCATTATTTACGTGCTTATATGAAGTTACAACCATAGGTTCCTCTCACATATAAGGTTTCCCCTAAATTTATTTATTTTTTACTTATTTATATTTTCAGTTAAGTAGTTTAATCATTCTCTCTCTAATCTTTTATTTAGTTTTAGCTAAGTAGTTGAATTTTAGTACTAATAAGAGAAGTAATAAGTTCATGTGGTATGATATCTGACTTTTGTCACTTAATTAATTGAGTGATATGTACGCTTGTGTGTAGTAGTAAAATCGTGATCAAGTTTTTGACCCTATTTTCTGGAACTTATTATTATTTTTTTATTAATATTAGGGAAACACTCCACTTGCTTAGCTAAACATTAATTTCTTTTCCTTTTATCTCAATTTTATTTTTATTTGATTTCAAACATCATGAAATATCGACAGTCTGAACCACTGAATATAGCAGTGCCAATTCCAATTCAGGAAAGGACGATACCAATCATTGATGGACTTATATCTTGTATCGTCCTACCTCATCTTCAGGCCAATGCATGTAACATCAAAACCTATATCCAAATGATATTACAATCAGTGCATTTTAAGGGTGGCCTGAATGATGATCCCAATGCCCATGTACGCAACTTTATTGAAATCTGTAGCACTTTCAACTTCAACAGGGGGCAGAAAAAGCAGTCCGATTGAGATATTTATGTACTCCTTGAAAGATAGAGCGAATGGATGGCTCCAGTCACTACCAGTAAGATCTATCACTATATAGGCATACTTGGTCACAAAATTCATCGCCTAGAATTTTCCTCTCACTAGAATAGTAAAGTTACGTAATGACATCATGTCATTCACGCAATATGATTTAGAGTCCTTATACAAGGCATTTGAGAGGTATAAAGACCCGCTGCGGAAATGTCCATATTATGATAACGTAAAATGGCTACAAGTCAAAACCTTCTACAATGGGCTCTACTAGATGATGAAAATTGTAGTAGACGTAGTGTTTAGAGGTGTTTTAAATGTCAAATATGAGAACCATTCATGGGATATACTGGAAGAGATAGCTAATAACAACACCATATGGCCAACTGAAATGAGTATTCATCATCAAGTAATAATAGTCTATGGGTTAGATCTAAACAGAGATGTGAATGTAAAGCTAGACCAAATATGTAAATGTCTAGAGATTCTCAATATATAGGATGTGAACAATTTTGGAACTACAAGTACAAGGTGTGGGGGAGTACAGAATGGAAAGCTCTACGATGTACATGGTGAGTCTGTTATTTATGTTAACAAACTACAAAAAACACGACCACAACCCCTAATAAAATAGCTACAACCCTTAGTGGAATGAGTATCCCAATTTTGGATGGAAGAACTACCATGAGGCTGGATCACAAGATAGATCAAAATTCCAACATCAGTAATATTTGGAAAAACATGCTCGCAAAGGTGCTCAAAAAGCAAGAAGCTAAATATGAGGCCTTTCTTCAAGCCATGCAAAAATCATAAGAGCACTAGAAATCGTAATGGGATAGATAATCCTTAATCAAAGTCTGAGACCACAAAGAGCTTTCCCAAAAAACACAGAAGATAACCCTTTGAGATTTCGGAAAATTTTTTACAATGCTATCTTAGTAAGTAATGAGGAAGCCAAGTAATTATGCCACCCATCACCTCCATACCAACAAAGAAAGGGCCCAAGAGAAGTACGTTAGACTATGAACCAAAGCCTTCATTCCTGACTAGACTGATGTTAGAGAAAGAACTAGAGAAATATACAGAGGGGCAAACACTGAGAATAGCAATAACTTGACTCATGGGCAGCACTGTCAAAGAGGAAAAGCTCACATAGGTATGGAGTGTCATATTGTAAAGAAAAATCATGACTAAATGTAAAGATTTTGGTATCGTTACCATATACTGCATTATTACGGAATGCGAGTCAAGAGCATTATGCGATATAGGGTCGGGGATCAATATAATGCCGCTACCTATGACGAAGAGATCGATATATCATAAGTTGAAGCCTATGACTTTGCAATTTGCTGATAGAACCATCAAGATGTCTAAAGGGAAGATTGATGATATGATGGCAAAGGTAGGGAATTTTAAGCTTCCAACAAATTTCATCGTTCTAGACATGGAAGAAGATGTAGATATACCTTGAATTTTGGGAAGACTATTTTTGAAAATAATAAAAGCGATAATAGACGTAAAATATGGTCTTTTAACCTTCCGATTAAATGGAAATGAGATGCTTTTCAGGATGTTTGACCTTATGGGAGACCAAGAAATTCCTAAGAATAGAGCTTTAATGGAGCCAATGGAAGGCCAAAGGGAAACGGAACGGAGAGGCAGATAGACGGGTGGGATAATGAAGTAGTGATGTGAAAGGCCTTTAAGGAAGATATAGATGAAGAGCACTACAACATAGTTGCAGTGTGCCATCAATTTGACATTATGTACATCATGTCACTAAACAACCAAAACCACTAGACTCTAGTCCATCCAAACTAAAAGAGAAATCGCAATCAGCAACTGTAATATTTACAGCTACTAACAAGGGAACGAATTATGTGTGAGAGTGGAAGATCGAGGGAAGCAGGCTAATGTAAATCACTCCAAGTGTATACTGCCACATAGAAGTAAATTCCAGAGAATAGAGCTTTAGTGGAGCTAATGTAAGGCCAAAGGTAAGCGAGAATGTAGAGGCGAATAGACATGGTGGGATGAAGTAGTGGTATGTGAGGCCTTCAAGGAAGATATAGATGATGAGCGCTACAGTATAGCTGCAGTGTGCCATCAATTGGTCACTACGTACATCATATCACTATAGCACCAAAACCACCAGACCTAGTCCATCCAAACCAAAAGAGAAAATACAGTTAGAAACTACAACATATACAACTACTAGCAAAGGGAACGAAGTGTGGAGAGTGGAAGATCAAGGGAAGCAGGCCAATACAAATCAGTCCAAGTATATACTGCTACATAGAAGGAAAATGCGTGTAATTCAGAAGGACGTGTCTATAAGTCCATCACTTGGTAATAGTTTTTTAATTTATTTTGTGTGCCATTTACGTGTTTAAAAGTTTGTGTGTTTATTTATACAGGAAATGGCACCACCGAACTAGTTCGCACATTTAAAGCTTGACTATAAGCTGAACCAGACACACTTCATGCATCGCAACATGTCGTAGTAAAAAAATATGGTAGGAAAATCAGCAACATTGGACATCGCGAACCATATCACCACGCATCGGGACATGGGACCTAAATACATAAAAGAATGATAAACCCCACGCATAATAGTGTTATTCTCACTCTTCTTTTTACGCTTATTTTACATTAGGGATAATACAAATTTTGAGTTTGGGGTGTGGGTGTATGTTAGTGTTATTCCTACTATTAATTATTCTGTCATTTTATTTAAAAGAAAAATAGTCTTAGGTAGTTAAACATGTAGGAAATTTTCCAAAATATGGTTGTAAGAGTTTATATATGAAATGAAAGGATGTAATCCTTAAGTGAAGAATTTAAACCCTTGGGTTTAATGGGTAGGGTATGTACTTTAAGAGTAAAGAACATATCCTTTAGGAATTGTCTTATTTGACATAAGGGTATCTTTTCAATGGTAACCCTCCGTGTCTATAAATAAGGCCTTGGATTACTATTATTATTCACTGATTTTTTTTATACATTTTCTCTAAAAATTCTTGCATATTATAAGGTCTTGAGTTTCATAGTCAGTAGAGTTTCCACCATTCTTCCTTATTCATGTTCTTGTGTAAGAAGTGTCTGTTATGATATTTTATATCGTACCGCAAGTGTACGGTGTCAAGTTTTAGTATAAATCAGTGAAAGAGTGTCAAACCCACAAGGATTGTGTTAACTCACACTAATTATACAATTGATAATCCTAACTTTATTCGGAAAATAAATAATAAAGATTTTTATTAAATAAATAAAAATATAAAAAAATTTAGATAAGAGGAACTAATACGATAAAGATTCTAGAGTCTAATTTCACCTATTTATCCTCTATGTATTTTTCATGCCAATTGATCAATGTTCAGTTATATATTTATAAGTCAAGACTACGAAAATATCTACTCCCTCTCTCGAGTATCAGTGAAAATATCATCAACTATAGACTTCGATATTTGTATAAAAATCTAGTAGTTAACAACTCATTACGCTTTGTGATTCTATATTAACGACTTCAAAAGAACTTATATATTCTCTCGAACTCTATAAAACTCCTAGGTTATATTCTCTAGATCTATTCAAAATCCCCTATCTGGATTGATAGATTATAAACATTCATCATCTTAATTGTGGCTAGCAATCAAAAAGCATTAAACTCAAAAGAATATAAATAAACTTAATAAAACTTTATAACAAAATTAGCAAACAATACAAGGTTCAAGCATCAATTACATCATCCTCCTCTAGAATTAAGGAGTAGTTCATGACTAAAGATAAAACAATGATAAACAAGTTAGGAATCCAATGGAGATCATTAGAGTTCTAAAAAGAAACAAGAAGATAAAACCTGAATTGAATCTCTTCCTTTTGAGAAGTCACTGTCTTCGTCTTCCCTTTTCGCTCTTCAATCATCCTCCTTAGATCTCTCAAAAATATATGTTTTGGTGTTTTATACTATGTATTAGTCTCTTTTTATTGAGTCTTAGACGAACTAATCCATTTATAATAGAGCCTTGTGGTCATTGTACATCTTAAAACCCTAAAATTAGTGAATTTGGACTCCATGCAGCGTCGCGGCGCTAGTCTTTGGGCACCACGGCACCAGACTCTCGTCAAATATGTATGGGGATGTGCAAGCGCTGCGGCGCCCAGTGATTATTTTTACTGGTTCCTACGTCTTGCGTCTTTGCTCTTCCTACGTGCTTCTGATGCATCCGAATGGTCTCAAAACACGTACAAATGCCTCAAGATCCATGTATTTATGCTTTCTAAAAATAAAACATAAAAGAACTACAAAATACATTAAATTATACAGAATCTAACAAAATAGTAAGCTACGAATGCAAGAATAAATGGGTATAAAATATACTTATCAAACACCCCCAAACTTAAGATTTTGCTAGTCCCGAGCAAAATATAAAATAAAAACAAATTAACAAAATTAACTAGGCCATTTTCGTAGGGATCATGATTACATTTAGCTTATGCAACAAGCTTTTAAACCCCTAGGCGGCCCTAGTAGACTAGTTATAGTCTTGTGAAGGTTTACAGCGATGACAGCCACAAACATCATTCAGAAACATACAATCATGCAAAAATATAAAATAAAAAATAAAATAATCCTGATAGTTATGCATAAAATTACCCTCGAATAGTGCTTATCAATGAAATCAGAGAACCTTCAAAGTACTCAACTGCGACTCAAATCCAAATTCTTGAATAAACCATCTAAGCCAGACTCACAATGTGTGTGTGTGTGTAGAGGTTCATTCACAACTCGACTCATAAGTAAGCTAACTCGATGATTTCATCTCAAAAATTGAGATCAGATGAACCAACCTAGATATCTCAAATTTTTTCTACTTTTTTCTTCAAACACACCTACCTTTCAAGGTAGCATTTCTCCTCATGGTGGTCCTAACACTCACCAATGGGTAGCTTCACCCTTATCGGTTATAGGTGGTTTCTTTTCTTATTATACCATACATAATAATATTAGCATATTGAGATAGATATCTAAGCAAACAGTCATTCATCGGTAAATAATTTCTCCAACTAGTCACTTTGCCAACTACCTAGGTTCGTACTATTGAAAACTTATTTTTAAGTGCTTACGAGTCTAACCTAAATCACCTACTCAAGGCATCAGATAAAAATCAATTGGAACTTATCATTTCTAAAATTTCATAAACACTCAATTTCATCATTAGACTTATGTTTCACTATCAAAGACATAAAAATAATTTTTTTAACTGAAAATAACAGGAATTATCACTACATGCACACACCCCCAAACTTAAAATTTACATTGTCCTCAATGTAAGATAAATATAGAGAAACAAGAGTGGGGGACAACACTACCGTGCATGGAGTTGATCAGGCTACTGCTGGTCAAAATTTGGTTGCGCGGGCTTTATGTGTTTCGTGTTACCTGCATAAATAACATGCAAAACGAATAAATAAACAATAGCACACAATAATAATTAAAAATAAAGGAAATAATAATAAAACAAATGCAAAGGTTGCCTCCCCACTAGCACTAAGTTTAACAACTTCAGCCAGATACAACCACCCAAATGGTGGTTATGGTAGCTTCTTCTTTTGTATCCACTGATTGCTTTGACATGAAAAAGATAGCTTGGCAGACTGTGGCAATTTATCCAAATACTCCTTACTGCTGCTTGGTCATGGAGGAAGTAATCTGCCCATCTGTGTTTCTAAGGACTTCATTGTTGCCCCTATATTTTCCATGTGTGTCTCAATATTGTTTAGCCTTGCTTCATTCTTCTCAAACCTCATTGAAGTATTAGCAACAAACATGCTTATGAAATCTTCTAAGAAAGATTTCTACTCAGCTCTTTGATAATCGAATCCAGATGAAAGTTGCAAGGGATTCTATGTATTAGCATATGACAAGTTCAGATGATAACGGTTAGGCACACAATTTCCTCTATAGCTATTGAAGTTCCGATTGTTAACATATTGGACTTGCTCAAAGTTCGGGTTCCTTCCAATAACAGCTTATTTGTAGCTGTTGCTAATTCAATATACGGTTGTACTCGTGGATTTGTCAAGGTTGCTACTTGAGTCGATATGGTGGAAATTTGAGCTATAAGTGCTACAAGGGAGTCCACTTCATATATTCCAACCATTATGGTCACCGTAGTGCGTTCACTTGGTCATTGAAAATAGTTAATGGCCATTTCTTCTGATAGATTGTAGGCGTCCTCAGCTGATTTCTTGAATAGAGCTCCCCCAACCGCTGCATCAACCACAGTCCTATTCGAACTATACAGCCAATTATAGAACAATTGAATCTGGACCAAGTCTGTATAATCAAGTTGTGGGCATCTTCTAAGTAAATCCTTAAATTGCCCCGATGCTTCATATAAAGTCTCAGTCTCCAACTGCTTAAATATACTAATTTTCATCCTCAACTGAGCTGATTTAGCTAGTGGAAAGAACCTCTCAAGAAATTTCATGGCCATATCATGCCATGTCATTATACTTCCCGTCTGTATTGATTGAAGCCAATCCCACACTTTATCCCATAAAGAGAATGGGAATAAGCATAGCCTGATAGCCTCTTTACTCACGCCTTTTATCTTTATGGTATCTGCGATCTCCAGGAACATCCTTTAGTGTAAGTTGGGATCCTCTACAGCTGAACCCCCAAACTGATTTCTTTGTACCATATTGATCAATGCAGGTTTAGCTTAAAATTGTTGGTGTTGATTGGTTGATGGGCAATCCCATAATAGGTATCATCAATGATCGGTTTGAAGTGATCTCTAATTGCCACCTAACGTGGGTTGATCTCTCTATTTTCAGCTGTCATTGCTTCTTGTTCAATTTTCCTTTCTTTCCTTAGTCCTCTCGCTGTTCTTTCTATTTCAGGATCAAACAAGAGCGAGTCGAGACTTGAGGATTTTCGCATTCACTAAAGTACTGAAAGAAAAAGAAAAAAATCAATAAACAAAATAAAAATAAAATAAAATAAAAGATAAAAATATAAATTAAAACTAAGATTACTTGGTAGTAGTATTAATATGAATTAAACAAAAAGTCCCCGGCAACGGTGCCAAAAACCTATTGTGATATTTTATATCGTACCACAAATATACGGTGTCAAGTTTTAGTATGAATCAGTGAAAGAGTTTCAAACCCACAGGGATTGTGTTAACTCGCACTAAATACTACAATTGATAATCCTAACTTTATTCAGAAAATAAATAATAAATATTTTTATTAAATAAATAATATAAAAATATTTAGATAAGAGGAACTAATACGATAGAGATTCTAGAGTCTGATTTCACCTAAATATCCCTTATGTATTTTTCATGCCAATTAATCCATGTTCAGTTATATTGTTTATAAGTCAAGACTCCGAAAATATCCACTCCCTCTCTCTAGTATGAGTGAAAATACCATCAACTACAGACTTCGATATCTCTATAAAACTCTGGTAGTTAACAACTTGTTACGCTTTGTGATTCTATATTAACAACTTCAAATGAACTTATATATTCTCTCGAACTCTATAAAACTCCTAGGTTATATTCTCTAGATCTATTCAAAATCCTCTTTCTCAGGTGATAGATTCTAAACATTCATCATCTTAATTTTGGCCAGCAATCAAGAAGCATTAAATTCAAAAGAATATAAATAAACTGAATAAAACTTCATAACAAAGTTAACAAACAATACAAGGTTCAAGCATCATTACATCATCATCCTCTAGAATTAAGGAGTAGTTCATGACTAAAGATAAAATAATGATAAACAAGTCATGAATCTAATGGAAATCATTCTAAGAAAGAAACAAGAAGATAAAACTCGAATTGAATTTCTTTATCTTCGGAAGTCACCGCCTTCGTCTCCTCTTGTCGCTTTTCAATCCTCCTCATTGGATCTCTCAAAAATATATGTTTTGGTGTTTATTGTTATGTATTAGCCTCTCTTTTTTTAGACTTGGACGAACCAATCTATCTATAATAGAGCATTGGGGTCATTGTACATCTTAAAACCTTAAAATTAGTGAATTTGGACTCCCCGCAGCGCCGCGGCACTGGTCTTTAGGCCCTGTAGTGCCAAACTCTCGGCAAATATGTATGGGGACGTGCAGTGGTTTCTAGTCTGTTCTTGTCTTGATATTTTACTAGTTCCTACATCTTGCATCTTTTCTCTTCCTGCATACTTCTGATGCATCCGAATGGTCCCAAAATATGTACAAATGCTTCAAGATCCATGTATTAATGCTTCCTACAAATAAAACATAAAAGAACTACAAAATACATTAAATTATATGGAATCTAACAAAATAGTAATCTACGAATGCAGGAATAAGTGGGTATAAACCACACTTATCAGTGCCCTTCTCAAGAAGAATCCAAGTAATCCTGGGAGAACGTTAGCCATAAACTATCTGTATAGCACCAAGGCGGAGCTAATAATTTCTTAAGGACAAAAGCAACTCGACTTGGACTCCAAGTTTCGTCATCTTCTTCATTTTCCAGGTATTCTATAAGTTTTAGGTTTTTTGCTTAATATTGGCATGATAATAGATAATTTGTTTGATGCATATTAATTTCGTTTGAAAACACTAAAACAACAACAATCTTAAGAATTTATTACTTCTAGTGTTTAGATGAGAATTTTCATGTGTTAGTAGCCTTTTTTTTTGAGAAAACGTATTATGTGCATGAAAAATACGTAAGGACGTTCGAACTCCTAACGAATGCGTAGGCAAAAAATTTAATTTTTCGTAATCTCGTTCGAACGCATCTTTAAACGCAACTCGAACGTAAGTCTTCTGCCGCCAAAGAACGTTCGAAAATGTCTTCAAACCCAACATGAACATGAATATTTTTATTCGACACATTTACGAATGCTACACGAATGTGAACTCTCTATAACACTTCGTTCAAACACGCATTTACGAACGCTACATGAACGTGAACTCACTGGAAAGTTTCGTTCAAATAAAGAAACGACGTACACGAACGAAATTAATCCTGGAAATACTTTTATATTAAAAGTAGACTTAGATTGATTTATTATCATAATATTAACTTAGTAAAATCATATACTCTATTTCATAAACTTGGTAGTATATTTTAAGTTAATATTAGAGTGTTGACTTATCACAAGGCATACACATAGTGATAAAGTTGAAATTAATTGTTGTGTTGCATACTTGGTTGAGAATTAAAAGTGTAATCTTACACACGTAATTCCATCCAAGCTTGATTGATTAATACACATATACACAATAATTCTACATATATTATATTGTGAATTGTAGTGTAATACTAAGTGGGCAGGGATTTACGTGGTTACTTCTAACCCTTCTCGTCCTCTGGGAAATTCCTTTATTTACTTAACATAAGAAACATTGTCGTAATTCAAGGACTTGTGTTATTTGGTATCCAATATAACAACGAGTGGATTCTTAGTATATCACTTAATAAGATCATTCATTTGATCGTTGTGTAATTTGTTTTTTTTAGACTTATTGATTGTTGTTGCTTTTTCCAGTTACACATGGCTATCAGAAATATAGCAGTACCGGTAGCTCATGCAGAAAAATCAGAAAATTTTGTGGTGGATCAAACTTTAAACAATGGCATAGAAAATATTGTTCTACCTGACAACGCTGCAGTTGGCTAAGTACCTCAAAGATCCTCCGGGTCATGTGGAGGGAGAAACGGAAACAACCAAGTAACTGTGAGAAGAGACTTCTTGTGCAAGAACTACACTTTGGGGGGATGACTTGACAATACCATATACGAAGAAATTACAAAACTGAGGATGCTGGGCAAAATAAATTTATTGTGGGTAGGTTCCTGGACTACATAATGGTAGAATCAAGAATGGTAATGTCTTAGTTGGCTGAAGTACAATTGATCATTCATGAAATATAGGATGAAGGAATAAAACTATATGAGACGTTTCAAGTTGCCGCAATCATTGAAAACTTGCCTCCATCATAGAAAGACTTCATAAGCTATCTGAAACACAAAAAAAGCAGATTAGTCTTGAAGACCTTGGAGTTCGATTGAGGCTCGAAAAGGACAACAAGAAGTCCTAGAAGGCCAGCTACAAGACTATGGAGTCTAAAGCCAACATCGTCGAGGATGGAAAGGGTAGCAAGAAGAGAAAGAATAGTAGAGCTGATTCTTCCCAAGAAAAATAAAAAGTTCAGGGGGAAGTGCTCCAACTGTGGAAAAAGCGGTCATATGGAAAAGGACTACAGAAACAAGAAGTCTCAGGATAAAGGCAAGAAAAATGAAAAATGAGGCCTATATCACTGAAGATGAGTAGTTTACTGATGAGATCTCAGAAATGCACTTCTCAGAAGTTGTAACAGAAGCAACTTGGATGGGAATACGAGAGAATGATGGGTAGATACTGGGGCTACTCGTCATATATGTTGTGATAGAAAGATATTTTCCTTATATTAGAATGTCGATGATGGCGATCATCTGAAAATGGGAAACTCGTCTACCTTAGAATGGTTGGACAAGTTATAGTGGTTTTGAAATTGACATCCGAAAAGGATTTTACATTGAAGAATGTTCTGAATGTTCATGATATTGGGAAGAACTTGGTCTTGGGCTCTCTCCTTAGCAAGAATGGTTTTAAGCTTGTATTTGTTTTTGACAAGTTTTTACTTTCTAAAAATTATGTTTATGTAGGAAAAAGATACCTTACTGAAGGCCTTTTTAAGTTCAATGTAATGACTGTCAATCAACATAGTGCTTATAATAAAGCTACGACTTCCACTTATATTATTGAGTCACAAAATGTATGTCATGAGAGGCTAGGACGTATTAATTATAATACAATTAGTAACTAATTCACATGAACCTTATACCTAAATTTGTAATTGATAACCAACAAAAATGTGAGGCATGTGTTGGAGAAAATGCATAGAATATCATTTCATTCCATAGAACGAAGTTTTGAACCCTTGAAACTTGTAAACTCTGATGTGTGTGATATAAATATAGTACAAAGAAGAGGTGGTAAAAAGTACTTTGTTACTTTATCGATGAAGCACAAGATTCTGTTATATGTATTTTCTGAAGAGCAAATATGGAAGCTATTGAGAGCTTTATACACAATAAGAACGAAGTTGAAAATCAACTTGGCAATAAAATAAAAAGAATCATGAGCGATAGAGGAGGTGAATATGTATCACCATTTGGTGAATATTATTCCAATCATGGAATTATTCATGAAACTACTACTTCTTATTCACCTCAACAAAACGGGATTGCTGAGCTTGTAACCAAATGTTAAAGGAAATGATGAACGCTATGTTGACAAGCTCTGGTTTACCCCAAAATTTATGGGGGGGAAGCCTTGCTTTCCACCAACTACATTCTGAACAAGCTACCTCACAGAAGATTGGACAATACTTCATTTGACTTGCGAAAAAATCACATACCTTCCCATAAATATCTGAAAGTATGGGGGTTTCTTGACAAAGTAATGGTTCCTAAACCTAATAAGATTAGATTATGACCGAAACCTGTTAATTATATATTCATTGGATATGCTCATAACAGTAGTGCGTATCGATTCTTGGTACATAAGTCTGATATTCCGGACATCAATCCGAATATGATAATTGAGTCAAGGAATGCGATATTTTTTTAAGAGATATTTCCTTGTAAGGAAAAATAAAGAACATAGTTTCTCAAAAGAACTATTGATACTGTCAAAGATAGTGATCAGATTGACCAAGAGTCAAATCAACATGGAAATGTTGAGGTAATTGAACCTAGACGTAGCAAAAGAGCTAGAACGTGTAAGTCATTTGGACCTGATTTTCTGACAAACTTGTTAGAAAATAAGCCTCAAAGCTATAAATAGTAATGTCTTCGTCAGAGACACCTTTGTGGAAAGAAGCTATCAATAGTGAGATTGATTCCATCCTACAAAACCATACTTGGGATTTGGTTGATCTTTCTTCAGGTTGTAAGCCACTGGGCTACAAATGGATTTTCAAATGGAAGATGAAACTGGATGGATCAATAGATAAATATAGATAAGACTTGTCATAAAAGGTTATAGAAAAAAGGAAGCCTTGATTACTTTGATACCTATTCACTAGTGACTCATATCACGTCAATAAGAATGTTCATAGCCATAGCAGCTATATTTGGTCTTGAAATACATCAAATGGATGTAAAGGCGGCATTATAAATAGTGGACTAGATGAAGAGATTTACATTGAACAAACAGAAGGTTTCAATATTTCTTGACAAGAACAGAAGGTGTGAAAACTTGAAAAATCCTTATACATATTAAAACAAGCACCTAAACAATGGCATGAAAAATTTACAAATAGATGTTGTCAAATGGGTTCAAAATCAATGAGTGTGATAAGTGTGCATACAATAAATTAACTCAAAAAAGATATGTCATTGTGTGTCTCTACGTAAACGATATGCTGATAATTGGTAGTAATCATAAGATGATTTAGTTACCAAGAAAGTATTAACCATAAATTTGATATGAAAGATTTTGGTGTAGCTAATTGATCTTAGGAATTAAGATCTCCAGAACATCAAAAGGATATATATTATCTCAGAATCACTATATTGAGAAGATACTTGAGAAATATAATAACGGAGATCTAAATATGGGTAGAACTTCTGTAGACCTAACTCTTTATTTATCAAAGAATACTAGCTCAAGCGTATCGCGACTGGATTATTCGAGAATTATCGAAAGTCTAATGTATCTCATAAATTGCACACGACCTGATATAGCTCAAGCTGTAAATAGGCTTAGCAGATATATGAGCAATCCAGGACATGACCACTAGAAAGCCATAGTAAGAGTTTTAATGTATTTGAGAGAAACTTCAAAATATGGTCTGTATTATACGAGATATCTTGTTGTTCTAGAGGGATACAGTGATGCTAACTCGATATATGATATAATAGATTCCAAATCTACAAGTGGATTTGTTTTCACACTTGGTGGTGCAGCCGTGTCATGGAAATCCTCGAGGCAAACATGTATTGCTCGGTCTACTATGGAATCAGAATTCATATCATTAGACAAAACAACGGAAGAAGTGAAATGGCTTTGAAATTTCCTAGAGAATATTCCAAATTGGCCTAAACCAGTGCCAGCGATAAGTTTACATTGTGATAATCAATCGGCTATTGGGAGAGCCCAAAATATAATTTATAATGGTAAGTCTCGACACATACGTCACAGACATAATACCATACGAAAACTGCTCTCCAGTGGCATAATTTCGATCGATTATGTCAAGTCAAAGGAAAACCTAGTGGATCCACTTAATAAAGGTTTACCTAAAGAGCAAGTTGAGAAGTCATTGAGGGGAATGGGCTTGAAGCCTATAAATTAAGAATTGTCACTGTGGAAATCCAACCTAGCTGACTGGAGATCCCAAGATCTAGGTTCAAAAAAGACAACTGAAATTTTGTGCAATTCAAAATAAACATTGTAGAGTTTTATACTTTTTTCCATTCCTTTAATGATACAGAGTGCTTTCTGTCAAGATTATGATAAGCTAAGACTTTTAATGATCACTATATTATGAGAACAGTCTTAAAGAGGGTAAAAGAAGATTACCTCTTTATAGTAGATCACTTATTTCAAGTAAGAAGTGATGTCGGTTCCTTATTTTTTACAGGCTGATTTCCTTAAAGTGTTTGATGAATCCAGGACCAATTTTCATGGTTGAAAAGAACATAATGGTAGAATAGGAAATGGTCGAAGTAAAGCTGTGTGTTGGCAATTTTCTTGGTTTACACCAACGGCAGAACAGTTCAAGACTATGGGTCACTGATTTGCCAAGTAAATCTGACTGTCATTCACTAGGAAATGTTCAAGGCGAAAGCTACCTATTTTGATGCAGCTTTATTTCATGGACTCTCTCTTAAGTGTCTGCATGAATATTTAGAAAATTGTGGAGGATTATAGGAAATTTTCTAAATATGGTTTTAAGAGTTTATATGAAATGAAAAGATGTAATCCTTAAATGAAGAGTTAAACCTTGGGTTTAATGGGAAGGGTATGTTCTTTAAAGGGAAAGAACATATCCTTTAGGAATTGTCTTATTTGACATAAGCATATCTTTTAATGGTGACCATCCATGTCTATAAATAAGGCCTTGGATTCCTATTACTATTCACTGAATTTTTTTTATATATATTTTCTCTAAGAAGTCTTGCATATTATGAGGTATTGAGTTTCATAGTCAATAGAGTTTCCTCCATTCCTCTTTGTTCATGTTCTTGGGTAAGAGGTGCCCATTCTCAAGAAGAATCCAAGTAATCCTAGGAGAACGTTAGCCACAAACTATCCATAGACCACAGAGGCGGGGCTAATAAGTTCTCAAGGATAGAGGGGAATCGACTGGACTCTAAGTTTTGTCATTTTCTTTATTTTCCAAGTTTTCTCTTAGTTTTAGGATTTTTGCTTAATATTTGCATGATAGTAGATAATTTATTTGATGCATGTTAATTTCTTTGATAACACTAATACAACAACAAACATAAGTCCAAATGATGAGTTTGTTTACTTTAAAATGAAATCATGAAAAATGATTAGTGCCAAGTTACTTTTATCTGATGCCTTCAGTATGTGATCTCTGTTAGACTCATAAACACTTAAAAGTATGTTTCTAGTAGTAAGAGTATATGTAGTCGATAAAGTGACTAGTTGAGAAAGTTCTTAGACGATGAATGACTGTTTGTTTAAATGTCTATCTCGGTTTACTAGTGTTATGATGTATGGTATTGCTAAAAAAAGAATGATAAATAAAATTTGTTGGAAAAAAAGATTTGAAAAGAAAAAGAGAATAAATGAATGAAAAAAATGAAAGAGAGATAAACTACATATAATCGATAAGCGTGGAGTTATTCATGGGCGAGTGTTAGGACCACCATGGGGAGAAATACTGTAACATCCCGCCTAGGCCAGGATGCTACCAGCAGGAGACAGGCTAAACCCATCTCTATAAGCCTCTGAGTCTAACGAAATTTTGGCATGATATATTCGTAACATCATGCAACTTGGCCTGTAGCCAGCATCCAAATACAACAAAAACCAATAATCTCGGCCTCAGGCCGGTAACTCAACATCAATGCATTACACAACAAGGCCTCAGGCCTGAACTCAGTAAACAAAATGCAAATACTTGGCCTCCGGCCAGAACTCAAAATTAACTAAACTATTACATGACTTACACAATGATATGCAAATAACATAAAAATCCAAACAAAGGGCCGTGAGGACCCATAACTCGACCCAGGACTCTCCTAACTGCAATTGGGCGATCCGCTGTCTTAAAGTCTTCACAGAATCAACTGGCTTAGCATAACCGCTACCAACCTACAAAACTAACAAACTGAAATGGTGTGAGTCACAATGACTCAATAAGTAAATCATGCTTATAAACTTAAGTGTCAAACACATGCAAAAACTGAGTTAACTTTCTGTGTTAACTTAAGTCATTTATAATAACCATGCAAGTATATGTAATAAACTTGAGTTAGTTATCAAGTTCTTATTCATTTACAAACGTGCTCTTGTTACTGATTCTTTAAATCTGATCTCTCGCATACTTTAAACTCTGTTTGTCAAGTATAACCTTAACATCTTGATATGTACATGTATACATACTATTTCTATATCACTGTCAACAATGTCCAAATCCATCAACGCTTTTGCATAGCTAATCTGATATCTTTCTTCTTCCTATTCACTCTTACCAACTCAATTTGGGCACTTAATATAATTAACTTTATTTTGTTGCACCAATTTGATTATTGGTTTAAACTTATCTTTATCTTATTTCATTGAAATATCATCAAATCGGATTTATAAACTATCTCTTCTATCATTCATTTACCTTTGACCATATTACAAACTATATACTAGCTCCATCATTAATATACTTCACAAGTAGATAACTAAAGTTACTTACATATCTGATCATCTCATTATTATACACATAAGCAATTTAGTGTACTGTATATCTACCATTTCATGCAATCATATTGAAACTTATTAAGCTTTAATACCAAAAACACATGCATTAACATATTTTGTTTTCACTTAATAATACAACACGTGTATATGAAATCGTGTTACCGACACCGTCATCATGCATGTATATAAACGACGAACTACTCAAATGATAACTAAAATGTATAATTATAAATGTAACTCTTAAACCACTTCCCACTATAACATCTCATACTATTTAGAACATTCTTTCTAAAACTTCCTTTGGAAAACTGTTTTCTAAATACTGTTTCTGAAAGCTCTTTTTTTTTTTTGAAAACTGTAACTGGGCACTGAAAACTGTGTTTGAAATTGTAATCTGTAATTGAAAACTGAAACGGTAACTCAAAATGGTAAACTGTATCTGAAATCTTATACTGAAAATCTGAAAAAAACCGAAACTGCACTACGTCCAGGAAAACGACTCAACTGGACATCTCTCAACACCCAGGAAAACGACTCAACTGGGTGCCTCTGAATCCGGTGGTGCCCTACGCCAGGAAAACGACTCGACTGACGTAGAACTCTAAGTCCAGGAAAACGACTCAACTGGACATAGCCACCGCTAGAGTCCAGGTATACGAACCTAAACCGTCATCCTGACTCTCTGCATGTGTACATGCCTCTGAATCTGTCAATTCCAACTGAATCTCAAGTTACATACTGGGGTGAGGTTTTACCTCATACCCCGAAAACATAAACATAATCTGTAACTCAAACTATAAAAATATTTTCTGAAATACGATTCTTTTCAAGAGCATTTGAAATCTTTCTTTAAAACATTTGAAAATGTTCAAAACATTGTTATTGTTCGCTTAACTGTTGAAAACTTACACACACCCACACATGCACATGTATATGTACATTCCTCGTGCTTCTCTATACTCTAGTCATGACTTCCTCTATAATGTTCTTACAAACTATATGCTCAAATATCAACACACGCACACATTCAACCATCATGACTCAGCTTACCTTTATAACTTACCGTGCTAATGGCTCACAAACTATATATAGCATAATTTATATTCATACACACACAATCGAAGTTCTTCTACTACCTCAAACGTAAACAAGTTACAATATCTTAGTTTTTAACTGATTCGCTATTTCCTAACTAGCTACTTATACTCAAGATTCTCATGTCATAATCTTTTATGCATTCTCGTGCTATACATATACTGTTCACTTATGCTTTTATCACTTTACATACTCGTATCTTTACTCATGATGCTAATATTCTCATATGATGCATAATTACAAACTTTCCTTCATAACATCAATTCATACATGTTTATCTCATTTATAACTTTAATCCCATTCCCTAGGGTGTAGTTTCTACATCCCTCATACCAAGTCTCAGTAAATTATATTAACGACCTCATTCAAATGTTCTTATCTAAATATACTAGCTGGTCTATACTTACATATGTGTCTCTATTTCTTCTATATGCTCGTACTTATCTCTTACTCATACTTCTGCTTATGATTACTTATTCTTGTCTATATGTGTATCTAATTACAACTACTTCTTTCTTCCACACTCAACTTTATATATGAATTATATACCTGTTACATGCATAAACCATACTTAACTTTACTACATAACTACTTCCGAATATTACTAAGTCTTTTAAATATTAGAAGCATGAGTTACTTACCTGGCTAGGCGGACACTCCTAATCCCGGTCCGATCTGTCAAAATAAATCACAACATACGTCAGAACCGCTATTTGCGGAAACTTTCAACTTATCTAAAACAATTACCGGCTTTCCCCGGAACACCCGAAACATCCCTGATACTACGATCTAAACTCCATCGCTCTAATACATGCTCGCTTGCTATTTTAACCTAACTAGATATGTCAAATTCTCATTTTACGCGTTTGCGGTAAAACTTGCGGAAAAGTTTCCGCAAGCGCAATGGAAGGGTCTCGAACTCTCCGAACTAAACCAAATTACCCAATTACCCTCGAAATACTATAATTACATCATAACTAAACTTACGATCATCTATACTCAATCGCGCGAGAAACGCTGTTTTACCGGAATCTCGCTAATTCTACCGGATCCATCATATCTCATCCGATTCACCCCGGATTCTACCAAAATTATCGTTTTAACATACAAAAACATGTCCAATTCATCTCATGCAAAATCATTACACTACGAAACTATCGGAAACATCCGAATACAAATCGATACACTTGAAAATAACAAAATCTAAACGGAGAGTCGTACCGAAATTCCGAGGCCATATACGGACTCCCCTCGGCCATACGAACGCGCTGGTGTCAACGAAATTCCGATCGGAGCTACCGTTCGATAAGGTTTACTGTTCACCGAGCCTTCTTCTCTCGTTTCGCGTGATTCCGGCCAAAGTTCGGCGAAACCGACTCCGCACACTCGTAGTACTCTCTGAGGGCTTCGTTTTGGTAGGTGGCTCGGGCCGTGAGACGACCCGACGAACCGCGATCGACCCCTTCACCATGCGTGAATTTCCTCCCTCTTTTCCCACTACCGCCGGCGTGACTTGGCCGATCGCCGGCCACCAGAAGATCCCTCATCGCCGGACGATCATGGCGCTATCGGTGCGCCGGCCTGTCACCGACTGGAAGCTCGCCGGCGTGATGGTTCCCAAAGAAGACGTTTAGGGGTCGGGTGGGGATAGTTGGGGTTTTTGCCATTTTTTGCAATTTAGCAAACTACAGGCTTTATATACACTTATGGAAAATATCATTTCAGCCCCCGCGAAAATTACAAACCAGCCCCTAATCTAGGACCTTCTGGAATATCGCAATGTCGGAGCTCTTCTGATACGATTCTCGAAAAGTGTTCAACATGAAAGTTGTTCGTCTCCGGAAAAATGAGTCCAACAGTCTAAACATCAACTTGATCGGAGTTCGTTTGCTTCTTCTGTGGTCAAAACAGTAAACTTTACGTGTTTTTTCGAAAATCGCGCAACCGGCTTTTGATCCCACGCGTTTTCCAATGCAACGAAAATTCATAATCCATTATTCAACTCATATAACATTGTTCGAACTCTTCTTCTTCAATATTATCACGATCCGCGACTACAACATCCGTCCGAAAATCTTCTAGAACTATCTCGAAAATCTGGGATGTTACAAATACTATCTTAAAGGTGGGTGAGTCAAAAAAGAATGAAAAGATAAAACCATATCATACAGAGAAAAAATAGGTAGATAATAACAATTTTGAGATATTTAAGTTGTTTTAACCCATCAAATGCTAATTTTTGAGACGAAATCACCGAGTTGACATACTTAGGAATTGAGTTGCGACCAGACCTTTACACACATATATTATAAATCTGACTTTAATGATTTATTAAAAACTTGGATTTAAGTTGTGTTGAGTACTTTGAAGATCCTTGAGTCTTATTACTGGGCATTTTCTGAGGATGATATTATGTCTAACTTTCAGGAAGATTTTTTTTTTATTTAGTTAGTTTTATTTTTAAATTTTTATGTGAATGCATGAATGTGTTGAATCACGTTTGTGGCTGACATTGTTATAAGTCCTCACAAAACTATAAATAATCCACCAGGGTGGCCAAAGGGTTTAAAGGTTTGTTGCATATGCTAAATGCAATCGTGGTCCCTACGAAAAAGTTTATTTAGGTTCATTTATCTTTATTTTATTTCTCTTTGTTTTGCTCAAGGAAAAGTTAAATGTTAAGTTTGGGAGTGTGAAGAGCAGTTAATATATCATATTTGCCCCCCTAAATCTAAAATTATGTGAGTTAATTTGAGTTTATTGAATGTTTTGATGTGTTCTTTGTGTTTTTTATAGGATATGATATATGTGAAAATACACGAGCTTGAAACGTCGAAAAAATTAGGTATTATACACTAGTGACCTCCTAATTCACACAGCTTTAATATTTAGCCATAATATTTTCATATGATGTCCAAATGATGTAATCAATTACCTTGGAATAAAGACTCGATTACCTACAACTTTTTTTTTTTATATAAAATACTAAATCAGTCTCTATCATGGTAAAAAATATGTTTATAAATATGAGTGATATTTTCTTATTGGCTTGTCAATGAAAGCCTATTGGTGTGCCAACGGGACTTGAAATTGAGTTTTTGGTCTCTACCTTCCATTGGCCCATTGGCGCATCAATGGGCATGGAATTTCTATTTTAATCATATTCTTAAGAAAGAAAGCTCTAAACAACTACTATACAAGCATAAGCCTATCCCAAACTATAAACATTAGACTTAAAACATATTTTTGGAGTCTCAAAGTGAGAAAATAATACATAGAGCAAGATAAGAATAAGTTCCTCAACGGGTGCTAGAGATTGAAGCCGGAGACCGCAACGAGAGTTATTTCTTATTTTCCTTCTCTAGTTTATTTTTGATGAGTTATTGGCTTGTAATAATGATATGCTCGTGTTTATTGAATATTATGAGTAGCTAAATCATTAATTTAGGGTTGTAATGGATCCAAAGTATATTTTTATTAATTAATTTGTATCTTTTTATTCTTTTGGGTGAGTTATTGGATTATTTATTATTTTTTATATTGAATGCATGTTTTATTGTCTGGCCACTAATAGAATAGTCGTGATAAATCCTTAGGAACTCGACATAGGAAATTTGGGTTAGCCGTGGAAATAATAGCGCATGATCTGATTCCTTGAATAGATTTCCGTGAATGATAGACATATACATGCAGGGCATGCGTAGCCAATATTAAACTTGATCTTAATGGATTTTGTTTAAGTTAGTTACCATAAACATATAGCTGATTGGCTTAATCAAAATATTTCTACTTGACCATCGATAGACTCTACAAGAAAACTGGATATTACCGACCAAATACATTTTTTCGGTATTCCACAAATGATGTAATAATATATATATATATATATATATATATATATATATATATATATATATAATGTGTGTATATATAAAGTAAAATAATAATAATAATAATAATAAATATTCTATATTTTTTAATTTTTTAATTTTTTAATTTTATCAACTATCGGTCGTTAAAACGACTATTTTGTATTTTGTATTATTAATATTCTTTTAGTAAGCCAAATGAATATTGGGTCGTTATTTGTTATCAATGACTGACCGAAATTTCGGTTGGTAATTATTAAAGGCATAACTTGATGCCAAATTAATCTTCCGCGTCGTATTACCGATCGACTATCGTCTGAATATTTGATAGGTATCAAAAATTATTTTTATCTTTTCGGTCGGTATTTAGTCAGTAATTACCTAAAAATTATCGATGAAATAGTCGGTCGGTAATTTCGGTCGATAATTCTATATTTTCTTGTAGTGATAGTCTTATAGATAGTTAGTGTTCTAGGTTAATAATGTATAATAATAACCCAATTGAATGTAAATTGCATGAAATCCTCGTTTGTGTGTTTAGGTGAAGTTACAACCATATGTTCTTCTCACATATAAAGTTTCCCCAAAAGTTATTTATTTGCTGTTTATTTATATTTCCAGTTTAGTAGTTTAATCATTCTCTCTCTAATTGTTTGTTTAGTTTTAGTTAAGTAAGTGAGTTTTAATATTAATAAGAGAAATAATAAGTTCATGTGAGTATGATATCTAATTTTTATTGCTATATTACTTAAGCCATATGTGCGCTTGTATGGGATAGTAAAATCAGGAAACAGAAAGTGTAAAAGGATAAAAAATTTATAATTTGATTTTCCAACTATAATCTTGGACAACTTCACTTGCAGCAAAGTTGCTCAATTCCCATATCACAGTCACATACTAATTACAAAGTAACAGCTAATGTTTCTAGTAATATAAAATAAATGACCATTTTTTTTGTCGAAACAGTTGATGCAATTCATTCTAGAATAAGATGGCTTTGGATATGGGGATATATGGGTAATCTCTATCTCCTATTTACATGTCTCTGACAAAGGTTAATGGCCATTATGGTTTTGACTTTCTTGTATCTCATGTGTTGAGGTCTTATTTCACAAGAGGGAGGTGAATTGGGTAATAGCCTAAATTTGTGGAATTAAAAATCTTTGTCAATTTTATACTATAAAGCTTGTAGCTTTATCAATTAAGCTTAGGTTAATTTTCTCAATTGTAATATATCACCTAAATGTAAGTTTCTAAACAATAAGCATATATATAATAAAAATTGCAACAAATAAAGAGTTTAGGGATAGAGAAAATAACATCGTGATTTATAATGGTTCGACCAACAATACCTACGTGCTTGGGGGAAGATTTCCAGTAAGCTGAGATGACAACTTACAATGAGTTTTCCGTGGCCCACCTGCAACTAAGAGTTTTACACACTAGGTTCACTTCAAACCACTTACAATGAGTTTTATCTACTAGGTTCACTCACAAACCTCTTACAATGAGTTTTCTCAATAGGTTCAATCACAAACCTCTTACAAATCACAAGTGTTTGATAATGAAGATTTTATAATATCACTTGGGCACTTACAATGATAATGAAGATTCAAGATGTGAGTTGCTTACCCAAGTGTTCTAAGCTCACTACTAATAATATGAAGGTGTAATGTGTGAGCTTGTATGAGAGTGTATGATCATGAAGGTTGAAGTGAACTCTTTAATCTTGATTTAGTATAAATTATATGAAGGTTCAAGTGTATAAAAAAAATGAATTTGTGGCTTAATTTATAGTAAAGTATAAATTACCCCAACAGCTCTGTCAAAGACCGATATGTCGATCTCCAGAGACCGATATGTCGGTATGGAAAAAGCAACGGTTATATTACCATTTGAATATATATTTTATACAGGTATGGACAATGGTATGTATGATGACCGGTATGGTCATTGCGGATTTCCATAACATTACAAAATAAATTGGCTCACCGGTATGATGACCGGTATGGTCCTTATCGGTTTCCACAAGCATGTAACACTTAAGTTCATCGGTACGGGTGACTGATATGGGCTCAGTATATTCCTTGTTGGTTCTAGAGAGCTTGCAAAATAGAGGTGGACTAGTATGATAGACCGGTGTATTGCTAGTATGATTTATCCGGTTCAAGTAACAATGCAAAATAGAGCAGGTCCACCGGTATGTCGGTATATGGGATTGATATGCCAATCTCAGTGTAAAATGTAGGATTCTTAGGTTTAAAACATTTTTCACATGACCCTAATTCATGTATATGAATGTGCATAAGTCATATGAGCTTAGTGACTTAGATAAATACTCACATTACAAAGACAGCCATAAGTTAAGACTATAAAATATTTTCTTCGATTGTCGTTTGTCTTCACATTCATTGCTTTTCACCACCAATGTGCTTTGACATCTTTTATAATGTCTCGCTAATGCGCGACGAAGATTTCTAGTGCTGCGTCATCAAATTTCATCTTGAGAATATGTCACTAAAAATCTCCCTATTTTTGATGATAGCAACCTTTACAACTTATGAAACTTTGAGAGTCCAAATTGTTAACGATCTTGATCCCTCTCAATATTGGCTCTCTCTCAGTGTATGTCTTCAATATAACTCTATAACACTTAGACAAACACATTAATATAAATTTTCTCCCCCTTAACATAAGAGTGAGGGTAACATAAGTTTTATTCTCATTTTGATGATTTCTCCCCTTTTGACATTATCAAAAAGAATGGATAAGTAATAATTAAGCTTTATGAGATAACAATTTAGATGTGTAATAAACATATGAAAATTCATTAAAATGTACACTTAGCAAAAAAAATTATAACTCATCAAACGCAAGTAAATTAAGGAAATATTCATTTCATTTAAAAAATATTTATAAGTAATAAAGTTCATGATCAGTCACATAAATATCAAAATACATCCAAAATATATGTATATAAAAAAACATGTTAGCCTAATGATAATCAGAAATCTCCAATCAGGGAACTGATTTTCTTCGCCATTGAATCTTGGCGTTGTCTCAGCTCGTCAATGGTCTACTGATAAGCATTGAGTTCCTTCTCCATAAGAGTGCTTAAGGCGGTAAAATTTATGATAATGGTGTCTGCGAGAGATTCAAGCCTAGCCATGATAAGGTTGTTATGCTCGTCAACAGATGGTCTAGAAATCGATGGTCCTGCTGATTCAGCTTCTGTAATTTCGGTTTCCTCATCAGAATCAGAACACTGATCATTCTTTGTCTTTTAGAATTGGAAGCTTCTGGAGCTTTGGTCATGGTCTTCATACCCTAAACTTCATCGACTTTCTTCCACTATTTAGCATGAAATGTGGCTAAGGTAATTTTATGGCGTGGAGGAACAATGAATGTAGGCTCATCAAGGTTGATCGAAATATGATATTTCTGGAGAATTTGTGAGATCAGAGAACCATAAGAAAGACTCTGCTGGGGATGAGATTGAGTGGTTTACATATATTGACAAACTAGAAACCTTATATCTATGGGAACGTCTAGCCCTAGGGAACTCATGACCCAGCTACCTAACAAATTAACGGTATCAGTATGGCCTTTCCTAGGTAAGAAAATACATTGGGTTATTTTGGTGAAGACCTGCATGTCAAAGCCTAAGTCAACATTTTTAAGAACATGAAAATCAAGATATGAACAAGGGACGAGAGCGTATCTATGCACAAATTTCATACTATGGGATCTAGATATGCACTCAAGTTTACGAAAACCTCTATGGGAGGAGGCACAAATAGGTTTGGAGTTTAGAGTACGGAAGAGACGGTTGACAGAGTTGAGAGTTACTGTAAAGTGAGTTCAGTTGACCGTAGTCCTAAAAGCGCCATGAGTACTAATAGAAAATTTCATATTTGTATAAAATACTTTGACAAGGTTTGGATAGATTAGATCACACATTTGACAAAAGTGAGTGAGTTCGTGACGATGGAGAATTGAGTGACAGGGAAAATCAGCCAATCATCATGATTGTAAAAATATGGTTTGGAAAGCACTTTCTTTTGTATATATTCGTCGTACTTCCTAAGTTGACGATCATTTTGAAAATACCATTGAGGATCAAGCTCAGGGTCCAATTTTCACGAAAAGCAAAATTTTGGGGGTTTTGTGCAAAATGAACAAAGTTTTGGGTTTTTTAAAAAACAACATGATTGATGCAAAAAGGTGAAGGATATTGGCTTTAAATATATCCTAGAGTGATTTTGAAGAAGAAATCTTACCAAAAATAACTTAAAAATTCTGAATCTAGGGAATCTAAAACTTAAGGTCTCTAAACCTAACAAATGGGAATTTAAGAGATTAATGAGTAATAAATAAAAATAATGACAAAAAATTGTAAGATAAGGACGAAATTATCTTAGGAGGAGTTTGGAGGAGGAATGAGGTGATTTTGAGAGAGTTTGTGTAACATCCCGCCTTAGTAGTGATGTTACCGGCAGGAGATAGACTAAACCCATCTCCATAAGCCTCTGATTCTAGAAAAATTTCGGCATGATGTATTCGTAACATCATGCAACCTAGCCTATAGCCAGCATCCATAAAAACCATGAAAATAAAATCTCAGCCTCAGACCGGTATCTCAACATCAATGTAATCTAAGGGCTCATCTACATGTAATTTAGACATATAACACAACATAACCAGGGCTCCGTGCCCGAAAATACGCATTACAAAAACTTTTTAGATAACTCATGCTCGGCATGTTACAACCTATAAAAATTATGACTTATACAATTTGACTTTTATCCTCAAGACCTAGTGACTGGCTGACTGCAACGCTGTTATCCGGCTGCTCTGCAACTCTGAAATCCATAGCTAACCGTTCAGGTCGCCAACCTACAAAACTCAAACACTGTAGTATAGTGAGTCATAAGACTCAGTAAGTAACTATGCTCCTGCCTTGAGCACCAAACATAAGAAAGATTTGGATTCCAGTTTACATATTATTTCTAGGATTTCTATGTGATTCACACATTCTCCAATTATCAACTGATCATACTGTCTATTTCCTAGTCGGTTGGCAAATATTCCATTTCTTATATTCTTCTTATATGAACAACTACACACTCATCTCGTTTTGTTTTCTTGTGTCATGCTGCATAGCTTGTTCGCTTGAAATCATTGTATACATACAAATATCAATCTTAACATATCATCGTATCATTCGTTCTATCACATATATAACTCATATTGTCTTTACATTAATCATATATCAATGATTTGAAGTCATATGTACAAGTCACTTATATATATATATATATATCTATAACACTTTCATTTCGCATTCAAAAGCGTTTTAGTTCACAACACACGTCAAGCATACTCATTCTGTTCTTTTAACCATTTCCTTTGTTTTTAACTATATAAACTACAACATGTAGTTCCTCTCTAACTTGAATAATTCAATAACCAATGATCATCCTCATTTATCCTTACTTATAACTTTTACCTCTATCTAGCATACTTAACACATTCATGATGTCACATATGTACATTCATGTCATATCATATAGCAGTGTTCACATACATATACATATCATCTTCTTATCTTCTTATCTTCTCATTTTCTTTTATTTCGATACCTCAAGCTTAAGTGGATTATCAAAATTATCTTCTTACTATTCTATTTAACACATCATTGATTCATCATATACAATCCATATTAATTTTATACACAGCAAATATGCACCTCATCATCATGTGTATGCACTAGTGCTGGTTAGTGCAAACAATGCTTGTACAGAACCCATTACCTATTTTAGAATAGGTATGGGATGGATTCCATCCGAACGGATCCTATCCAGTACTTCTACCATGCAACATACAATCGTTAATCATTTATACACACATAAGTAACAATATCATCGTGCTCAAACAGCATATGCATGAATCACACGAACATTAAAAAGCTTTAATTCATATTGACATCTTATAACTTCACTTTACTTGGAAAGTTCTTTCTTTTTTTTAAAAAAAAAAAACTCACAATTCTTTATAACACATTCCATTTAGAAAAGATTCTCTAAAAAAAATCCTTTTTCAGAAAACTCATGTTTAAAACTCTCTTTCTTTTTCAGTTCTCGAAAACTCTTTTACTAAAAATCTCTTTTCTGAAAACTCATTTATGAAAATCTTTCTTTTTCTTGTACTTCTCTCTAAAACCGTCTTTCTAAGTTCTTTTCTAAAACTCTTCTCTGAAAACTGAAATCTGAAATCCTTTTTCTGAAAACCGAATCTCCGCCAGTAAGCACGTCTTCGCCCGTAGGCGCATCTCCACCCAAATGCACATCTCAGCCCGTAGAAGCATCTCCACCCGAAGGCGCATCTCCACCCGTAGGAGCATCTCCGCCCAAGAATATACCATCTGAGCGCTGAGGATCTAGAGGCGTCCTTCCAGTCTTCCACATGTGCACATGTGTCTAAATCCTTTCAAATCCTGAATCCCGAATCCATATGAAATCCATCAATTCCAACTGGGATGGGTCAAATCCCAAATCCCGAATCCATATGAAATCTGTCAATTTCATAATCGTTCATAAAATCTCACTGGGATGGGTTTATACCTCGATCCCGATAAAATCCATTAAAACTTTTGTTGTGAAAACTTTTAAAACTGTTCAAATGCTTTAAACTTTAAAATCAATTTCAACTGTAATTCTGAAAAGATTACCCAATATACATGTTCAATGCATTATGCTTTCACTCACTCAATACATGCTTTCATGCTTACTTATACTCTATATGTTACTGCTATCACATATGCACATATATGTATGCGTACATACATATTCATAACTCATACTTATACATATACTCGAGTAAAATTAATTTATATTTTCTTATATCATACACATACTTATATATGCTATCATGTACACATATAAATCCATAACATGCAATAGTGTGCCTATTCACACTACCTGCTTCCATTCGTATAGGTTTATGCTTACACCCATATACTACGAAATGTGTCTATTTATCATTCTTACGCAAATATCATTATAATATTATTTGATCTGATGATCAAATTCAAATCACACATTATCACCCATGTCCACATATCAATCATATTTCATGGCTCGCATTCAAGTTTAGGCATACATTTATAGCACGTACTTGTGTTCCATATTTACCTCACGTTTTTAAGCATTGCCACATTTAACCATACATCATATCTCATACCAGTGAATTCATATTGAAGTTAATTCACGCTACGAGGAAATACATTCTCATCATAAGTACATATATTCTCAACATATATAAATATGCATATACATGCTTTATCTAATACATTCACAAACCCACTCAACAAAATGGCATCATTATATATTCTTGCATTCGTAACTCCAATCAAGTTTTACTTTCATAGTCTATATATATATATTTTTTAATTTCTGAGTTTACATTAAATGTCCAATTTCACATGCATTCCTTATCTTCTATTTTTTAAATCTTTGTCTAATCCCAATTTTCATTTCTATTACCAAGTCATTTCTATAACACGATAAAACATATCTATAATTACACTTAGGTATAACCAATTTCCTTCTATGTAGAGTCTCTAGAACGACCTATCATATTCATTGTCAATTTCTTATAATTTTCAATTTTATCTTAACTCTAACCATTCAATATTAAACAACCCAAGAAAATCATCACATAATATACTTACCTGGACTCCAACGTTATCCGAGTTTGATACCTTCTATTGTCGCCATCAGGTATCCAAAGCATGTACACATCAACACCACTTCCTTTAATTCACAAGTATATTAAACTCATCAGTGTAAGAATACTCATTCACTTTATCATATCATGCACTTTATTTTCTATATGCATTCATCATTAACACACATTCTTCATCTACTTCACAAGTCATAAAACAATGCATTAGCATATACCTTTATTACTACCAATCGTTATTCCAATTCACAAAGACACAAACCCCATTCCATTATTACCCAATTCGGCCAATATATACATTTTCAAGTTTAGCACTTTTCAATTCATTTTCATTATCATGCATGAACATTCATTCGAATACGCATTATTCATCATCAAGACATTATCAAATCATACAAATCATCCCCACAAATATATATCAAATTTGATCAAACCATAAAACACAACTTACTAAGTTTTGCCATGTTTTCCAGTAGTGTTACTATCTGAACAGGTCTTGGTTTCTTCATCATTTCATGAGTAATTTAATTCCAATTGAAAAACCACTTTATAGACATTTAATTACCACCCAAATGAACAAAACTCATACTTACCACATAGCCTAATTCAGCTCCTAAGGTTCTCATATTAATTGATTTACAGCTAGCTCCCTACATGAAAATCTGACAGAACCAGCCCCAATCATCATGCTATAACTTTTCCAATACTTAATAACTCACAAAACCATTTTAAAAGAATATATATAAGACATAAAGCAATAGGTTTCATGTTTTACACTTTTGCTAATTCCTTTTCTAAGGCTACGAAAATCAGAGTACAAACCAAACCTACTGTTGTTTTTTTAAAAAAAAAAACAATCTGACCAATTTACTACTTTTGCATTTTCTATTCCAATCAAACCAAACAAATTATTTTGTGTTCATATCATCATACAACACTCATTCAATATTAGCAAGTCAACAAATCAACAAAATCACCACTCACTTTCATCCTCCTAATTTCAGCCAAGAGCCTCTCCAATCAATATGAAAGTTATAACCATGTTATACCTCCACCAAACAACAACCTAATCATGCCATAACTTCTATTAAATCTAAAAAATCAAAAACCCCAAAATTCTAGGGTTCAAAGTTTCGAATTTTTTGGGGGAATAAATCATGTTCAAAACTTAAAATTGCAAGAAGGAAAGGGTGTAAAATACTTACATGCTTCATTTGATGCTTGAATCCATGTATTTTCCATAAGCAAAACTTAAGATTGATTAAAAAAAAAAAAAAAAAAAAATATGGGATGAAGGAGAAGCTACGAATTTTTTATCTTCAAGAGGGAGAAAGAATAAATAGTACTGGTATTTATACATGTAGCAGATTTTTTGGTTGATAAGGAGTGGCTTTGGTAGTGCTAAGTGTCACCATTTCACTTGTTCTCGGATTTGTGCAGTGAAAGCCATTTTGTACTCATTTTTGACCTATTTCTGGTTTGATTTTGGAAAACTTTGTTACATGCAAGATGTGCGTCTATGTCTTCCCTTCGAAATGATATATTACTCGTCAAAATCGGAGTTAAAACGAAGAAGTTATGGCTATTTTACTAACAGCTGTTCAAAACGAAAAATTAACGGAAAAGCGTCAAAACTTGAAAATTTATCCCGAGTCTCCGGTCGGGTTTTTAAGTCATGAAAATTATTTTCATACCCTAAAATTAATATTAACATGTTTCGCATAATTATTTACTGTGCTGGGCAGGTTACGGATGACCAGGATATTAAAGTTTGAGTGTGAATGAGATGAAAATGAAGAAGGAAAACGAGTCTGAAGTTTTAAATCCAGAGACCGGTATAATGACCGGTATTCTGATCTCATATATCGGTAAGTGACACGATCAAAAGTGGTTCTTTACTCCTAAGTATAAGAGTGTCGAAGTAATAAAATAACCCGATAAGTCAGGGGTCAATTTACAAGGAATAGATTTAGTAAAATAAAATAGCAATTTGAGTAAAAATAAAAAAACTGAGTTGTTTGAAGTGATTGGAAATTTTTAAATTGGAGTGCAATAATAAAATAAAATACTTAGGTTAGGTGATCCAATTTTAATATTTCAAATTTAGAAATCTCACTTTTTATAATATATACATTATCATTATTACCCAATTAATTTATTTCATGAATTAATTATACCAAACATATAAAATCATCCATAAAGACGGTGATAACTTTTATCTATAACAAGTACAGTTATGTACTCAATTATGTCAAATAAATAAAACTAGTCATATAGACGGTAAGAAAGTTTCTCAATAATTAATCAAGATTTAAATTAAGTATTAATTATTAGATTATAATTTATATATTATAATATAAGTTAGATTAATCTATATTTTCATATTAAAAGCTTTACCCTTTTACCCCAGCAAGAAGAAATTACCTACTTATAATTTGAATAAAAACACACATAATTTTATTACTGTAAGAAAAAAAAAGATTTAACAATATTAACACAGAATAGGTAGAAATCCAAATATTTTTCAAAGAAAACTATGGACTTTCAAACTGCATAAATGAGGTGCAGAGGACCTTTATTTATAGAGGTGCTTGCACATTTTGCAAAATGATTCTGATTCTAAGCATGTTTGGTGGAAACATGTTTGGTGGAAATCCACTTTCGGTGGATTGCCATCAAAGATATATTATTATTTTTTTCGTTTTTGCGATTTGATTTTAATAATTACATATAACATACTTTGGATCTATCATCAATTTCGGCCTTGAAAACTTCAGAATTAGAAAATCTTGTCAACATAAAGGTTGTAGATATTTGAGTCTTCTTTCATTTAGAACTAAAATCGTCTCAATCCGATATCGGAGTAAAACTTTATGGTCAAAATACGAATATTACACAGGGTTGAAATTTTCAAAGTTGTACACTGTTAAAACGCCCTATTAAATTTCCTGCCTCCAAAATCAAAATATCAAGTCCATTTTTATAGTATTATTTCACCTACATAAAAGATAAAAATCACAATAAGCATAAATATATTTATTATTAACAAATGTGCTAAATTAAAAGGATTAATGAAACTATAAATGTAAAATGATTAATTTTTCTTTTAATAAATGTGCACTTTTTAGTGTTCATCACACTCTCAACCAGCTTATTACTAGTCTCTAGTAATTGTAAGCAAAATCTTTTTTAAAAAAATTCATAATCCAAGTTAATAATTGTTTTATTTCTTTCTAAATAATCAAATAAGTAAATTCTGATGTATTTTTTACCATTCTTTCATACATAAATAAAATAAAGTATCAATCAATTCATTGTGCCCAAGGAAAAAGACTTACTTAAGCTTTATTTTTAACCCATGTAACGAGCTTTGTGCCAGTGAATCCTAGACCAATTGGCCTTAGGGCATTAAGTGTTAAAACACCCGTACAGACTTAATTGCTCGAGTTAGAGATGCTACGAAATCGAACTTATTTAGAAATATTTTTTTTCACAAACTCAAGCTCTACTGTTTTAAGTGAACAATCATTGTTTGCTAAGACAAGATTTCTGGTTACTAAGTAAAATCATGATTAGTTTTTTTGAATAAGAACATAAATTTCACTGCTTATAGGTGCTACCTCCAACAAACTGGAAAATTGAATATACAAAATTTTCATTTACAATTCAGGTTCATATGTTACCGTGTATGTTGATAATACTTGTCAAATGAGCATATGAATATCAAATTTAATCAATATTATGGAGAATTCACAAATATAAATGATTCAAAATGAAAGAAATAAAAATAACTTGTTACGAATTACATTGAGATACGTCTCAGGAGCGAAAACTCATTACACTGCCATCTTCGAACAACAAATTCACTTGGTTAGTTAAAATTTTTTGTTAGTTTGTGTATAGTTTTTATTTTATTTTTTGAAAACACAAAAAGAAAATCAAACAAAATATTTCTTTTTTACAAACAAAATAACAACAAAGAAAAAACAACATAATAAAAACTCTTTTTTTTTTTACATAAAATAACAACACAAAAAGAAAAATATTTTTTTGAAAGAAAAATACAATAATGAAACATAAAACAAAACTATCTAGTCAACTATCTCATCCCCCAACCAGATTGAGGCATTATCCCCAATGTCTGAATAAGAAGCAATAGAGTGTATAAGACATCACCTAGTTAATGTGGAAATGACAATTGAATCTACAACATTGCTACTAAAAATGAAGGTTACATGTTAAAACAATAAAAGGAAGTCAAAATAGTAAATGATATGTATGTCTTAAAGGCACAGCGGAAGGGGCGCGGTTCAAACGAAATCGTAATGTTAAAATTTTTAAACTTACCGAATAAATTATTCAATATCTCAAATGAATAACCTATTCATATTTCACCTAAACATTTTATTCGATATCAAATAACGACATAATTTATTTAAATAACATCACGAAATTTTTACGAAAACATTATTTTCGTAAAGAGCATAAAATACGTGTTTGACCGAACCGACTAATCGATACACACGGAGGCTGCTCAGGTCTTCCCCAATAGTACTTGGACAGTTCATGGGCTGTTCGAACAATGACCGATTTACTGTTTGGACAGCCGTCACCCTGTAAGCCCGAAACTCAGTCGGTAACGTTTTTTTTTTATAATTTTCATATATTTTCAGTCCGAAATAATTTTCGACAATTATATCAATGCCTAATACAGATTCAATATATTTAAATAACATATTTTTCATCAAATGTTTTCAAGAATATGTGATCTGGGTGCAAAAATAATTAATTTTCATGCTTTAAATGTAATTTTCTCAACATTAATCATATTAATATTAACACCAATCAAAGTCTTCACTAATGAAGAACTCGAGAACAATTCTTGGAGTTACAAGAGTGATCATAACACTCTAGAATGACAACCAAGTCATCAAATGACTAAAAGTGTACTTGTTAACCATTAACAAGTTTACTTTAATTATCATACATACATATATGCTTTTATCTTGTTTTCAAGAATCTCAACACAAAATCAAGAGAGTGAAAAAAAACTTACATAATATGTTGAGCTAAGGAATCATAGGAATAATTTTCAATTTAAAGAAAATAAGAAATTACCTTTAATTTCAAGTTTTCTTTGAAATTTTTCTTTAGCCTTTTGCTTTTTCTCTCAACTCTCAAACTTTTGTATTCTTGGAATGCTTGACCTAATTTTACAAAAGAGAAATGAAAACATTTTATACTTCCCTTGGTGTGGCCGAAATTTGGGGTAGAAAAAAGAAAAAGATATTTTGTTTTTTCTAATCAAATTTAAAGAAGCAAAATTCTTTTTTAACACCTTTTTCTAAATGTAGAAAGTCAATCTTTTACACTTTAATCATTTTCAAAAATAAATATCAACTTAGCTATTTTATATTTCAATTACATTAATTATTTAACAATTAAAAAATAATATAATAATGACTTAAATATAAATATATAAATATATGTATTATATTTACTTTAAATAATCCATATATATATGTAAAATATCTCATTTGACTATTATTTAATATGTATTTAATAAAATTATATATTAAATACAAATAAACATTAATTAAGAAAAGATTGAAATGCCTCTTATGCATGTATTTTTCATTTAACCGTTAAACGATTTAGATTAACTTATTTAATCTAATAAAGTATTATGAATAATCTATATTATTCATAATGCATTGTCCAAGTGCTCTACAAGTACACTTCATATTATGGGACTCTTTAAGTTTAGGTTTATCTGTCACGGAATCAAATTTCTTGTCTATAATTGACCCATTCGTAAATATGACGACCACTAATAATCTCACAAAACTATGCAATTCGAGGTCATTGCATACGTATAATCCCTCCGTCACATGCTATCAATATTATACTGGAGATATAGAAATGAACGTCAAATCCCTAAGGTATAATATAATCGACTTTCAAATTTACGATCTCTAAAAAACACTCGTAACTCGCTTTTGAAGTATACCACGATCATGGATTTACTAGATCGCAAATACGTACATGATATATATGCCCTGTGCACAAGACTGACGGATTCTATCTAATACTCACAGAATATCATAAGTATGGGTCCACACCCAACGAGCAGGCGGGGGTCTGATCTAAATAGATCGGTGATGTGACTGCCATCTAAGTGTGGAGGATGTCTTATTTATCCATAGTGGTATCGCAAGTCGAAGGATCACTATGCTACTCGGTGTACCATCTATTAGGAAATCTCCGTTGAGCCGTTTAGTGTTTATCAAATGAACACCTACACATCTATACGAGTCTCCCGAGACTCAAGGTTCATTGGGATAAACCATCAGACCAAGTCCGATAAATGACATATACTGGTCTCAGGGATTTTACTAACCGATCTGTGTCAGTAAATCTTGACCAAGAACTTTATTTGAGAATATACAACTTATAGTGAAACTTCCTAATGTCAATTACAAACTACGTGGTAACTGCGCACTAGGTTGTAAATCATGGGTCTTTTTCTAATATATATACATATCCCTAAATCGGATTTAGCTTCAATCTAATGGTAATTAGATCGAATACGTATATAAAAACAAGAGGTGTAACCATTAATAAGTAATATTATAGAAAAATGTATTGTTCGTATTCATGAATCGAACATAAATACGATCTGGATTGGCGCTTCGAGCACCAACCCTAATAATTTCTCCCACTTGCTCTAGAGCTCATCCACGGTATCATATATATATATCATAATATGTATATCATATGGCCTTAAGAGCTCACCTAGCACTCAAGAGATAGGCAACAACGAGTAGGTCTACTATAATATTTTGAGATAGTAAAACAAACTCAAACATTTCCCTTAGCTAGTATCATTCACATTTTTTAGAAACTAAGTTTTACATCAATATGACTCAAATGCAACATCAATATTGTGCTACAACTGCTGAGTTCTCTAAGTATTAAGGATCAAATTAAAAAATAATGCAGACAGCCGCAAACACAACAATAATATCAAAACTTCTCATCTATAAGGTCACTATGCAACTTCATAAGTCAATACTTCATAAGTTACAACTAATTCCACTCACAGTAGAATCATTTGTGATACTCCCACTATATTTTTTTCCGACTCTGTATGACGTAGACTGTCTAACATCATAATTAGCTCAAAACTAATCTGACCATAATAGTTGTAGATTATATTCTCCATGAATAAGAAACTCGTTCTTAATATCTCAATGATAACGAAAAACATATTTCAAGATCCATCCTATAGTCTACAGGGTATCAAAATAGCTCATAACAATTACGATTAAATTGATATCTTTAATCGCACATAATATAGTATTCATTATGTCATCATCCTATGATGCATAAGAATGACTAGACATTTTAATCAGTTTCTCTTTCGACAAATAAATTATCCTTTACGAAAGATTAATACTATATTTAAGAGACACACTAATTGTCACACAAATAGTCTTGATGTGTCCTTTATTAGATCTTCTCTAATGCACGACTAATGGGAGTATCTCATGAGTCTCTTGGTTTTATATCGAATATAAAACTTTGTATCGAATATAACAGAGACTATTCTCACTACTTTCAATGAGAAAATAAGACTTTTACCTTATAAACATCTCATTATTACATTAATAATGATAATATCCTTAGGATATATAACACTAGAAAGAAATTTATACGCTCCCACTAACCCAACTATCATATGTGTATTCTATAGGCTTTGATAAAATCAGAGAATTTAATTGATATCAAAATTAGAGAACACAGATTTTCGAAAAGTTCATCTGAGTCTACAATAGGCTCTATAAGCTAGTATACCAACCCATAATTTTAGAAAAATACAAACTCCAAGGCCATTCCAAAATGAACTATTCAAACAAAGAAATCACGACGGATCTCTTATCCGAAGAAACCATTCAAAAATGCCACATTCCTAGGTGAAATACACAGTTTAATATCAATATTAGCCAATAGTAGTACGATTAGAGACAAGTTTTCTCAGAATCTACAATAGATTATCGAGTATAACTTTTCTCACTATCATACTATAAAGGTCAAACCTTTAATAAGCTCACTTTACTTTTGATGCGCAAACCATTTACACATTATATGAACGATTCATAACGAAAGCTCAATCAAGTTCAAAACTTGATCGTAGTAAGCTATGAACAATCTTATATCTATGTTTTAATGCTAAATTATGGAATCGATATCAAATATCGCTCCCACTATAAGTTATAAGATAATTTTTCTTCGATAAGAAAGCAACAGAACCATTAAGTATCAAATACTTTGTAAATGATTCTGACATCCTATTGGACTTATATGAAAGATATCTGTGGGAACACAGAAACTGGATGACGCATGCTGTTCCAGGCTCGCGGCCCGATTGGGAGTACGGAGTAGCCACGGGGGACTAAATCGGAGAATGATGGAGTCGCCACCCGGTGTGAACCGGGAAAATGAGATTTAAGGCCGCACTCACCCCTCGCAAGGGAAGACCTCAAACCGTTGGGTTCAGAATGGTCCCTTACTTATGTTACTTGTAATGAAAGGATTTGTGTAATAATTTAATCAAGCCTAAGTAACACTTATTTCCAAGAATATCATGCTTCTAGGTTCACATGCACAAAAAGATAAAACTTACACCTAGATTTGCATATATCATACTTATAAGTTTACATGCTCGAAAGTAAGTCGAAGTAGCGACAAATATACAACTTCATAGGCATATTGTATTCATGAAAACGAAAGCATGTCATAATCACATAAGCACACATAAAAGGGAATCAAATAATAGCGAACATGTAACTTCATAACCATTTCATACTTATACATGCGGAAACGTAAACAAATAACCATTACATATTCATGCATAATAAAAAGAGTCAACTAAGTGCATAATACAGAAAAGACAATTAAGGATACAATTAGGCATTAAAGTAAGCATGCTATAACGTGATGCCAAAGAAGATAACTAATATGGGCACAAACACACATGTGAGCATTTTTCCAAGTGGTACATGGAATTGTATCCCAAGTACAGACTGCACTACCGTCCATTCGAAATCGGCTACGGAATTTACGTCTGGGTTTCCATCCGATATACCATGAGAAGCAATACTCAAATGTTATCGTAACATGGATACATGAATAGTAAGATATCAAGCCAAGACAAATGTAAATAATGCAACCAAACGGAATAAGGGCACGACAAATATCGTGGTAAAGGTAGCCTTTTAGGCTTTTCTTCCCCAAATGGGAAACCTTTCATCCAATACAATAAGCCCATGCGCTTTTCATTACAATGCATGTAAAGATAAAGATGACTTTATGGAATTTCGTAATGCATGCATAAATAAAGCAATGATATGGAAAAGGAGATACAAGACATAATAAGGGGCGCGATAAAGCATCGTGGTAAAGGATTTTAACCTCTTCAATTAGAGGACCTTTCATCGCACTTACTAAGCCCATGCGCAATTAACACAATGCATATATGTGAAACAAAAGTAAATACAAAGATATCGGATTTCGTATACCCGATTGAACATATCTTACATCCAATCGAATATACATCGTCCGGCGCGGTGAACCATCGTGGTAAAGGATTTTAACCTCTTCAATTAGAGGACCTTTCATCGCACTTACTAAGCCCATGCGCTTATCTCAATGCATATATATGAAACAAAAGTAAATACAATGATATCGGATTTTGTATACCCGATTGAACATATCTTACATCCAATCGAATATACATTGTCCGGCGCGGCGAAGCATCGTGGTAAAGGATTTTAACCTCTTCAATTAGAGGACATTTCATCACACTTACTAAGCCCATGCGCTTATCTCAATACATATATATGAAACAAAAGTAAATACAAAGATATCGGATTTCATATACCCGATTGAACATATCTCACATCCAATCGAATATACATTGATCGGCACGGTGAAACATCGTGGTAAAGGATTTTAACCCCTTCAATTAGAGGACCTTTCATTGCACTTACTAAGCCCATGCGCTCGGTCACATCATTACAAGAACAAATAATATGCAGAAATTAAATATCGAATAATAAACACATCAAAACAACATAAAAAAAATATGTGTCATTTGCTCAAGTGGTACGTGGAGTTGTATCCCGAGTGAAGATCATACTACCGTACATTCGGAATCGGCTATGAAATTTACGTCCGGGTTTCCATCCTATATACCACAAGAGGTGACATATTTTTCATTTTAATCAAGGGGCACAACACACATCATATTCATAATACATGCACATTTATCTACTCAAGGGCCACAACATGCATTTTAACATAATAATCATGCGAATAAAACTCAATAAATAATAAAGATAAAAACTGAAAACAAATGTGAAAAATACGTTCAGGTCTAACCTTTTTTGCCAACTTTCGGACTTGCGTTTCACGAGATCGGAAGGATTAAAGCTCCTCAACTTCTCCGGTTCACTGGTTTAACATCTTAACTCACTGTTTTGCTCGCTGTTTGGCTTCCATTTTGCTGCTGTTTTCTCTGTATTTCTGCTCACTATTCAGGTCACTGTTTTGGCGTTTAAATGGACTGTTTTTGGTGTTTTTTTTAAAGGCTTTAAGTGTAATTTTTTAGTGATTATTTTAAGGGTTAAAAGTGCAGTTTTTTTAGTGCAGTTATAGGGTGTTTTCTGGACTATTTTAAGAGGATTTGCTGCTGTTTTAGGGGGGATTTGGGCTGCTATTCAGGCGCGTTTTAGGGGCTGTTCAGGCGTGTTTTAGTGCTATTTTTATGGTAAAAATGGCTGCTGTTTGGGGCGTGTTTTAGTGCTGTTTTTAGGTGATTTTGGGCTGCTATTTGCGTGTTTCAGGGCTCCTATTTGCTGCTGCTGTTTGCGTGTTCAGGGCTGCTGTATTTTCGGTAATGTGAGGGTGTTAGAAGGCTTCTTGTTTTCGGCTAGGGAGGGAGGAGATGAAGAGAATTGTTTGCTTCTTTTTTCTTGTGATTGGCATGAATGATATATTGTGTGAAAGGTTTCTTGTTTTGCTTGTGGGCGTGAACGATCAAGGGTTTCTTGTGTGTGTCTTGGCGTCAATTAGAAGAGGGGGAAGGCTTGGTTTGGTTTTGTTTATATAGAGAAGGGCTGGGGCTTCTGCTTGTCTCACAAGAAAGGGATTTTGGCATTAAAGAGGGGATATGATTTGGTGTCATGTAAGGTAAATACAAGATTGAGAGGGGACAAATTTAGGCTTGATTAGGAAGTTAGTATATTTAATTTGTGTTGATTAGGCATACAATATTTTTTAATTGGTTAGGATTGATTTTAATTAGGCATAACACTTTTTTAATTTAGTATGTAATATTATGGATTAGGAAGTTATAATATTTTAATTTGGTAAATGGTTTAATTGTTTTATTTAATTAGTACTTAATTTAATTAATATTTGATTTAATTTGTGTGTATTTTAGGGTGATGATTGTGTGGGCCTAGTGGTGGTGTGGGTTTGATGTGTTGGTTTGGTGAGTGGGTTTGATGTGTTGCTTTGGTGAGTTTGTTTGGGCCAAGATTAAAAGGTGCTTTAAACGGAGGTCCAACAAGTGAGCTTGACGCTAAACAAGTGAATAAAGATCTAACGAAATACCGATTCCCTTCCGACGACTGTTTCCCGCAATATCCTTAACTAAAAGGTAGTGCCTCCAACTGAGACTCATCATCGGGTTTCACATGCAAAAATACAATGCCTACAATATCTAAAGGTCTTTCCATCTTATTAATTATATAGTTCCATTTATAGTTTATCACTCTTACAATTGACTTCAATAAATCAAGTCTTTTCTACAATGGTCAACATCTAATAAAATAATTTCATTACTCGGGATCGTAGAAAAGATATTTTATCAAATAGAATACAATATTCTATTAAATAAAATAAATGATAAACTTTTACTAGTACCTCTGAGGCGCAATTACTTTCAATTATATAATCATTATACAAAAGAAAGATTCAAATCTCAAACTTTTCAAGATTCAAATTTTCTACTTATACATATCATATGTGTAACTGTAGAAACTAATGGAACCTTAATTAAAATGATGAATTAGTATTACTGGAGCATATCCCCAACAGTATTGAAACTAATTCGGTAACACTTAAAATCAAACGAATAAAATTGTATAAGATTTGATTCCTCCCACTAACTAATTCCACCATAATGGAATTGTAGAAGAATCATATTGAGTAAGAATCATATTTATTGAATAATCTTAGAACTAATTGCCATAAATTCATATGTTTGATCATATCAAAAATCTTTAAACAATTCAAAGATTCACCACAAATTTTAAAGATATAGTTTTCAAACTTCAGATCGAATATCTTTAAACCAGTCAAAATACTCTATCTGCGTTTCATTAGAAACATGTAACTAAGTCATGTCAACTCAGTGACTAAGTTACGAAGTAAAGAAAAACTACCTTAAGCAATTTATAATTCATTAAACAACATACATCTAATGTATCAGATTAATAATCTTGTGCTCCAATGACAATCATTGGTTAAATGAGATTTAATCACATTCCTGAATACAATATTCATCAAATGGATAAGGATATGTGGTGTGATCTCGAATCAAACCATCCTTTACCAACGGAATAAGCATATAATGTTTAAATGATAAAATCTCATAAAGCATTGTTTTAAGTTATTTACTTTATTTTTCTTAATATTTATCTCTGTGTCAATGACTTTACTAGTCGTATTAAAATATGTGACAATAATTTATAAAGAACAAGTAATTATCCAATAGTTGCAAGTTCTGATATCATATATCAAAACAATCATTGAACAATATTTAAATAATTAAACGGGAGATCTGGTATCTAATACCTATAGTTATTGTTTTGTGAGAATCGATATTCTCTACATACAACTATACACATCTCCTTTCTTTAACTTTATAATTTGCCTTCAACTATTCATAAAACTTGTAAATAATTGATTAGAAAATAATGTCGAACACATTACCTCTAAAGTTCACTAAAGCCAAGAAACGTCATTATCAAATAAACAAATACCTAATGGGTTTTCTTAATGCTAATCAAGCATCTTGAGACATGAACTAATTCACATCAATTCTTACTGCATAAGAAACTATTCTCTTTAGAGAATAATATCCTAAAACGGATATCTATTTAGATTACCAATCGTGACTTAGTAACTAAGTCACTAACCATCTTGATTTTTCAATAAAATCGAAACACAACATTTCCCGATGGTTTAGACTAATCTAACAATATACAAGCATATTCTTAATCTAGAACCTATTCTAGAAATCTACAACAACATAAGTGAAGTCAGAAAATACACACACACTGCTTTAGTTATAGATTTTTAACCCAACAGTGTCTCCCACTACTTTACGTAATACCATAATCCCCAACGAAAAACGAGAATTCAATAATTAAATTGAAATCCATAATGGGAAGTAGACCCCATGAATATATTTTGACTCACAGCTTTGGCACGTTCTCGCCTATGTATAGTCACAGATAGATAACTCATTGTCAATCATACTCATTGTGACTCCTGATTTTGGTCATGACAGATTCTCATTGTGACAGCTTTGGCCTGTTCATAGGAGGTGTATCAAGGTATCACTTATCAATGACAAACTCAAGCTACCAATGTAGTCAGGACAACTTTGTCACATTCAGGAATCCACTTTCACTTGAATTTGTCTCTTTTCATACAAGTTCTACCGGCGCAAATGAACTACCATCAGCCATAACTGCACAGCTTTGGCACGATACAACTATAGTATCAGATAATATTCGCATCTGTACTGATAAGGCGAACCAAGAAATAAGTATTCCTAATACTAGTTACTTTAAAACCTTATTTAAGTGGGGATATTCCTATTGTCAAACAATCTGAAATTAATCAAATTAATTTCACATGCATGTGTAAATAATAAACTTGGATTAAATATCATATATCAAGCATGATAAATGTAATGGATGTAGGATTGGACTCGCTCTGATACCATTTTATTGGGGATTTCTCAAAGGCGCAGCGGATGGGGTGCTGTTCGGGCGAAATCATAACTTTAAAATTTTTAAACTTACCAAATAAATTATTCAATATACCATATGAATAATCTATTCATATTTCACCTAAACATATTATTCGATATCAAATAACGGCATAATAAATTTAGATAACATCACGAAATTTTTACGAAAATATTTTTCCGTAAAATAGCATAAAACGTGTTTTTGACCGAATCGATCAACCAATACATACGGGGGCTGCCCAGGTCAGCCCCAATAGAACTTGGTCAGTTAATGGGCTGCCTGAACAGTGACCAATTCATTGTTTGGACATCCATCACCCAACAAGCCCGAAACTCAACTGGTAACACCATTTTTCACCGTTTTCGTATATTTTCAATCCGAATAATTTCTGACAATTATCTCAATGCCTAATACACATCCAATATTTTTAATTAACATATTTTTCATCAAAAAATTTCCAAAATTTATATATCTGGTCTGGGTGCAAAAATAATCATTTTTCATGCTTTAAATCCAATTTTCAAAACAATAATCATATTAATATTAACACAATCAAAGTCTCCACTAATGAATAAGTCAAGAATAATTCTAAGAGTTACAAGAGTGGTCACAATACACTAGAATTACAACCAAGTCATCAAATGGTGAAAAGTGTGCTTGTTAACCATTAACAATCTTACTTTAATTATTATACATGCATATGCTTTTATCAAGCTTTCAAGAATCTCAACACAAAAAATAAGAAAGAATTACCTTTGATTTCAAGTTTTCTTTCAATTTTTCCTTTAGCCTTTTGCTTTTTCTCTCAACTCTCAAACTTTTGTATTCTTGAAATGCTTAACCTAATTTTACAAAAGAGAAATGAAAACCTTTTATACTTCCCTTGGTGTGGCTGAAATTTGGGGTAGAAAAAGAAAAAGATATTTTGCTTTTTCTAATCAAATTTAAAGAAACAAAACCTTTTCCTAAATGTAAAAAGTCAAATTTTACACTTTAATCATTTCCAAAAATAAATATGTTGTGATATTTTATATCATACCGTAAGTGTATGGTGTTAAGTTTTAGTATAAATCAGTGAAAGAGTGTCGAACCCATAGGGATTGTGTTAAATCGCACTACATACTTACAATTGATAATCCTAACTTTATTCAGAAAAAGATAATAGAGATTTTTATTAAATAAATAAATAATATAAAAATATTTAGATAAAATGAACTAATACGATAGAGATTCTAAAGTCTGATTTCACCTTTCTATCCCCTATGTATTTGTCATGACAATTAATCATTATTCAGTTATATTGTTTGTAAGTCAAGACTCCGAAAATATCCACTCTCTCTCTCGAGTATTAGTGAAAATATCATCAACTGCAGACTTCGTTATCTCTATAAAAATCTAGTAGTTAACAACTCATTACGCTTTATGATTATATATTAACAACTTCAAGGAACTTATATATTCTCTCGAACTCTATAAAACTCCTAGGTTATATTCTCTAGATCTATTCAAAATCTCCTCTCTCGAATGATAGATTCTAAACATTCATCATCTTAATTGTGGCCAGCAATCAAGAAACATTAAACTCAAAAAAATATGAATGAACTTAATAAAACTTCATAACAAAATTAGCAAACAATATAAGGTTCAAACATCAATTACATCATCCTCCTCTAGAATTAAGGAATAGTTCATGACTAAATATAAAACAATGATAAACAAGTCATGAATCTAATGGAAATCATTAGATATCTAAGAAAGAAACAAGAAGATAAAATTTTAATTGAATCTCTTCCTCTTCGGATATCAATGTTTTCGTCTACTCTTGTCGCTCTTCAATCCTCCTCCTTGGATCTCTCTAAAATATATCTTTTTTGTGTTTTGTGATGTGTATTAGCCTCTTCTTTTGAGTTTTGGATGAACTAATCTATTTATAATAGAGCCTTGGGCTCATTGTACATCTTAAAACCCTAAAATTAGTGAATTGGACTCCCCGCAGTGCCGCGACTCCAACTCACGGTGCATGTATGGGACTGGTTTTTGCCACGGCACCGCAGCGCAGTACGTACAATTGTCTAGATCTCATTAAGTACATGTAAATCGATATATTATGGGTCTCGTAACTCTTTCTAGATAAAACATTATAGCCTTTTTAAATTCAGTGCGCAGCTAATGCTGGTTTTATCGGTTATTGAGTCTGATGCTTTCGATAGGTCCCGAAACAAGCGTATTTGCTCCATTATTGATGTTCTAATACTTTCTACAAATAAGACAAATGATACGGAAACTAATAAAATAGTAAGTTAAAAATGCAGGAATAAGTGGGTATAAACCATACTTATCAAACACCCCCCAAATTTAAGATTTTGCTAGTCCTGAGCAAAAGACAAAAAAAAAACTAAATAAATAAAATTAAAAAATTTAACTAGGCCATTTTCGTAGGGATCACGATTGCATTTAGCGTATGCAACAAGCCTTTAAGCCCCTAAGTGGCCCTAGTGGACGAGTTATAGTCTCGTGAGGGCTTACAGTGACGACACCCACAAACATCATTCACATACAATCATGCAAAAATAGAAAACTAATTAAAATCAAATAAAATAATCCTGATAGTTACGTATAAAATTTTCCTCAAAGAGTGATTATCAATGAAATCAAAGAACCTTCAAATTACGCAATTGCGACGTAAATCCAAGTTCTTGAATAAATCATCTAAGCTAGACTCATAGTGTGTGTGTGTGTACAGGTTCATTCACAATTTGACTCATAAGTAAGCCAACACAATGATTTCATCTTAAAAATTGAGATCCGATGGGTCAAACCAACCTAGATATCTCAAAATTATTCTGCATTTGCCTTTCTTTGCTCCGTATGGTATGATTTTATTTTCTTCTTTTTTTTACAACGCACCTACCCTTTAAGGTAGCATTTCTCCTCATGGTGGTCCTAACACTCATCCATGGGTAGCTTCACGCTTATCAGTTATATGAGGTTTCTTTTTTTCTTTTTTAATCATACCATACATCATAATAATAACATATTGAGATATATATCTAAGAAAGCGATCATTCATCGGCACATAATTTCTTCAACTAGTCACTTTGCCAACTACTCAGGTTCTTACTGCTGAAAACCTATATTTAAGTGCTTACGAGTCTAACCTAAATCACCTACTCAAGGCATCAAATAAAAATCAATTGGGACTTATCGTTTCTAAAATTTCATTAAAAATACTCAATTTCATCATTAGACTTATGCTTTACTATCAGAGACATAAAAATAATTTTTTTTAACTAAAAATAACAGGAATGATCACTACATGAACACACCCCTAAACTTAAAATTTGCATTGTCCTCAATGTAAGATAACATAGAGAAACAAGAGTGAGGAACAACACTACCGTGCATGGAGTTGATCAGGCTCTGTTGGTCAGAATTTGGCTGCTCGGGCTTTGTGTTTTTCGTGCTACTTGCATAAATAGCATGAAAAATAAATAAATAAATAGCACAATAAAATAAAATAAAATAAATAATAATAAAAGAAATGCAAGGGTTGCCTCCCCGTTAATGCTAAGTTTAACGTTTTCAGCCATACTCAACCACCCAAATGGTGGTCATGGCAGTTTCTTCTTTTGTATCCACTAATTGCTTTGACATAAAAAAGATAGCTTGACAGCTGTGGCAGTTTATCCGAATACCTCTTACTGCTGCTTGGTCATGGAGGAAGTAATCTATCGAATCTGTGTTTTTAAGGACTTCATTGTTACCCCGATAATTTCCATGTGTGTCTCAATATTTTTCAGCCTTGATTTATTCTTCTTAAATCTCGCTGAGGTATTAGCAATAAATGTTCTCATGAAATCTTCCAATGACGATTTCTACTCAACTCTTTGATAATCAAAACCTGATGAAGGCTGCAAGGCATTCTTTATATTATCATATGGCAGGTTGGATGATAGCGGTTAGGCACGAGGTTGCCTATATAGTTGTTGAAGTTCTGATTTTTCACGTATTGGATTGCTCAAAGTTTGGGTTTCCTTCCAACAACAACATATTTATAGTCGCCGCTGATTTAATAGATGCTTGTGCTCGTGGATTTGTGAGGGATGTTACTTAAGTCGATAAGGTGGAAATCTGAGCTGTAAGTACTACGAGAGGGTTTACTTCATGTATTCCAGCCACTTAATCACCGTAGCGTGTTCACTTGACCATTGAAAATGGTTAATGGCCATTTCTTCTAACAGATTATAGACGTCCTCAGCTGATTTCTTGAATAGAGCTCCCCCAACTGTTACATCAACCACAGTCATATTCGAACTACTCAGCCCATTATAGAACAACTGAATCTGGACCCAGTCTGCATAATCGTGTTGTGGGCATCTTCGGAGTAAATCTTTAAAGCGCTCTCATACTGTAACATCCCGCCTTAGCAATGATGTTACCGATAGGAGATAGACTAAACCCATCTCCATAAGCCTCTAATTCTAGAAACATTTCGGCATGATATATTCGTAACATCATGCAACATGGCCTATAGCCAGTATCCATATACAACATAAACATAAAATCTCGGCCTCAAGCCGGTATCTCAATATCAATGCAATCTAAGAGTACAACTAAAATACGATGCAGACATAATACAACCAGGGCTTCATGCCCGAAAGTACATATATACAAAAACTTTTCTAAAATAAACTCGTGCTCAGCACGTTACAACTTATACAATCTAAAACATAGACTACTAGACTATTTATTTCCCCCAAGACCTGGTGACTGGTTGACTGCAACACTGCTACCCGACTGCTCTGCAACTCTGCAATCCACGGTCGACCATTTAGGTCACTAACCTGCAAAACTCAAACACTGTGGTATAGTGAGTCATAAGACTTAGTAAGTAACTATGCTCCTACATTGAGCATCGTACACAAGCAAGATTTGTATTCTAGTTTGCATATTATTTCGGGGATTTCTAAGTGATTCACACATTCTCTAAATTACCAGCTGTTCATACTGTCTTTTTCCTAGCCGATTGGCAAATATTTCGTTCCTTATATTCCTCTTATATGAACATCCACACTATTATCTCGTTCTATTTTCTTGTGTCATGCTACCTTGTTTGTTCACTTAAATCATTGTATACGTACAAATATCAATCTTAACATATCATCGTATCATTCATTCTATCACATATATAATCATATCGTCTTCATATTAATCATATATCAACGATTTAAATTCATATGTACAAGTCACTTATATATATATATATATAACTTTCACTTCGCATTCAAAATCGTTTTAGTTCACAACACACGTCAAGCATGCTCTTTTTTGTTCTTTTAACCATTTCCTTTGTTTTTAACCATATAAACTACAATATGTAGTTCCTCTTTAACTTGAATAACTCAATAACCAATGATCATCCACATTATCCTTACTTATGATTTTTACCTCTATCTAGCATACTTAACACATTCATGATGTCACATATATAACATCATGACATATCATATAACAGTGTTCACACAACACACACACACACACACACCACACACATAATTATATATATATATATATATCTATATATATAATATATATATATATATATATATATAATATATATATATATATATATATATATAATATATATATATATATATATATATCATCTTCTTATCTTCTTATCTTTCTTTTACTTCGCTACCTTAAGCTCAAGTGCAGTATCAAAGTAATCTTCTTACCATTCTATTTAACATATCATCGATTTATCATATATAATCCATATTATTTATAAACGGAAAATATGCATCTCATCATCAAATGTATGCATTAGTGCTGGTTCGTGCAACCAATGCTAGTATAGAACCCGTTACCTATTTTAGAATAGGTATGGAATGGATTCCATCCGAACGAATCTTATCCAGTACCTCTACCATGCAACATACAATCATCAACATATATATATAGGAAACGCTTTCCTCGCCCAGCGGAAGAGATTAGATACACGGATCGGACTTGAAATTTTTTTCTACTTTCCCATTCCTTTGGCCGAATGTAACCAGTGGGTGTAGGCATTGCATTTTTGCATGTGAAACCCGATGATGAGTCTCAGTTGGAGGCCCTACCTTTTAAGTTGCGAAAGCCGCGGGAAACGGACATCGGAAGGGAAGAGTCAAGAATCGACTCATTGACGGATTAAGTTCACTAGTTTAGCTTCGAGTAACTCATTTAGTTTTTATTTTAAAAATTATGCACGGCCCAAGACACTCACAAATCACTTAACCTCGACCCAAGATCCCCGCAAGCCCCTTGACCTTGACCTAAAACCCCTGCTAGCCCACACACCTAGCCCACAGTAACCAAACCCACCAACCAAAGGCCCACACGCCCCCAACCAAGGCCAACTCCCATTTTCCTAATACACACCCAAATTAAATCAAATAAATATTAATTAGATGATGTAATTAAATAAAATAATAATTAAAATATTTACCAAACATAAAATAAACATATACCTAATTTAAAAAAATCAAATATATTTTATTCCTAACTAAGAAAAATTATATACCAATTAAAAATATTAGATGCCTAACTTAACAAATATCATGCCTAAACAATACAAATTAAATATCATAACTTCCTAATTTGAGCCAAGTTTGTCCCCCCTCAATCTTTGGTTTCCTTGTTTAAAACTAAATCAAATCCTCATTGAATGCACAAAAATCCTTTCCCTTGTCAACCCTAGCCTTTGCCTATAAAAACAAACCAATTCCAACACTTTTCCCCCTTTGGATCCATGCACAAAACAGCAAGAAAAAGCCTATCTCCATTCACGAAAACAACAAAAAAGAAGCTCTAGTTCACGTCTAAACACCAAGCACACAATAGAAAAAAAACTCTCTCCTCCTCCTCCCTCCACTGCCGAGCCACTGACCCCCTCCAAGCCCTTCATATTGTCTCATATTCCCCTAGGAACCACCCTGTAAACAGCCCCATACACCCCTCTAAAAACACCGAACACAGCAGCCCCCCTGCACCCCTTAAATGACCGAACATCAGTCCCTCTTCAGCCACTGTATTGCCGAAAATTCACAGCCCCATATAGCCTTAAACCACCGAAAATCACAGCAGTCCAAACTGCTGGGGTTGGTGCTCACAGCGCCAATTCCCGATTGTATTTCCTTGTAAATACTTCTGTAAAACATTATTATTGTGAATAATATATGCAGTTTCTTTAATATAATAAATCTTATAATATGGTAAAGACGTAATGACCCTAGAATGATTAGTCATGATACAGTTGCAAAAGCGTCGCAACGGACATTGATAAGTATCATGACGTTGTCATTCTCAGACAGTTCCTGGTCAAGGTTTACACTGCTTGGTCAGTATAGTAAACCCGTTGAGACCGGTACAAGTCGTATACTGGAATATATGATTCCAATGGTTTCTCAATGAACCATAAGTCTTGGAGACTGGTATAGACCTGTAGGTGTTTATAGCGGATAAACACTGAACGACTCACCGAAGATTCTTAATGGATGGTACACCAACGTCAATAAGAATCTTCTTGGGTTGAGTAGCACTTGTGATTCTTAGACTTGAGATGCCATTGTGGGCACATGAGACATCTTCTACACTTAGATGGCAGTCACGTCACCGATCTATTTAGATCAGACATCCGCCTGTTCGTTGGGTGTAGATAGATCCTTAGTGTGTCCTATGTGTGTCAAGAAAGGATCTGTCAGTTCTGTGTAACAGAGCATAGGTAGTCCATACAATTAGCAATCAGATAAAACCATGGGCCCGTGGTAAAGTTTAGAAGCTAGTTCTAAACATTCTTGTGAGATTGCTAATAGAATAGTCGACTGGATAATCCCCATAGAGATTTGACGTTTACATCTATATCTCTGGGATAAATCCGGATACCTGTGACGGAGGAATTAAACATTTCCATGACCTCGACCTGTATGATTCAGCCAGTTTATCCGTGATCGTCATAATTTATGGGTGGATAAATTATGGACACGAAATTGGATTTCGTGACGGATACGCCTGAATCTAGAGAGTCTCAATAATGAAATAAACTCGTAGAGCACTAGAGCAACATTAATAAACAATATTGATTGTTTATAAAGTCGTTTAAAGGTTAAACGCAAAATACATGTGTAGGGACCCGATAGTCATTTACTAGATTATTGTGTATTTACATTTAATACATGATTATTTTAAATACACATTAATTAAATGTCAAATTGAGATATTTGACTTATATCATAAATGAATATATGTATTTAATATTTAATGTAAATATAATACATATATTTGAGATATTTGTATTTAATTAATTAATTATTTATTTAATTGTTAAATGATTAATATAATTAAAATATAAATATCTTAACTTTAGATATTTGTTTTGTAATGATTAAAGTTGCCTTTATTAAAGTAAATAAATATCTTTAAAGTAAGTTTAGATATTTAATTTACTTTATCAAATATTTATGAAATGAAAATGAAATTCAAATTGTTGTAAATGCTTGTATCAAATTCGGCCAAGGCATTATTTGTGCAAGTATAAATTGTTTTCATTTCATTTGCATTTGGTAACCTTATACACTTTTCTAAAAACTCCATTGAAGAGAAAAACCAAAGAAAAAGTGAAGAAGAAAAGGAAAAAGCTTAAGGAAAGCTTGGATTTAGTAAGTTTTTTAAACTTACTATTATATATGAAATTGTTTCTTGTGATCCATGCTTTAACATATGATGTTTTTAAGTTATTCCTTTCTTTATTTCTTGTTTTTTGATAATGGAAAACTTTGATGAAAGTGTTGAGCATGTGTGATGAAGAAAGCTTATGACTATTGTATTTATAAGTATTCTTTTAAGGTTTATGAAACCATGTTGCTAATCTAGAGTTGTTGATCCACTCTAAGATGACCTAGATTTGATCTTGAGTTGTTTCATTGTGTTGAGACTTGGATTGAATGTAAGAAAGATGATTGAAGTAATTGATTTGGTGTATTTAGTCTAATTTGTTCAATTTGTTGAAATTGAGAAATTAGGGTTTATAACTAATTCCAAATTTGGGGCTTTTCATTTATGTTATGCATTAGGATGTGTATATGATGCCTATAAAGTTTCATGTTGATTGGATTATATCTTGATGTGTTTTGATGCATGAAATGACAAAATACAAATTCCCCCCCCCCCCTTGTAGGCTCTCGGCCAAGATAGAATATTTGGGATTTTTGTTGCTTTGGTGTTTTTGATGTTTTGAACATGCTAAGTTCATCTTAGAAATGATTTAGAATCATTCAAAATTGATTAGATCAATTTCGTACTAAAATGGACAAAATACCATGTAACGGTAATTTGGTAAATTCACTTGAATATGATTCATTTGAATTTTGTTTTCATAATTTGATTATTGGAAAGTTAAATAAATATGTTTATTTAATTAATCCGAGAAAAAGTTTTGAAATCTGAAAATACGATTTTCACCGCTTCCGCTGCGTTACCGGATTCACCCCCTAGTAAAACCCCTTCACAAACACCCCATATTGCCGAAAGTTCACAGCCGCTAAAACACTAAAAAACTGCATAAAAAACTGCACTTTTAACCCTTAAAAAATCTCAAAAAATCTGCACATTAAGCCTCCAAAAAAAAACACAAAAACTGTCCACCTAAACACCAAAACCGTGACCTGAAACAGTGAACAGAAAACGCATCTAAAACAGCAGCACAACGAAGCCTAAACAGCGAGAAAAATAGTGGAACGACGAGTTAAGACGCTAAGCTAGTGAACCGGAAGAGTAAGGAGCTTTTACCTCTTCCGATCTCCGTGAAACGCAAGTCCGAAGACTATTTAAACGGTTAGACCTGAGGGTAAATCTCACACTTATTTTTTCTGTTTTATTTTTTTATTATTTATCGAGCTTTATTCGCATGATTATTATGTTAAAATCCGTGTTGTGGCCCTTGAGTAGAAAAATATACATGTACTATGGATTGATGCATGATTGTGGCCCTTGATTAAAATGAAAAATGTGTCGCCTCTCGTGGTATATAGGATGGAAACCCGGACGTAAATTTCATAGCCGATTCTGAATGGACGGTAGTATGATCTGCACTCAGGATACAACTCCACATACCACTTGAGCAAACGATGCATATTTTATTTTATGTTGTTTTTGATGTGTTTATCATTCGTTATTTAATTTCCAATTTCCGCATATTATTTGTTCGTATAATGATATGATCAAGCGCATGGGCTTAGTTAGTGTTGTAACATCCCGACTAGGCCAGGATGCTACCGGCAGGAGACAGGAGAACCCATCTCCATAAGCCTCTAATTCTAACGAAATTTCGGCATGATGTATTCGTAACATCATGCAACCTGGCCTGTAGCCAGCACCCACATACAACAAGA
>SKCR01033598.1:0-122011 GCA_019454045.1 Zanthoxylum bungeanum | reverse complement strand
TATTAATCAAATCAATGTGCCCACAATATTCATAAGTGTAGTTGAAAAGAGAGTGATATTTTTGTCCTAAAGTTATATACGAATTCACACTTTTTTTTTGGCAATGGATTTTTTTTATTGATGACATCTTCAATCTATGTAGCGAGCTTTGGGCTAGTGACTCCCAAGCCAGTTGGCTTTAGGGCACTAGGTGTTAAGACACCCTTACAGACTTAATTACTCGGATTTCAGATATCTTACATTTTTTTTTCTTTTTTTTACAACATCTTCAATCTATGTAGCGAGCTTTGGGCCAGTGACTCCCAGCCAGTTGGCTTTAGGGCACCAGGTGTTAAGACACCCTTACAGACTTAATTACTCGGATTTCAGATATCTTTTTTTTTACAACATCTTCAATCCATGTAGTGAGCTTTAGGCCAGTGACTCCCAAGCCAGTTGGCTTTAGGGCATTAGGTGTTAAAACACCTCTACGGACTTAATTACTCGGATCTCAGATGTGTTTTTTTCATTGTTTTTTTTAGATGCTTCCTCCAATTAAACTAGAGCACTGAATATTACAAGCTTTTCACTTATAACTCATGGTCATATGTTACCATGCATGTTGATAATACCTGTCAACTGAGCATATGAAGATCCAATTTAGTCAGTATTATGGAGAATTCACAAATTAAATAATTCAAAAGGAAATAAACAAAAATTATCTTGTTACGAAATAGGTTGAGATACGTCTCAAGGGTGGAAATTCCTTACACATCTATCTCACACCAATTTCACTTGATTAGTCAAGTTAAAAACACAAAAACACAAAATATTTTTAATTTTTTCTAAAAACTTTTTAATTTTTTTCTTTAATTTTTTGAAAATTTTTGACTAAAAATCGAAAAATAAAAACAAGATACTAGTCAACTATTCCCATCCCCCAAACCTAAATGAGATATTGTCCCCAATATCTTAAAAAGTAGAAGAAGAGTTTAGAAACATTACTTGTGTAGGCACTGCAAGTCCCGATGATGAGCCTCATACGGAGACACTACTCTTTAAGTTGCGGAAGTCGCGGGAAACGGACGTCGGAAGGGAAAAGTCGGAAATCAATACCTTGTTGGATTTAATTCGTTTTCTTAGCTTCGGGCTTGTTCATTATGCCTCTGTTTTAAAACTTATCCTTGGCCCAAAAGCCCCCGCAAGCCACACACCAAGCCCATACACCACCAAACCACACGCCCAAGCCCATCAACTAACCATCCTACACGCCCATAAGCCTCCAAGCCCATTAAATCTCATCCAAAATAATAAATCCACACATTAAACACATGTTGAAATCAAAATCAGTCACATTCCCGAATTAAAAGAATCAAATCAAATCTCATAAATCACATTCCTAGTTAAATTAAATCACATGCCTAAACTAAATAAAATAAAATCAAATCTTATAAATCACCTTCCTAATTAAATTAAATCACATGCCTAAACTAAATAAAATAAAATCAAATCTCATAAATCACCTTCCTAATTAAATTAAATCACCTTCCCTAACTAAATCAAATCAAATCCCATAAATCACCTTCCTAATTAAATCAAATTACCTTCCTAAATTAAAGAGATTTTTCCTTATGATACACAAACTAAATATCCCCTATAATTACACAATATTTCTTCCCTATTCTCATAAGGACAACCCCCAACCCTTGCCTATAAAAAGAAGCTTAAACCGCAACCCTAATCCCCCTAGAGAGCTCATATTCACGGCAAACCAAAAACAAAAAAAAAAAGAAAAAACCTAAAACACTCACTGCTCACGCCTCTTTTCTTTCCCTCTAGCCTCTCCCTCTCATCACACAAAACCCTAATTCACGCCATTCCCAAACCACTCTCAAACACACACATCCCACAGACCAAATTGAAGCCACGCTCAAAAGACACCTCATGAAATAAACATACACGTCCCACTGACCAAAATACAGCCACGCATCACACACTCACCGAGCAGCCACGTGAAACCACAAAGCAGCCCCTGCCCTCACCAAATTAACGTGAACAACACACCTAACAAGCACCATTCACGCCCCCACGAACATAGCCTTCAACTAGCCCCTTCACGCATAAACACTCCATGACCAGCAAATTAATGCGAAAATACTCCTTCACACACAGCCCTTCATGCCAAATCAACCACCTGACCAGCACTCCTTTTTACCACCAAAAACTATCCTGGACTACACCCAATCACCACTGAAAACTGCACTGAAAATCACCCCTACAACCACCAAAAAAACTGTCCAAAAACTGCACCATCACCACAGAAATTTTGCCCCTGAAACACAGCCCCTTTACCGCAAAAATCCCCTAAAACTGCACCCCTAAAATACTGCAAAGCAGCCCCAAAAACTGCACAACCAGAACATCAAAAATGGTAATAAAAACAGTCCCGAATACCGCAAAAACAGAGGAAATAGCAGCCCAAAACAACGAGGTAGCGAAGGAAAACAATGAACCAGTTGCGGAACATCAACCCTTTCGACGGCCGTGTAACGCGCTTCCGAGAGACGACTTAAGAGGTTAGACCTGAGGGCACCCCTTTTATTCATTATCCTTTATTTTTTATTTATTTTTACTTTATTTCGCATGAGTATTGTGGATTGGTGCATGATGTGATTTCCGGATGAACGGAATATGTGTTCTCTCTTGCGGTATATCAGATGGAAACTCGGATAAAAATTCTGTAGCCGAATCCGAATGGACGGTATTGCGGTCTGCACTCGGGATACAACTCCACGTACCACTTGAGAGACACACATATTTCGTCTCATCCAACCTTGTGTTCGAGCATGATTTAGTCTAGTAGGTTATTTATTTTTAAGCATGATTTAGTCTAGTATGTTATTTATTTTTAAGTATGATTATGTTATTTCTTTATGCATGATTTAGTTATTTGCTTTCGTATTAGGTGTTTAATATACGTTTATGTTTAGGTTGTTATTTATTTTTCGTGTTTGATAATTCAACATGCTCATGAGATTATTGTGTGATATCGTATGTTTGCCGTTATGATGACTTACTTTTAAAGCATGCAAACTTAGCTATAGGATTTATTTTCATGAATGCGAACTAGATCTAGGTTATTCTTGAATACATATGCTGCATAGATTCGGTTAAGTTATTGCACAAATCATTTCATTACAAGTGGCATAAGTAAGGGATCATTCCGAACCCAACGGTTTGAGGTCTTCCCTTGCGAGGGGTGAGTGCGGCCTTAAATCATTTTCCCGGTTCACACCGGGTGGTAACTCTTTTATTCTACGATTTAGTCCCCCGCGGGCTACTCCGTACTCCCAACTAGGCCACAAGCCTAGAACAGCGTCGTCAAATTCTATGTCCTACAACTTGGTTAGCTGAAATTCTACATCTATAAAGAAAATTAAAGGTTAAGATTTAGATTTAACCGACGCTTTTTACCACGATCATTATCCGACCAGTTAACCCATTTGATTCTCCAGTGTTTTCAAAGATGCTGCTTGGCTTTGAATTAATGCTGCTTGTGATTGAAACATAGCATCATATGATGTTGCTTGAGAGTCATATTTTGCTTCTAGATTTTTCAAGTGAGCCAGCACTTCTGTTATTCCTGGTTATTTTTCATACTTCTAGCCTTTATTTTTCTGTTGGAATCATGGTGGTGGATTGTTCCTTTGCCCTGAATTATTACTCCATGCGAAATTGGAATGATTCCTCCACCCTAGGTTGTAGGTGTCGGAATATGGATTGTTCTCCCATTTGTTAAAATTGTTGACATAATTCACCGTCTCTTCATGTTGGTTTTGATGGAGTTGGTGCTTGGAGTGTCAATCTGAATTGTATATTTTAGTATTTATTAATAAAATAACTACATTTTTCATTTCATATCTCATAATGGTATTGTCATTATGCATATTAATTGATGTATAGATATGCTAAGAATGACATCGACCTTAGAATAGTTTTGACACTAGGTGTAAACTATTCTTAAAGTAAATATTCACAGTCATTATTTTTGGAATACAGTCGAATTCCTATAACCTAGAAGACTAGCACATCTCGTATATTGGAATTAGAGTTCCAATGGTTTAACGCGATGTAGTATGAGTTTTGGAAACTCGTATAGACATGTGGGTATTCGTTGGAGTGAATATTGAATGACTCACATGTGATTCCTAATAGTTGGAAGTACACACCTGTTGGACAGTTATGACCCATAGCGTCACTGTTTGTAAAAGACATTGTGTTTTTGTACGAAATTAACTATGTAGTAATGAAATTGCCTTTTACCATTTTGTAATGTAATTTCTTTGATATATATAAATGGTAAAAGTCCATATGATTAGTTCCAGATTGAGATGATATGAGACAGTATCAATCCATAAAGGTTTAATCATTAAATATCCTTAGTCGTAGTATTATCGAGACTAGACATCGATAATACGGAATAGACTAGTATTGCACTTGTGCGCGTTGTGAGGGCATAACGGCACAGTTCTCATATGTTTAATTATTGGATACTTATGCAAGTGCGATAGGAGGTTGTGTTTTACCGATGGTACGGAAAACAGCTTCGCTCTGGATAGACCCCGCGGAATCCCATTGGTAGTATGTATATGTGTCTATGGGAGTCCGCTTCAGGGTAGGTGTATTTGGTCTTAACCTGAGACTTGCATCGCTAGTACTTGCGACAATCGGTAAACTTTCGTTTTGGTCGTCCAGGGCTTTAACAGGTTATGTGTGCGCCTCTTCTAGGTTTATTGAGAATCGTAGTGTATTGGATGTGATGTCAAGATGGGAGTATCACTTCAGACATATGGAGATGATGATCGCGCAGGGATTCAGAACTAGTCTCTATAGTGTTGCAACCATCGTTATAATATGACAAGGTCATGATTATCCGATTCAAAGAGACTAGTTGCTTGATATCCGATATATGCTTCGTACGAAGTTGAAAAATAGACCGGCAAGAGTATTAAGACATTACGGTCGGACCGTGGTGGCGAATACTTGAGCAATGAGTTTCTAGATTACCTGAAAGAATATGGTATTCTTTCACAGTGGACTCCTCCTGGAACACCGCAATTAAACGGTGTATCTGAACGGAGAAACCGAAATCTGTTGGACATGGTAAGGTCTATGATGAGTCGCACTGAGCTACCTATTTCCTTCTGGGGATATGCATTAAACAGTGCAATTCTTATTTTGAATAAGGTTCCGTCAAAGTCTGTACAACAGACACCATATGAGATATGGACAGGAAAGAAACCGGGTTTCTCATTCCTGAAGATTTGGGGATGCTGGGCATACGTCAAACGTTTGGAAGGTACCAAACTTGAGCCCAAATCGGATATAATGCCTATTCGTAGGATATCCTAGGGAAACCAAAGGATATTACTTCTATCACCCACAAGGGAACAAAGTATTTGTTGCTCTACATGCGGTTTTCCTTGAGAAGGAATTCCTGAATGCAGTGGTTAGTGGGAGGAAAGTAGAACTCGATGAAAATCGGAGTGATACTGTTCCTGGCATAGAATCCTCAACGGAACATGAACAGTCCATCAGGGATGAAACTGTACCACAATCTTCTATTACACAAGGACCGCGTAGGTTGGAGAGAGTCAGGATACAACCTGAGAGGTATGGGTTCCTGATCTCACCTCATGTAGATATTAATCTCATTGAGGATACAGAACCGGCTACGTATGAGTAAGCGATACAAGATATCGATTCCGCTTTATGGCAAGAAGCCATGAAGTCCGGAATGGATTCCATGTACACCAACCAAGTTTGGACACTGGTTGACGCACCAGAAGGCGTAAAGCCTATTGGATGCAAATGGGTCTTCAAGAAGAAGACCGACATGGATGACAACGTACAAACGTACAAAGCTAGGCTTGTAGCGAAGGGGTATCGTCAACGACATGGTGTCGATTACGACGAAACTTTCTCACCCGTTGCCATGATTAAATCCATTCAGATAATGCTTGCTATTGCTGCATATTTCGATTACGAGATATGGCAGATGGACGTTAAAACCGCTTTCCTTAACGGAAACCTTTTGGAGGATGTTTATATGCAACAGCCTGACGGTTTTATCGTGCCTAAACTTGCAAACAAGGTTTGTAAGTTAAATCGGTCCATTTATGGACTGAAGCAAGCATCGCGGTCATGGAACCAACGTTTTGATGAGATCATAAAAGAATATGATTTCATTCAAAATGAAGATGATCCTTGTGTATACAAGAAGGTTAGTAGAGAGCACTTACTTTTATTGTCCTTTATGTTGACGATGTATTGCTTATGGGCAATGACATTCCCATGTTAAATCGGTGAAGGCTTGGCTTTCATTAAATTCTCCATGAAAGATCTGGGAGAAGCAGCCTATATTCTAGGAATAAAGATCTACCGGGATAGATCTAGAAAGCTGCTTGGACTCTCCCAGAGCACGTACATTGACAAAGTGTTGAAGAGATTCAACATGGATCAGTCCAAGAGGGGACTATTGCCTGTGTCACATGGTGTCTATCTATCTAAGGACATGTGTCCTAAAACTCAAGATGAGAGAGACAACATGAGTCGGATACCGTTCGCCTCGGCAGTCGGATCGATCATGTATGCCATGATATGTACACGACCTGATGTCTCCTATGCTTTGAGCATGTGTAGTCGATATCAGGCCGATCCAGGTGAAGGTCACTGGATGGCGGTTAAGAACATCCTTAAGTATCTTAGACGAACTAAGGATGCCTTCTTAATTTATGGAGATGGAGAACTTGAGGTGACTGGGTATACCGATGCAAGTTTCCAAACCGATAAAGACGACTCTAAGTCGCAATCCGGGTACATATTTTGTTTAGAGCGAGCAGTAAGCTGGAAATCTTCTAAGCAAGAGACTGTTGCCGATTCAACAACTGAAGCGGAGTATATTGCTGCAGCTGTGAAGCAGCAAAGGAAGCAGTTTGGATCCGAAAATTCCTAATTGGATTAGGAGTAGTTCCGTTAGCAGCTGACCTCATTCCATTGTATTGTGACAATAACGGGGCTATAGCGCAGGCAGGAACCGCGGTCTCATCAACGATCCAAGCATGTTCTTCGACGTTTCCATCTGATACGTGAGATCATACATCGTGGCGATGTAAAGGTCGAGAAGGTCGCATCAGATGACAACATAGCAGACCGCTGACGAAAGCTATTCCCCAGCAAAAGTTTGAGCGACATATACATAGTTCAGGTATTAGATGCTTGAGTGAGCTATAGGCCAAGTGGGAGATTGTTGGACAGTTATGACCCATAGCGTCACTGTTTGTAAAAGACATTGTGTTTTTGTACGAAATTAACTATGTAGTAATGAAATTGCCTTTTACCGTTTTGTAATGTAATTACTTTGATATATTAAATGGTAAAAGTCCATATGATTAGTTCCGGATTGAGATGATATGAGACAGTATCAATCCATAAAGGTTTAATCATTAAATATCCCTAGTCGTAGTATTATCGAGACTGGACATCGATAATACGGAATAGACTAGTATTGCACTTGTGCGCGTTGTGAGGGCATAACGGCACAGTTCTCATATGTTTAAGTATTGGATACTTATGCAAGTGCGATAGGAGGTTGTGTTTTACCGATGGTACGGAAAACAGCTTCGCTCTGGATAGACCCCGCGGAATCCCATTGGTAGTATGTATATGTGTCTATGGGAGTCCGCTTCAGGGTAGGTGTATTTGGTCTTAACCTGAGACTTGCATCGCTAGTACTTGCGACAATCGGTAAACTTTCGTTTTGGTCGTCCAGGGCTTTAACAGGTTCTGTGTGCGCCTCTTCTAGGTTTATTGAGAATCGTAGTGTATTGGATGTGATGTCAAGATGGGAGTATCACTTCAGACATATGGAGATGATGATCACGCAGGGATTCGGAACTAGTTCTCTATAGTGTTGCAACCATCGTGATAATATGACAAGGTCATGATTATCCGATTCAAAGAGACTAGTTGCTTGATATCCGATATATGCTTCGTACGGGGCAGACACTTCTCCAGCCCCAGGCCTAGCATGTGATCATCAGATACTGGATCGCAATACGCAATACGACGTATACTACGCCTGACATAGATTATATATTCCAGTAAGAATATTTCTGGAGAATTGGGTAGGCACGGTGCTTTGCTAGAAGCCAACCATGTCTTGTAAATCGGTAAGCACGTAGTACGAGGTACTCACTTATCGGATAGTCCGATAACCGGATTTACTGCCAACATATCCAGAGATCTCTTGGGTCGCTTCCCAAAGATTCACCGATGACAGTTGACTTAAAATATAATTAATCTGGGATTAATTTAAGAGAGAAAATTAATCTGGGATTAATTGGGGCTTTATTTAATCCGGGATTAAATGTGTTCAGTAGAGAGAGAACGCGATTAATTTGGAATTAATCGGTAAAATAAATTTAATAGTTAAATTTTATTTTTCTATTTAATTTATTTAAATGGGCTAAAATTAATATATCGGATATATTAATACGAATTGGATTTCGTTACGAAATTAAAGTCGGACTTTAATACGAACGAACGAGTTAATTTAGAATTAATTCGTAAACGTCGATCGTAAATATTTGCGAGGCATCGATATTTAATTAAATTAGATTTAATTATTTAACGACGGAAGTTCGTTTAATCGGATTAAACGGAACCGAGCCGCGGCAAATGTTCGTAGAGATATTTGAATTTTGAATTCAAATATGTGGGGCCCACTTCACATGTGTGGTAGGTGGTGGTAGTTGGCATTTATGCCAAGCCACCAACCACTCAACCACCTTGTTTTACTTTTTGTAAACCATTTACCAAACCTACCAAGTTTAGGGTAAAAGGGTGAAATAGTTTTACCTAAAGGTGAATACAAAAAGAAAATCTCTACACTTGTTACACAACACTATTCATTAGATGAAAATTGAAAAACCCTAGAGAACTCCCTAGGGCTTGGCCGAATTCCTCAAGCTTCTCATATCTTGGATTTGTTTCAAATCAACTAAAAGCTAGCACTAAGAAGTTGAAAAGGTGATAGGAAAACTACTCAATAGCTTGGAATCATCAAAAGGGAAACTACTCAAAGCTTGGATTCATCAAAGGCTTGGAATCATCAAAAGGTTAGAACTTGGAGTTCATCCTCTCAAAAGTTTTTAAAGCTCTATCCACTCATTGTAAGTTTTTCCGCACCTTATAATGATCACATGAAATGTTTTTCATGCTTATTAGATCCTATGAATGTTCTAGGAACACTAACAACACCACCGTCAATAGGAATCTCCTCGAGTTGAGTTGAGAGCATATGCAATCCTTTGACTATAGGATAACATTGATTTTATGTGAGATCTTCCACACTTAGATGCCATGTATGTCAAAAACCTTTCATGGCTGGCCTCTAGTTGTTCGTTGGGTGTGCACCGATGCACTCAGTAATCAAGTACGAAGCAAGATAGGATCAGTCAGCCCATATGTATACCATAAGGGGTTTAGGTATCCATGTTAGTAAAGTCACGATTCTTAAATATTTGGCCAAAGTCGATCACCTAGGGTGGATCACATCAGTTATAAAGAATCGTGGACATTCTTGTGTGAATACATGGTTGCGATGCATGAATAATGTATATCGGATGGATATTAGATGGGTGGGGCAATTTTAGAAATTGTTGTAATAAATTTGATTTATTAATTGGACCTGCGTGTCCAGCCTTATCACCTCCATATTCTTTGTATTCTCTTCTCACCTATTCCCCTCAATATAAATGAGGTTTCTTTAGAAGTGTAGTGTAACGGGTATAAGTAATACAAGTGCTAGCGGGAGAGAGAAAGTGAGAGATTTGATCTAGGATCAATGTGTAAAGTATCCATCCGCATATCATTATTATTTATTTATACGCGCTTTATTATGTGTTTAGAATGCATGTTTAAGGATGTATGATGATGAGACCTTAACAAAGATAATAAATTGGTTGCCAATTTGCACTCGAAAAACCCTCGCAAAATATTAAGCGTTTTTCCTTCCATTGAGTGATTCTCACTTAAGATCCGAGACTGGCATTGGTTCGTTGGCCAAAGTCAAGGCCTTTATCCGTCGAGGATGTGTTTGAATCACGAGAGCTTTGTTACATATTGGTGTCTTGTCCAAGTTGTGGTTTGTTGGCCAAAGTCAAGACCACTTCTTGTCCATCGACATTGATTACGAAGCTTTCCTCAAAAGATGTAATATTTTAAGGTATACCAATGACTACATATGAGGAAGTGATACAAGGTATCGACTCCCAATTATGGCAAAGTTTCATGATGTCCGAAATGGATTCCATGTATATCAACTATGTTTAGATACTAGTTGTTGTACCATGGATGGCAACATACCAACGAATAAAGCTAGGCTTTTAGCGGAAAGGTATTGTTATCAACATTGTGTTGATTACGATTCAACCTTTTACCTGTTGCCACAGTAAATCCATTTGGATAATGCTTGCTAATGATGCATGTTTCATTTATGAAACATGTCTGCTGAACGTCAAGGCCGCTTTCCTTAACGGAAACCTTTTGAAGGATGTTTACAACATCCTGACGGTTTTGTCATACCAAAACTAACAAACAAGGTTTGCAGGTTATTCGATCCATGTTTGGATTGAAGCAAGTATTAGCTTCTTGGAATTACCGTTTTGATGTAATCATAATAGTTTATGATTTAATTCAAAACGAAATGATTCTTGTGTATATAAGAGGGTTAGTGGGAGCGCACTGACAATAAATGTCCTATAAATAATGATAATATATGTCATTTCTTGGAAATGATATTCCCATAATAACTATCGGTGAAAGCTTGGCTTTCATGACAAACTCTCCGAGAAACCGTACATTGAAAAATGTACGTAACCTGGTGTCTCATACGCTTTGAGCATATGGATTCACAAACAGACCAATCCAAGTGATAGTCACTGGATTGATATTAAGAACATCCGTTAGTATCTAAGAGAACTAAGGATGTTATCTTAATCTGTGGAGAATGAGAACTTGGAGTGACTGGGATCACTACTGTAAGTTTCCTAAACCGATATAACTACTATAAGTCGCAAACGGTACTACAAAGTTTGAATAACGGAACAATGAGCTGGACATCTTCCAAGCAAGATACTGTTACCGAATAAACAACAAATGTGGGTTATTGTTGCAGCTGAGGCGGCAATATAAGCCATTTGGGTTGATAATAAATCTAATTATATTACATATAGTTCTGTTAGCAGCTGAGCTAGGCGTCAGCACAGGCTAAAGAATTATTGGTCTCATCAACGATCCAGATATATACTTCGATATTCATCTGATTCATTCGGATCATACTTCATGGCGATGTGATGATCGAATAAATCGCATCAGATGATAATCAAGAAAATCCGCTGACGAAAGACTTTCCTCAGCAATTTGAGCCAACCGTACATAGTTCGGGTGGTAGACACTCGAGTGACTGGCTATAGGCCAAGTGGGAGATTTTTGGACAATTATGACCATAGCGTCACTATTTGTACAGATCATGGTGTTGTTGTACAAATTAACTATGTGACAAAGGAGATTGCACTCTTATCATTTGTGAATAGATCACCAATATATATAAATGATAGGAGGTCCCTATGATTTGTTACTGGATTGAGAATGATATGAGACAGTATTAGTCCACGAAGGATAAATCATTAAATATCCCTAGTCAGAGTATTATCGAGATTGGACATCGATAAATACGTAAAAGACTAGTATTACACTTGTGCGCGTTGTGAGGGCATAATGGCATAGTTCTCATATATTTGGGTATAGGATACTCATGAAAGTGTAATAGGAGGTTGGGTTTTACCGATAGTACGAGAAATAGCTTCGCTCTGGATAGACCCCTTCGGAATTCCATTGGTAGTATGCCTATGTGTCTATGGAAGTCCAAAATCAGGGTAGGTGTATTTGGTCTTAACCTGAGACTTGCACCACTAATACTTGCGACAATCAATATGCTTTGGTTTTGGTCGTCCTAGGCTTTAATTGATTTCTGTGTATGCCTCTTCTGGGTATATCGAGAATCGTAGTGTGTTGGGTGTGATGTCAAGACGGAAGTATCCCTCCAGTCATAGTGGAGATGATGGTCACGTAGGATACGGGACTGGTTCTCTTAAATACTACAGCTATCGGGATATTATGACAAGGTCATGTATATCCGATTATAGAGACTAGTTACCAGACATCCGGCATGTGCTTCGTATGAGGCGGACATAATTCCAGCTCCAGGCCTAGCACGTGATCATCCGATACTGGATCGACATACGCAATACTACGTATACTACGCCTGATATAGATCGCTTATTCATGTAAATCATGTTTCTGGAGAATTGGGTTGGCATGGCGCTTTGCTAGAAGCCAACCTTGTCTTGTAAATCGGTATAAACGTAGTACTAGGTACTTACGTGTTCGGATAGTCCGACGACCGAACTTACTGCCAACATATCTGGGGATCTCATGGGTCGCTTCCCGAAGATTCACCGATGACGTATGACTCCCACTTTATTAATCTGGGATTAATTATGATGAGAGAGAAAATTAATCTGGGATTAATTGCGGAGATATTTTATCTTGGATAAAATATCATTAAAAGAGAGAAAACGATTAATTTGGAATAAATCGATTAAAATAATATATTCGATATATTATACGAAATTAGATTTCGACGCGGAATTAAAATTAGATTTTAATTCGGGCGAACGAGTTAATTTAGAATTAATTCGTTAGCGACGTGAATAATGATTTCGCTAGGCAAAATCATTTAATTGCGTCGCGACGGAAAATTCATTAATTTGGAATTAGCGAACCCAAGCTCGGGATTGTTTGCGAGCGCATTCACATTTCAAATTCGAGTGTGGTACGCAAGTCAAATCAAGCGTCAAATCATTTGTCACATCAAGCGTCAAATCACATGTTACTTTGAGTGATGTGACAATTTGAATGAGTGATGTGAGTTGATGGTGGAGTGTAATACACTCAAGTGTGATGGCATGATTGGCATTTAATAATTTTTTAAATGTTTGGTATATGTTTTTGATTTTGGAAAATCAATTAACATTACAACACATCTATCTCTCTTTTTTACACTTCTTCTCTCTCTCGGCATTTTGGCTATTTTCTTTCCTCTTCACTGGTTCAAAACCGTGAGTGATGGAGAAGGAATAGATTGATTTTGTGGCAAAATAAAAGGTGCTAGCACACTCTATGAGACATACCAAGGTGATAGGGAAGTGATTTCGTGAGCTTAGAATCCATCAAGAAAGCTTGGAGCTTGATTCACCCATCCATGGCCGAAAATAGAGGAAGAAAAACAGTGGACTGCCGAGCTTGGAGGAGGCAGAAAATGTTTTTTTGTTCTTCGTAGCATCCAATCCGTTCGATGTGAGTATGATTCTGCCATTCTCCTTTGTTGTATTTACTTGTTTCTTGCTTGATGATTGATCCTTGGAGCTTAGAGAATTCCAACACCTTTTACCTTAGCATTTTATTTTATTGTAATTTACTTTTCAGCTTTTACTTTACCACAATTACTTTTCAGCATTTTTACTTTATGTCTTTTATTTTACTAGCCCTAGTTATGTGTCGTAACTAAGTTACTTATCTAGGGTTGTGATGAATTCTAATATCACCGGTTTATAAAGGGTTATTTTATAGTTTGGGTAATTTAAAGGTTTACTTATTAAGTCTTAAGCTTAATGTGTCTTGTTAATTGGCCACTAATAAGATTGATCTGGTAAATCTAAAATAAACTTGACAAAGGAATTTTAGGTTTTAGCCTTAGACTTAATAGCCCACGATCTTCCTTGAGGATAAATAACCCTTTAATAGATTTCCTTACAGGATAGACATATACCTGTCGGGCGGGGGTAGCCATAATTGGAACTTAAACTTAATGAATCCAGGTAATTTGGTTGACATAGACATATGGTTTAATTGGGTTATACTGGGTATTTGCGTCTGACCATCGACAGAGGCTTTCGCATAATTTAGTGTTCCAGGTTAGTAAACCGATTTATTGCACAATCATGAAATAACCACTTCATATTTTAAAAGATATTAGAAAGATTCACAACCCTAGATAGTTTCCTAATATTGAATTTTCTTAAACCTACTTTCGTGCAATTTTATTTACTTTTTTTTTTAATTTAAAATGATCATCATTTCATATCAATCAATCAACCTGTTAGATACTAGTAATCATTTGAACTCATAAAATTAATAGATTAGGTATTAAGTCCTCAGGGGATCGATACTTTTTATACTACTTGAACGATACGTGTGCTTGCGGAAATTTTTCACCAGTAAACATGCTAATGTTAGTGTTCCTAGAACAAGCCAAGGATCTCTAATCATGATTCGGTGTGTGAATATTCAAAGAAGTTGCGGAAGACTTACATTGATCGGATTTGATGGATGTATAAGTTCAAAACTTTTGATCCTTTGTTGAAGCTCCAAGCTTGCTTTGTGTTCCAAACTCAAGGAATTGGTATCCCTATCACCTTGATTCACTCTTGGAAGTGCTAGCTCACTTGATTTTTTGTAACAAAAATTCTAAGGGAGAGGGAGAAGCTCTCAGCTTTTGCAAGAAGAAATGGGGAGAGAGATGTTTTATTTTTTGTGTATTTGATTTTCTAAAAATGTATTACCATTTACCAAATCCAAGTTGGTATATGTCATTCCAATTAATTAAAATAAAACAAAGTGTGTTGGACTTTGATTGAGTGTATAAAAAGCAATCCAAGATTTCACTCAATCATCAACTACTTCCATCACTAGTCAAACTAGTTGATGTAAGTGAAGTGGGTCCCACCACTTGTAAATTCTGAATTTAAGTCGAACAATCCAACACGCAAATTCAATTTAATTATAAATTCCTTCCCTATTCGCATAAGGAAAACCACAACCCTTGCCTATAAAAAGAAGCATAAGCCAACCCTTCACCCCCTAGCATTCACGGCAACAAACAAGCCAATAAACCCTATGAGACCACTCACAAACTGCATGACTCACTCACGTAACATACACATTGCCAATTACTCACGCACACACAACCTTTCACGTACCTCCTGACCAGCTGCCTTTCACGCACTACCCACTGACCAGCAGCCCTTCACGCACCCCTTGACTAGCAGCCCTTCACGCACCCCATGACCTGCACCCAAACTGCCGCACAACCAGCCCCCTGAATTGCACCCAAACTACCGCACAACCAGTCCCCTGAACTGCACCCTGAAACTACTGAAAATCATTCCCTAAACTGCACTCCAAACCACCGAAAATCTGCCCAGTAAACTGCCTTAAACATCACGCATAAAAAGTCCAGAACTGCACCTTATACCATCGAAAACTGCCCAAATTGCACTGCCCTATCACCACCGCAAATCCTGTCCAGAAACTGCCCTGTTAACACCAAAAAACTACCCTAAATCAGTCCCACCACTTGGGGCCGGGTTCATTTAATTTCGAATTAACGATTTTTCCGTTGCGACATAATTAAATCCATTTTAATTAAATAATTATGCCGTGCAAAATTATTATTAAAGTAGCTTACGAATTAATTCTAAATTAATTCGTTTACCCGAATTAAAATCCAATTTTAATTTCGCATTGAAATCAAATTTCAATTAATATATCGAATATATTATTTAATCGATGAATTCCAAATTAATCGTTCTCTCTCTACTATTCGAATTTTATCCCAAATAAATTCTTGCCGCAATTAATCCTAGATTAATTTTTTCTCTCTCTCATAATTAATCCCAGATTAATTCTTTTCGAGTCAAATGTCATCGGTGAATCTTTGGGAAGCGACCAATGAGATTCCGGGATATGTTGGCAGTAAATCCAGTCGTCGGACTATCCGAATAGGTGCGTACCCCGTACCACGTTCTTACCGATTTACAAGACATGGTTGGCTTCTAGCAAAGCATCGTGCCTACCCAATTCTCCAGAAATATTCTTTTAAGGAATACATAATCTTTATCAAGCGTAGTATACTAAGTATTACGTATTACGATCTAGTATCATATATCAAATGATAGGCTTGGGGCTGGAATTGTGTCTGCCTCGTACGAAGTATATATCGGATCACTAGCAACTAGTCTCTTTAATCGGATAATCATGACCTTGTCATATTATCCCTATAGTTGCAACATATTAGAGTACCAGTTATGTATCCTACGTGATCATCATCTTCATATGACTGAAGTGACACTTCCATCTTGACATCACACCCAATACACCACGATTCTCAATAAACCCAGAAGAGGCGTACACGGAACCTTCTAAAGTCTCGGACGACCAAAACCAAAGGGTACTGATTGTCGCAAGTATTAGCGATGCAAGTCTCAGGTTAAGACCAAATACACATACCCTGATTCGGATTCCCATAGACACATAGTCATACTACCAATGGGATTCCGAGGGGTCTATCTAGAGCGAAGATGTTTCCATACCATCGGCAAACAGATCATTTTATTACACTTTCATAAGTATCCAATACCCAAATATATAAGAACTATTTCGTTATGCTTCCATAACGCGCACAAGTGCAATACTAGTCTATTCTGCATTATCGATGTCCAGTCTCGATAATACTACGACTAGGGATATTTAATGATTAAACCTTACGTGGATTGATAATGTCTCATATCTTATTAACCTGGAACTAATCATAAGGACTTTTATCATTTATATATTCTAGTAATCTAATTACAAAATGATAAAATAGCAATTTCCTTTGTCACATAGTTAATTTGTACAAAAACCACAATGTCTTTTACAAATAGTGATATTATGGGTCATAATTGTCCAACAATCTCCCACTTGGCCTATAGCCAATCACTCAAGTATTTAACACCAGAACTATGTACATGTCGCTCAAACGTTTGCTGAGAAATAGCCTTTGTCGGCAGATCTGCAATGTTGTCATCTGATGCGACCTTCTCGATCTTCACATCGCCACGATGTATGATCTCACGAATCTGATGGAAATATCGAAGTACATGCTTGGATCGTTTATGAGACTGTGGTTCCTTAGCCTGCGCTATAGCCCCATTATTGTCACAATATAAAGGAACGGGCTCAACTGCTAACGGAACTACTCCTAATCCAATTAGGAATTTAAGGATCCAAACTACCTCTTTTGCTGCCTCAGCTGCAGCGATATATTTCGCTTCTGTTGTTGAATCGGCAACAGTCTATTGCTTGGAAGATTTCCAGCTCACTGCTCCATTGTTCAAACAAAATATGTACTCGGATTGTGACTTACAGTCGTCTTTATCGATTTGGAAACTTACATCAGTAAACCCAGTTACCTCAAGTTCTCCATCTCCATAGACTAAGAAAGCATCCTTACTTCGTCTAAGATACTTAAGGATGTTCTTAACCGCAACCCAGTGACCACCACCTGGATCAGCTTGATAGCGACTACACATGATTAAAGCATACGAGACATCAGGTCGCGTACATATCATGGCATACATGATCAATCTGACTGCAGAAGAGAACGAGATCCGACTCATGTTGTCTCTCTCATCTTGAGTTTTAGGACACATGTCCTTAGATAGAGAGACGCCATGTGACACAGGAAGCAGTCCCCTCTTGGACTGATGCATGTTGAATCTCTTCAACACTTTGTCAATATACTAGCTCTGGGAGAGTCCAAGCAACTTTCTAGATCTATCCCGGTAGATCCTTATTCCTAGAATAAAAGCTTCTTCTCCCAGATCTTTCATGGAGAATTTTAATGAAAGCCAAGCTTTCACCGATTGTAGCTTAGGAATGTCATTGCCAATAAGTAATACATCATCAACGTAAAGGACAATGAATGTCAGTGCGCTCCCACTAACCTTCTTACATACACAATGATCATCTTCATTTTGAACGAAATCATATTCTTTTATGATTTCATCAAAATGTTGGTTCCAAGAACGTGATGCTTATTTCAATCCATAAATGGATCGATTTAACTTGCAAACCTTGTTTGCATGTTTTGTACGACAAAACCATCAGGCTGTTGCATATAAACATCCTCCAAAAGGTTTCCGTTAAGGAAAGTGGTTTTGACGTCCATCTGCCATATTTCATAATCGAAATATGCAGCAATAGCAAGCATTATCCGAATGGATTTAATCATGGCAACAGGTGAAAAAGTTTCGTCGTAACCTAGCTTTATACGTTTGTATGTTGCCATCCATGTTCGTCTTCTTCTTGAAGACCCATTTATAACCAATAGGCTTTACGCCTTCTGGTGCATCAACTAGTGTCCAAACTTGGTTGGTATACATGGAATCCATTTCGGACTTCATTGCATCTTGCCATAGAGCGGAGTCGATACCTTGTATCACTTCATAATACGTAACCGGCTCATAATCCTCAATAAGATTAATATCTACGTGAGGTGAGATCAGAAACCCATACCTTTCAGGTTGTTTTTTGACTCTCTCCGACCTACACGGTTCTTGTGTATTAGAAGATTGTAGTACAGTCTCATCTCTGATGAACTGTTCATGTTCTGTTAAAGAATCGGTGCCAGGAACAGTATTACTCCGATTTTTATCGAGTTCTACTTTCCTCCCACTTACCACTGTATTTAGGAATACCTTTTCAAGGAAAACTGCATGTAGAGCAACAAATACCTTGTTCTCTTGTATGTTGTAGAAGTAATATCCTTTGGTTTCCCTAGGATAACCTACAAAAAAGCACTTATCCGATTTAGGTTCTAGTTTGGTACCATCCAAACGTTTAATGTATGCCCAGCATCCCCAAATCTTCAGGAATGAGAAACCCAGTTTCTTTCATGTCCATATTTCATATGGAGTCTGTTCAACAGACTTTGACGGAACCTTATTCAAAATAAGTATTGCACTGTTCAATGTATATCCCCATAAGGAAATTGGTAGCTCTGTGCGACTCATCATTGACCTTACCATGTCCAACAAAGTTCGGTTTCTCCGTTTGGACACATCGTTTAATTGAGGTGTTCCGGGAGGAGTCCACTGTGAAAGAATACCATACTCTTTCAAGTAATCGAGAAACTCATTGCTTAAGTATTCTCCACCACGATTTGACCGTAATGTTTTAATACTTTTGCCGGTCTGGTTTTCTACTTCGTGTCGAAACTCTTTGAATTTCTCAAAAGTTTCTGACTTGTGTCTCATAAGATACACATAACAATAATGTGATTCATCATCCGTAAAGGTTACGAAGTATTCATATCCACCTCTAGCCAGGCTAGACATGGGCTCACATACGTCACTATGAACGAGGGCTAACAGCTCGGTGGCACGTGCACCTTTACCGCTAAAAGGTGTTTTAGGCATTTTGCCTAATAAACAAGATTCGCAGAAGTCATATGAATTTGGATCAAATCCGTCCAAGTACCCACTCTTCGAAAGTGTGGATATACGAGTCTTGTTAATGTGTCCCAGACGACAATGCCACATATAAGTTTCATATTTGTTACTTAATTTAAGTCTTTTGTTTGTCATGTTATATTTTTGAGATTTATTTATATTCAAAATATAAAGACCATTATTAACATCAGCACTACATATCTCAAAATCATTTTTATAAACAAAACATCTGGTGTTTCTGAATATAAAAGTATACCCACATTAGGTTAAACGAGATTCAAATATAATGTTTCTAGTAAAACTAGGTACATAATAGCAGTCTGATAAATTAAGTACATGCCCCGATGGCAGTTCCAAAATGTAGGTCCCAACAGCCAAAACGGCGACTCTAGTCCCATTTCCAACTCGGAGGTTTATCTCTCCTGAAGCCAGTCTCCTGCTAATCTGTAGATCCTGCACATCAGTACAGATATGAGTACCACAACCAGAATCAAAAATCCAATTTTTAAAACTAGAAGTAGACATGTTTATTTCAATAACAAACATATTTGAAGCCGGTGCCTTGCCCGCTTTCACTTCCTTCATGTGCGCCTTGTACTCACGGCAGTCATGCTTCCAATGACCCCATTTGCCACACTATAGGCAGACATCTTGGGATTTGTCTTTGCCTTCCCATAAGACTTTGATGATTTGGTCTTGCTCTTTCTCTTCTTCTTCTTCTTCACACCTCCAGAAGCCTTCGGCCAAACCCTGGCATTTTGAGATGTCGAAGCGAAGTGCGCCCCGTGCTTCTTGCCCTTTAAAAGCTCTTTTTCTGCCTCTTTCAGCATTGCCATCAACTCTCCAAGACTCTTCTCTTTGTTCATCATATTGTAATTCATGATGAACCCGCTCCAGCTATTAGGAAAAGACTGTAAGATCAAATCTATAGAAGTCTCAGCCTCAAAGGTTATGCCTAGCTGACCCAGCTGTTCGATATCAGCAATCATCTGCGACACATGGTGCTCGATAGATGTACCTTGTGACATTCGAGAGCGAAAGAGCTTCTTCTGCAATTCATACTTCTACGATCTAAGGTTAGATCAGTGAAAGTCCCTCAATTTCAACATCATTTCGTGGGGATCCAATCCCTTGTTTTGACGAAGAAATTTTGGGGTCATTGCAGCAAGCATGACGGATTGAGCAGTTGAGTTGTCATCACTTTGAGTCTTCCAAAGCTCAAGCTCAAGTGGCAGCTCAATTCCGGGCTTAGGCCCGAGAGGTCTCTCTATCGTATAGAGCATCTTCTCAGCCCCTAAGACAATCCTGAGGTTCATATTCCAGTCAGGAAAATTCGCTCCATTAAAGATATTTTCGCCCAATGATAATGTCCCTAACATTGATCTTTCTGGCCATCTTAATTACAATAGTCTAACTAGTCAATTAACGATTACGGGTACAGTCCAACTGTTAAAAGAAAATAATAAAATATTAGTCCAACTAATAAATATATAAAATGACAAAAATAATTTGAAAGCGCGTATTTGGCAAGTATTTAAATGAAATTGCAAATTCAATACTGGCCTCCCCCTATTTTTCGGCGAGCCTCTAACCCTCTGTTGAGTACTCCGGAAACCTAGTTTCCTAGTGGGCTAGGATCCCGTTAAATAACACACAACCTTGACTTTGGCCAACAAGCTGTATGATACTTAACTAGGTAGATCTCTAAGATCAATTGGATCTAATCCAATTCCTAGATTCGGTAGATGGACCTCCAAGTCTGAAACATATATACAATATATATGTCAATATATCCAATATATTTCCTAACCTTTTCTTCTGAATCAACTAAGCCTTGGCTTTGGCTCAACAAGCTTAATGATTCTAGTTAAGCGTAACCCATTGACAGTGGGAAATCTTCGTAATCCATGTCGATGAACAAGAAGTGACCTTGACTTTGGCCAACAAATCACAACTTGCCCAAGACATGCGATATATAACACAGCCTTCGTGGTTCAAACACATCCGCGATGGACATTGATCTTGACTTTGACCAATACACCAATGCTAATCTTGGATCTTGAGAGAGAACCACTCAATGGAAGGAAAACGCTTAATATTTGATTGAGGGTTTTTGCGTAAATTGGCAACCAATTTATTAACTTTGATTAGGTCTCATCATACACCCTTAAGCATGCATTCTAAAAGCATAATAAGGCACGAAATAAATAATAATGATATACGGATGGATATTTAACAAATTGTTCCTTGAACAAATCACTCCATTTCCTCTCTCCCGCTAGCACTATTCTAACTTCTACCCAATTACATAATACAATAAAGAAACCTCATTAACATTGAGGGGAATTGGTGAGAAGAGAAATACAAAGATAATAGAGATAATAGGCTGGACACGCAGGTCCAATTTAAAAAATTCTAAATTTATTACAATAATTTCCAAAATTACCCTCACCCTTCTAATATCGATCTGATATACATTATTCATACAATACATCCATGTATTCACACAAAACATGTTATTCAATCAATCTAAACCAATTACTTAATCTTTGAATTAATGACCATACAATGTTCAAACAACGATTTGATTTGCGCGAGTCCAACTCGTTTAAGAATAAGTACTCAAAGTGCCTATTCTTGAATTATATCGAGCTACAATTTTAAATCCAATTTAATTTGTATTCAATATTAATTCTAATTTAATTAAAAATTAAATAATTTCACTTATTTATGTGCCTTTTAGACTTAGATTCTAAATCCAATCTTAATGGGTCTCAAAGGCTCAATTAACATCCAATGTCTATTTAATTAAAGTCCAATGGGCTTTTAATTAATTCTTAAGGCATGGGCTTTGGCAATTATGGATCCAATCCAAGATGCCAAGGCCCAATAAGGAATCACATTTTTTGCCAAAAATCAATTTAGGCCCATTAGGCCCAATTAAATTATTAAAGGCCCAATTATTATATTTGGACTTTATGGAATGGCTTTAGGCCCAATTTGGATCCAATCCAATTGTCCTAAACCAAGCTTGGGCCAACCAAGCCCATTAAGTCCAAATACAACAATATTAGCCCAATTCAAAATTAAAGACTAACTTAAATTAATATAAAATTCCAAATTTCACATTAATTTTAATTAAAGTGTAATAGCCATAATTAATTAGTTAAACCAATATTTCCAAGACACCAATTAAACTAATTAATCATGCTTTAATTAACCAACTCATGTCCAACATAAATTGAAGCAAAATCAAACTATTCATGCTTCTTATAGTCACGGAAATATAGCACAAAATAGTAATCAATTTGATTTCATTCCAATTAAATCAACAATCAATTTATCGCATGCTTTAAACACATCCACATGTCTAAAATCAAAAAATTACCATGAGTAATCCTAGGGTTCATGTTCGGCAATGGCTAGGAAATTAGGGAAAATTATATCCAATTCATTTTCTCAATTCCTAAGATGCATAAATCTAATTCATCATCATCCAAGCTCAACCAAACAACCAATTTGAAGAAATCATGCTCAAAACATAAAAACCCCAAATTAAAGTTTATAAACCCTAAACTAAATCATGCTCTGAAAAGGCTCTGATACCATTGTTAGTGTTCCTAAAACATGCCAAGGATCTCTAATCATGATTCGGTGTGTGAATATTCAAAGAAGTTGCGGAACACTTACATTGATCGGATTTGATGGATGTATGAAGTTCAAAACTTTTGATCCTTTGTTGAAGCTCTAAGCTTGCTTTGTGTTCCAAACTCAAGGAATTGGTTTCCCTATCACCTTGATTCACTCTTGGAAGTGTTAGCTCACTAGAATTTTTGCAACAAAAATTCTAATGGAGAGGGAGAAGCTCTCGGCTTTTGCAAGAAGAAAGGGGGAGAGAGATGTTTTATTTTTGGTGTATTTTATTCTCTAAAAATCTATTACCATTTACCAAATCCAAGTTGGTATATGTCATTCCAAATGATTAAAATAAAAAAAAAGTGTGTTGGACTTTGATTAAGTGTATAAAAAGCAATCCAAGATCACTCAATCATCAACTACTTCCATCACCAGGCAAACTAGTTGACGTAAGTCAAGAGAGTCCCACCACTTGTAATTTTCGAATTTAAGTCGAACAATCCAACACGCAACTTCACTCGGGGTCGGGTTCGTTTAATTTCGAATTAATGAATTTACCGTTGCGACATAATAAAATCCAATTTAATTAAATAATTATACCTTGCAAAATTATTATTAAAATCGCTTACGAATTAATTCTAAATTAATTCGTTTGCCCGAATTAAAATCCAATTTTAATTCCGCATTGAAATCTAATTTCAATCAATATATTGAATATATTATTTAATCGATTAATTCCAAAATAATTGTTCTATCTCTACTATTCGAATTTTATCTCAGATAAATTCTTGCCGCAATTAATCCTAGATTAATTTTCTCTCTCTCTCATAATTAATCCCAAATTAATTCTGTTCGAGTCAAATGTCATCGGTGAATCTTTGGGAAGCGACCCATGAGATTCCTAGATATGTTGGCAGTAAATCTGGTCGTCGGACTATCCGAATACGTGCGTACCCCGTACCACGTTCTTACCGATTTACAAGACATGTTGGCTTCTATCAAAGCACTGTGCCTACCCAATTCTCCAGAAATATTCTTTTAAGGAATACATAATCTTTATCAATCACATTATACTAAGTATTGCGTATTACGATCTAGTATCAGATGTCACATGCTAGGCCTGGGGCTGGAATTGTGTCTGCCCCGTACGAAGCATATATCGGATCACTAGCAACTAGTCTCTTTAATCGGATAATCATGACCTTGTCATATTATCCCGATAGTTGCAACATATTAGAGTACCAGTTCTGTATCCTACATGGTCATCATCTCCATATGACTGAAGTGACACATCCATCTTGACATCACACCCAATACACCACGATTCTCAATAAACCCATGAGAGGCATACACAGAACCTTTTAAAGTCCCGGACGACCAAAACCAAAGCGTACTGATTGTCGCAAGTATTAGCGATGTAAGTCTCAGGTTAAGACCAAATACACCTACCCTGATTCGGATTCCCATAGACACATGATCATACTACCAATGGGATTCCGAGGGTTCTATCCAGAGCGAAGCTGTTTCCATACCATCGGCAAACAGATCCTCCTATTACACTTGCATGAGTATCCAATACCCAAATATATGAGAACTATGCCATTACACTTCCATAACGCGCACAAGTGCAATACTAGTCTATTCTGTATTATCGATGTCCAGTCTTGATAATACTATGACTAGGGATATTTAATGATTAAACCTTACGCGGATTGATACTGTCTCATATCTTATTAATCCGGAAGTAATCATAAGGACTTTTATCATTTATATATTCAAGTAATCTAATTACAAAATGATAAAATAGCAATTTCCTTTGTCACATAGTTAATTTGTACAAAAACCATAATGTCTTTTACAAATAGTGATGATATGGGTCATAATTGTCCAACAGCTAAAATCCATTAGGATTATCTTAGCCATTGCTGCATATCACGACTATGAGATATGGCAGATGGATGTGAAAACCGCTTTCCTAAATGGATTCCTTGAGGAGGAAATCTATATGGAACAACCAAAGGGTTTCGTATCCAGGGAGACTTCAAACTTGGTTTGTAAGCTCCAAAAGTATATTTATGGACTTAAACAGGCATCTCGAAGTTGGAATCGTTGTTTTGATGAGATAATTAGATTATCTGGATTCATCAAGAATGATGAAGAACCATATGTTTATAAGAAAGTTAGTGGGAGCATGATAATTTTTCTAGTCTTGTATGTTGATGACATCTTTATCATAGGAAATGATATAGGGATGATGCAAAGTGTGAAAGCCTACCTTAGCAAGAACTTCTCTATGAAAGATATGGGTGAAGCTTCCTATATACTAGGTATAAGGCTCTACCGAGATAGAGTTAGGAAGCTTATAGGGTTGTCACAATCGACGTACATAGACAAGATGTTAGAAAGGTACATTTTTACCAACTGTAAGGCAGAAAATGTACCTTTCCAATACGGCATACATCTTTCGAAGAAAATGGCACCTCAAACTGAGGAAGAGAGAGTTAGGATGTCTAACTTGCCATATGCTTCTTTTATTGGAAGCATAATGTATGCAATGTTATGTACTAGACCTGACATCAGGTTCGGCGTCAATGTGACTAGCCGATATCAATCTAATCCAGGTAATGATCATTGGACAGCCGTGATACATATCCTAAAATATCTTCAAGGCACCAAGGATAAGTTTCTGATATATGGAGAAGATGAGCTACAAGTTAAGGGTTATACAGACTTCGACTTCCAGGGAGATCCAGATGATAGAAAATCTACATCAGGATACATATTTACCCTTCACGGTGGTGCGATTAGTTGGCATTGTTCAAAGCAAGGCTCAACAGCTGATTCCACCACTGAGGTGGAATTTATAGCGGCTTCAGAAGCTGCTAAAGAAGCTATTTGGATTATAAATTTTATCACAGGACTTGGCGTTGTGCCTAGTATTGCGGATTCGATCCCATTGTACTGTGATAATAACAGAGCCATCGCGCAGGCTAGGGAGCCAAGGGCACATTCCAAGTCTAAACATGTGGAAAGGAAATACCGCATAATTAGGGAGATTATTGAACGAAAAGACATAGTGGTCTTGAAGGTTCAAGGATAAGACAACATAGCAGACCCGCTTACAAAGGCCTTACCTCCTAAGTTATTTGATAAACATGTGGAGGAGATGGAACTACGGTACCATCCAGATTGGCAATAAGCAAGTGGGAGTTTGATGGAGTTGGTGCTTGGAGTGCCAATCTGAATTGTATATTTTATTATTTATTAATAAAATAACTACATTTTTCATTTCATATCTCATAATGGTATTGTCATTATACGTATTAAATTGATGTATAAATATACTAAGAATGACATCGACCTTAGAATAGTTTTAACACTAGGTGTAAACTATTCTTAAAGTAAATATTCCTAGTCGTTGGTTTTGGAATACGGTCGAATTCCTATAACCTAGAAGACTAGCACATGTCTTATATTGGAATTGGAGTTCCAATGGTTTAACGCGATGTACCATGAGTTTTGGAAACTCGTATAGACATGTGGGTATTCGTTGGAGTGAATACTCAATGACTCACAAGTGAGATCCTCCACACCTAGATGCCATGTATGTCAGAAACCCTTCATGGTCTGGCCTCTAGATGTTCGTTGGGTGTGGACCAATGCACTCAGAAATCAAGTACGAAGCAAGATAGGATTCGTCGGCCCATATGTGTACCATAAGGAGTTTAGGTATCCATGTTAGTAAAGTCACGATTCTTAAATCTTTGGCCAAATTCGATCATCTAGGGTGGATCGCATCGGTTATAACGAATCGTGGACATGTCGGCATGAGATGTGCGCCTCGGAAACTTGACGGTATATTCTATGTTTCCTAAGCACAACTCGGATAGCCTACGATGGAGGGATTGTTAAACATATGTGATTACCTCGACTTGTATAGTTCAGAAAGGTCGTTCGTGTTCTTCGGGAATTCGGAGGTGGCCGAATTGCGTAAATATTAGCTAGCCTTATATGACGAACGTGTCTGAACTTAGAGAGTCCCAATATGAAGTGTACTCGTTGAGCACTTGGGTAGCCGATTAATTTTGATAAAAGATAATATTCGATATTATAACTATCAACTAAGATAATCAAGTGTTATTGGATAACATTGATTATTTACTTTGACCTAATTGGATTAATTCGATAATTACACAATGGCTTAATTGTAAAATCATAATTATCTCTACCATTTAAGGATATTATGGTAATTGTAAGTATGTAATAATAGGTGGTTTTGGCTTGATTTAATTGGATTAAATCAAAGTGGTAAACATTTAACTAATCTATTTCCTAATCTTTGGCTTGATTTAATTGGATTAAATTAAAGTGGGAGACAATGGAAATTAGTCACACCTATTGATACATATTTGGACAAATTGGATTAAGCCCACTTAAAAGTTGATTATAACTTTTATTAATTAAAAATTGCTTAAGTTTTACTATAAATAGCAAGCTTTATGAAGGTTTTAATTACAAGTAAAATACAAGCAAATTCTTAGGGAAATTAGCCTAAGTTAGAGAAGTGTTTAAAGAAGCTTGTGAGGTCTCTAAAACATTTCATTAAGGAGAAATCAAGATTGGATCTTGAAGTCAAGCTTGTAAGCATTGGAAACAAGATTGGATCTTGAAGTCAAGCTTGCACACCTTGGAGGTTCTCCAACAATTTCAACAAAGAAGAGGTAGATTAGATCTTGCATCAAGCTTACTAGGTAAAGTTTGATCTTCTCCTAAGCTATGTTTATTTGTGTATTAGATGCATGATCACATAGCTTAATGTTGAATAAGGCTAATCAATTGTGTTAGGATACTTTATAAGTATAAACACAACATGCTTGTAATTAGGTCAAAGGTGTTCATGTTGGACATGGAACAATTAATTAGATTTTGGAACTCTAGATTAAAGCTTAGAGTTATGGCTACCATTCTAGAATCACTTGACCACCTTTGGGTGACCTAGAATTGTTCACGAAACATTTCTTATTGGGATTCTAAAATGGTTTGTGTATTGGATACAAAATTTACGCAAATGCGTATTTAGAATAAATTTATGTTTTTGAAAAAATATTTGATATTTTGAAAAACTTGATTGTTATTTTATAACATGTGTTAATGTGGGTTTTAAAATTTAAAATTAATTTTGGGTGTTTTTGAAGTGTTTAAGGAAGACCGGAAGCAATTAGGGTATAGACCCTAATTGCATCAACTCTCTAGAATCCAGAGAATTGAGCATTTATAAACAATTGAAAACAATTTTTTTTTAAAAAAAGTCAGTTGTTGTGCACTACAGTGACATGCGCACTGTAGCGCGTACAGTACGTGTGTCACTGTAGCGCGCGCGAGTACGAGCTATCCACGCCGATTTTATTTTCTCTCGTTCTAGAGCTTCCGAACTCCGATTCAGTCCCGGTTTTTTTCTATACACTCATAATGGAATATAGTATTTCATTAAATGATTTAAAATTACACCCATACTTGATATCAATGGTTTAGACCCATTTTCGCTACCCGGGGCACCGATCCAACTCTAGGGGTTTCACAACTGCTCCAATAGGTTTGCCTCTGGTGTTCCTCCATATGGTAAACTTGTGGATCCATTATTTCCTTGCATGCTAAGAGTTTCCATGAATTTTCATATCTGATCCAGCTTGGCATTCATTGTTATGTTGGCCCCAACTTCGTAAATTCCTACAATTCGTTGGATCATGCTCATTTCTGTTGGCCACAAAGAATTGTTGTTGTCTATTTCTTCAATTAGGTCCCAGGCCTGATCTTCTCCTTTTGCCATTAATTCTCCTCTAGAAGTAGCATCAATTATGGTTCTCATCAGTCCAGAAAGTCCATTGTAAAAGGTGTAGACTTGTAGCCACTTTTCAATCTCATAGTGAGGACATTTTCTGAGAAAATCCTTGTATTTTTCCTAAGCTTCACAGATGGATTCCGAATCATTCCTCAGCTTTGCAGTTCTAGCTGGGGGAAAGTACTTTGCAAGGGATTTGGTGGCTAAAGTGTTCCAAGTTGTAATGGAACCTGCTAGTAGTGAATGTAACCAAGCCTTAGCTCTGTCTTTTAAGGAATATGGAAAAACACACAGTCTCATTGCTTCTTCATCTAATCTGTTGTAATTGAAAGTGCTGCAAACTTCCAGGAAGTTTCTGATGTGGGCATTAGGATCTTCAGTTGCATTCCCCCCAAACTGAACTGACTGTTGTATCATCTGAATGCACGTTTTAATGTCACACGCATTTGCTGGTAAGGGAGGAAGTACAATACATGAAATGAAGCCGTCAACCACCAGAATAGTTTTGTCTCGAATGGGAATTGGTGGTGCAACTTCCAACAGTTCAGGTTCTATATTGATCAGTGCTTCTTGGCCTTCTCGCATTTCCCTTCTCAACTATCTGATGGTTCTTTCAATTTATGGGTCAAGCGGTCGGATTTCAAAGCTTTTAGTTCGTCTCATGTAATGTCTGAGAACCTGAAACACAAGTAAACAAAAATAATAAATTAAAACAAATTAGACACAAGTAAGAGTATCTAACCCCAAAATTAAAAGTGAAAGATAAATAAGTCCCCGGCAACGGTGCCAAAAACTTGGTCAGTGAAATCACTCACGTAAAGCAAGCACACGTATCGTTCAAGTAGTATAAAATGTATCGATCCCACGAGGACTTAATACCTAGGCTATCAATTTGTGAAGCCAAATATCTACGAGTATTTAATAGATTGGTTGTTTGATTGGATGGTGATTTTAAACTAAAGACAAGTAAATAAAACAATGCAAATGTAAATTAAAGGAAAATTCAATATTATTAAACTATATAGGGTTGTGAATCCTTCCAATATCTTTTAAAGATGAAGTGGCGATCTAATGTTTGTGTAATATATTGGTTTATTAACCTGGAACATGAAAATATGCAAAAGCCTATGTCGATGGTCAGATGCAAACACCCAAATAACTCAATTAATCATTTCTATGTTAACCAAGTTACCTGAATTCATTAAGATTAAGTTCCAATTGTGGCTACCCCCGCCCGAAAGGTATATGTCTATCCTGTAAGGAAATCTACCTAAGGGTCACCATGCCCCGAGGTGAGATCGTGAGCTATTGAGTCTAAGGCTGAAACCTAAAATTTCTTCGTCAAGTTTATTTTAAATTTACCAGATCAATCTTATTAATGGCCAGTTAACAAGAAGCATTAAGCTTAAAACTCAGTAAATAAACCTTTATATTACCCAAGTCATAAAATAACCCGTTATAAATATGTGATATTGGAATTCATCACAACCCCAAATATGGTATTTAGTTACAACACATATCTAGGACTAGTAAAGACATAAATAAAGTAAATGACATAAAGTAAAGCTTGGAAATTAAAAAGGTAAATAAAGCAATAAAGAAAATATTGGGGTTAGAGGATCCACTTTTATTACTTCTATTTTAGATATCTCCCTTATTATAATATATAAACTTTGCATGCCATTACCAACCGACCATAAAGGCGGTATCCTGATTAAGTCAGATTTATGATTAATTTCAACCGACCATAAAGGCGGTATCCCATTAAGTCAAGTTTTAAATAGTTTATATATTATAATTATGGGAGATTAATCAAAATTTTATTAATAAAAGTTTTACCATTCACCCTAGCAGAGGGGAGTTACCTGCTCATACTGAAAAGTAAAAATAAAGACTGAAAAGTAAAGTAAAGAAAGAACTATTGCGTAAAATAAAAAATTAAATACATAAAGCTATAAATAAAAAAACAATATACAATCTTTTTAGTATTCTTAAGGAAATCCCCAGAAGAAGGTAAGAATTTTACAAATGAAATGGCTTGTTATTTATAGGCAAAATTTTGACTTCACCAATTTCTCCACCAATTTCTCCACTAATTTCTCCACTAATTTCTCCAATACTTTCTCCACTAATTTCTCCACAAAAAATGACACATAACATGGCACCAAATATGGCACCAAATACTCCACCAAGCATGTTTGGTGGAAGTTTGACAATTTTCATTTCATATTTTATTATTTTTTTTTTGTTTTGAAAATGACTTTAATAATTACACATAACACACTTACGGATGTTTTATCAATTTCGGTCATGAAAACTCACAAATTCAAAATTATTATAAATTTCAAAGTTGTAGATCTTTGAGTCTTCTTTAATCTGGAACCTGAATCACCTTAATCTGATATGGACTAGAAAGTTATTGCCAAAGTACGAAAATTACACAAAGTTGAAATTTTCGAAATTGTACTTCGTTAGAACGCCATTTCAAATTTCCAACCTCCAAAATCCAAATGTCAAGTCCAGTTTTTGCCCTTAATTATTCCACATTTAGTCCTAAATGATTCCATTGAATCCCAAGACTTTATTTATCTGTAAAACAAACAAAAACACATCAAAACATTCATAAAACTCGAGAAACCATATAAAATATTAGGTTAAAGGGGCGATAAATAGTAATATATTTTTCGCTCATCAATAACTAAATACGTTGTCTAGGGTCGTGATGAAAACCAATATCAATGATTTAATAAGTTGACTTTTCTTATGTCTTGAGTGGTGTATAGGTTTATTTAATGAGTCTAGTTTTTAATGATTCTTATTAATTGGCCACTAATAATATTGATTTGGTAAACTTAAAATGAACTGGGAAAATGGATTTTAGGTTTAGCCGTAGACTCAATAGCTCACGATCTCACATTCAATTTAGAGATTTCCTTCCAGGATAGGAATATACCTATCGGGTGTGGGTAGCCATAATTGGAACTTAAACTTAATGAATTCGAAGTTTCTTAATTAACATAGGAATATTGTTAATTGGGGTACTTTGGGTGTTTGCATCTGACCATCGGAAGAGGCTTTTGCATATTTTCGTGTTCCAGGTTAATAAACTAGTACATTACACAAGCATAAAATAATCAACTCATCTTTAGAAAGATATTGGTAGGATTCACAACCCTGGATATTTTCATATCATTGTTTAAAACTAAAAATCTACCTTTTGTTTTATTTTATTTACTTGTTTTAAGATAAAAATCACCATCCAACCAAAAATCAAATCAATTAGAAACTTGTAGACATTTAGGTTCGTAAATTAATAGCATAAGTATTAAGTCCTCGTGGCATCGATACATTTTATACTACTTGAGGAATACGTGCACTTGTGTTATGTGTGTGTTTACTAAAGGTCATTGATCCATCCAGAAAATCATATGTTCCATCATTAATTAGAGAGTCAAGTCTAGTGACAGTTTCCTCCATTTTTCCTTGTTCAAGTTCTTGTAAAAGGAGTGCCCCTTCTACAAGAAGCATCCAAGTAATCCTGGTAGAACGTTAGCCGCAAGACACACCGATACGGGGCTAATAAGTTCTTAAGGAAAGAGGCAACTCGACTTGGATTTCAGTTTAATCATCATCTTCAATATTTTCCAGGTTTTTCAAAGTTTCTTGTTTTGGCATGTTAGTAAGTAATTTAGATAATTGATGTATGTTAATTTTGTTTAATGACATATTTTGGCCAACAATCTTACGAACTTATTACTCTATATGTGTTGTTAAATGAAATTTTACATGTATAGTCATTTTCTGGAAAATGTGTTATGTGCATGAAAAATACGCATGGGCGTTCGAACGCCCAACGAACGCGTAGGTAAAAAGTTCTATTTTTTGTAGTTTCGTTCAAAGGTGTCTTCAAACGCAACTCGAAAGCCAGTCTTCAGTAAAATAACGTTCGAACTCGTTTGCGAATGCACCACGAACGCGAACTTTCTGGAAAACTTCGTTCGGACGCGTTTACGAACGCACCATGAACGCGAACTCTCTGGAATACTTCATTCGAACGCGTTTACGAATGCTACATGAACACGAACTCACTGAAAAGTTTCGTTCGAACGGATTAACGAATGTGACACTAACGATATTAATCCTGAAATTATTTTAGATTCAAAAATAATAACATAGACTTAAATTAATTTATATTACCATATGATATATATGTATGGCGTATATGCAATAATGTTAACTTAGTAAAATCATATACTGTATTATTATAAACTTGGTAGTATAGGTTTAAGTTAATATTAGGGTGTTCAATTATCACAAGCATACATAGAGTGATAAATATGAAAATTAATCGTGGGTTGCATACTTGGTTGAGAATTAAAAGTGTAACTTTACACAAGTAATTCTGTCCAAACTTGATTGACTTGTACACATACACACACAAATCTACACATATTTGTTATTGTATTGAAGTGTAATACTAAGTTTGAATGTCTAAGATATTCTATTGAGAAAATATTTAAAGGATATTCTGTCAACAAGACGATTATAGCCTAAGTGGGCAGGGATTTAAGTGGTTACTCCGGACCCCCCTCGTCCTCTAAGAATTTTCATTTATTCATTTATCATTAAAAAAACCTTAGTCATAAATTCAAAGACTTGTGTTATTTAGTACTACAGTCTAATATAATAACGAGTGGATTCAAAGTATATCACTTAAACAAGATCATACGTTTGATCATTGTGTGATTTTTCTTTTATACACCTATTGATTACTATTGGTTTTTCCAGTTAAACATGACTAGTGGAAATAGCACAATACCGGTCACTCATGGGGAGTAACCGGAAAAGTTTGGTGGAGCAAACTTTAAACAATGGCAGAGCAAAATGTTGTTCTATCCGACAACACTACAATTGGTTAAGTATCTCAAAGATCCTCCGGGTCCTGTGGAGGGAGAAACAGAAACAGTCAAGAAACTGCGAGAAGTTACATGGTCGTCAGGCGACTTCTTGTGCAAGAATTACCTCTTGGGAGGACTTGACAATACCTTGTACAATGTGCTCCAATACATGACTTCTGCGAAGATTCTCTGGGAATATCTCGATAAGAAATACAAAATCGAGGATGTCGGGCAAAAGAAATTTATCGTGGGTAGGTTCCTGGACTACAAGATGGTAGATATAAGGACGTTGATGTCTCAATTGGGTTAATTTCAGTTAATCATTCATGAAATACTAGATGAGGGAATGAAACTCTGCGAGACGTTTCAAGTTGCCACAATCATTGAAAAGTTGCCTCCATCATGGAAGGACTTCAGAAGCTATCTTAAACACAAAAAGAAACAGATGAGTCTTGAAGACCTTGGATTTTGATTGAGAATCGAATAGGACAACAGGAAGTCCAAGAAGGCCAAGCAAATAAAAAGTTTAAGGGGAAGTGCTTCATCTATGGAAAAAGAGGTCACATGGCAAAGGACTGCAGAAACAAAAAGTCTCAAGACAAAGGCAAGGAAAATAAAAATGAGGCCCATGTCACTGAGGATGAGCAGTTAACTGATGAGATCTCAGAGATGAACCTCTCAACAGTTGTAACATAAGCCAACTTGGTTGGGAATCCGAGAGAATGGTAGGTAGACACTGGGGCTATTCATCATATTTGTGCTGATAGTAAGATGTTTTCCTCATATCAGAAGGTTGATGGTGGCGATCATCTAACAATGGGAAACTCTTTTACCTCTAGAGTGGTTGGACAAGGCACAGTGGTTCTGGAGATGACATCCGAGAAAGAGCTTACATTGAAGAATGTTTTGCATGTTCTTGATATTCAGAAGAACTTGGTTTTGAGTTTACTCATTAGCAAGAATGGTTTCAAGCTTGTATTTATTTTTGATAAGTTTTTATTGACCAAGAATAATGTCTATGTAGGAAAAATATACCTCATTGAGGGCCTTTTCAAGTTCAATGTTATGACTGTCAATCGACACAGTGCTAATAATAAAGCTACATCTTCCGCTTATATTATTGAGCCACAAAATATATGGTATGGGAGGTTATGACATGTTAATTATGATACAAAGCTAAATTAATTAACATTGACCTTATACCTAAATTTACAATTGATAACCAACATAAATGTGAGCATGTGTTGATGCAAAAATGCATAGAGCATCATTTCATTTCATAGAATGAAGTTCTGAACCCTTGAAACTTGTACACTCTGATGTGTGTGTGACTGGCGTAAACACACACGTATAACGCAAGCGCACGTATCGTTCAAGTAGTATAAAAATATCGATCCCACGAGGACTTAATTCCTACTGTTGTTATTAATTATTGATACTATTTATTTACATGTATCTAATTATAGGGAGAAGAGAATGATTGTTTGATTAGTTGGTTGAATGTGGATTTTGCTAAATAAAATACTTAAAGGCACAAAAGAAAATATTAAGGAAAATAACAGAAGACTAGGGTTGTGAATCTTTCTAATATCTTTTAAAAGATGAAGTGATTATCTTATATTTGTGTAATAAATCGGTTTACTAACCTGGAACACAAAATTATGCGAAAGCCTCTATCAATGGTCAGACGCAAATACCCAATTTAACCCAATTTAACCATATGTCCATGTCAACCAAATTATCTGGATTCATTAAGATTAAGTTCCAATTATGGCTACCCCCGCCCGACAGGTATATGTCTATCCTGTAAGGAAATCTATTAAGGGTTATCTATCCTCAAGGAAGATCGTGGGCTATTAAGTTTAAGGCTGAAACCTAAAATTCTTTTGTCAAGTTTATTTTAGATTTACCACATCAATCTTATTGGTGATCAGACAACAAGAAACATTAAGCTTAAGACTTAATAAGTAAACCTTTAAATTACCCAAACTATAAAATAACCCCTTATAAACCGATGATATTAGAAATCATCACAACCCTAGATAACTAACACATAACTAGGGCTAGTAAAAACTTAAAAGTAAAAGACATAAAGTAAAAATGCTGAAAAGTAAAAGACATAAAGTAAAAGCTGAAAAGTAAATTACATTAAAATAAATCAAATGCTAAGGTAAAAAGGATCAACTTTTACTATTTACTATTTAGATATCTCCCTTAATATAATATATTAACTTGTGATTATTTTACCAACCATCCATATAGGCGGTAACCTGATTAAGTCAAATTAAGTCCAACCAGCCATAAAAGCGGTAAAAAGATTTGTCCATGAACCTACCATATAGGCGGTAAGAAAGTTTAATTACCAACCGACCAATCTGGCGGTATCCTTGATTAGCCAGGTTTAAACCAGATTAAAATGAATTACCAACCGACCAATATAGTGGTATACATTTTAAGTCAAATTTTAAATAGTGAATATATTATGTTTAAGGGAGATTAATCTAAATAGCAATAGTAAAAGAATTACCTTTCACCCTAGCAGGGGGAAGTTACCTCTTCATGGTGAATAGTAAAAACTGTAAAAAGTGAAAGTAAAACACTATTATTACAAAAAGTAATTAAAATTAATTACAAAACTAAAATTTAAAAGAAATTAGATAGAAAACTCCCTATTTATATGAGAGAATTCAGAGAGAATGGTACATTTGAAACTGAAACATCGAGCTGAATTTATAGGCCTCGATAAGTTCTGGCGTTGCGACGCCAAGGCCTTTGGCGTCGCGACGCCAGCCTCTTTTGACATGGCATGCTGAGGGCTTGACACGTGGCGATTCTGGATAATGAGATAAGGCGACACGTGGCAAGGCGGCTGAGAGCTCAATTATTATGCTGATGTGGTGGTGACATGGCGACAGGTGGCGAAATGGAGTATCGGCACCGTAGGATTGCGACATGTGGCACGTTGTGATTGGTTGATGATGATGTGGCGGTGACATGGAACTCTGACTTGGTCAACTGGTGATGTGGATGATGACATGGTGGTGACGTGGAGTGACACGTGGCACACGTGGCAATGGTGATTGTCGGCACTGTAGGATGATGACACGTGGCACGGCGCACGTTAGCAAATCAGCTGTGATGGTAACACGTGGCACGGTGCACATTAGCAAAGTCAAACTTCTCTGATTCTGACATGTAGACCCGGCGCACGTTAGTATGGACCCGGTGCACGTTAGGTGTCGCGACGCGGAAAATTACCAAAATGCCTTTTTTGTCCAATTTTCACTGTTTTGGTCCAAATCATTCCCATAATGTCCTGAAACTTTATTTATCTACAAAATAACACAAAACAAATTAAAATATTCACAAAACTCAAGAAACTATACAAAATATTAGGTTAAATGAGTGGGAAATAGTGATATAATTACCACTCATCAGTGTGATGAATATTGTTCAAAAAATAGGCGGTAAAAAGTACTTTTTTCACTTTTATCGATGATAGCATAAGATTATGTTATGTGTATTTGTTGAGGAGCAAAGATGAAGCTATTGAGAGCTTTATACACTATAAAAACGAAGTTAAAAAACAACTTGGCAAGAAAATCAAAAGAATCATGAGTGATAGAGGAGGAGAATATGTGTCACTGTTTGGTGAATATTGTTCCAATCATGGAATTATTCAGGAAACTAGTGCTCTTTATTCTCCTCAAAAAAGAGGATTGCGGAACGTAAAAAATCAAACATTGAAGGAAATGATGAATGCCATGTTGACAAGCTTTGGTTTACCCCAGAATTTATGGGGGGAAGCCTTGCTTTTCGCCAACTACGTTCTGAACAAGCTACCTCACAGAAGATTGGACAAGACACCATAGGAATAGTGGAAAAGTCACGAACCTTCCTACAAATATATGAAAGTGTGGGGATGTCTCGCCAAAATGATGGTTCCTAAACCTAAGAATGTTAGAATATGACCCAAGACTATTGATTGTGTATTCATTGGATATGCTCACAACAGTAGTGCGTATCGATTCTTGGTACATAAGTCTGAAATTCCTGACATCAATCCAAATATGATAAGTCAAGGAATGCATCATTCTTTGAAGATACATTTCCTTGTAAGGAAAGACAAAGAACAGAGTCTCTCATAAGAACTATTGATACTGTTAAAGGCAGTGATAAAGTTAACCAAGAATTAGATCAACATGAAAATATTGAGGTAAATAAACCTAGACGTAGCAAAAAATCTAGAACATCTAAGTCATTTTGACCTGATTTTCCGACATACTTGTTAGAAAATGAGCCTCAAAGCTATAAAAAATGAATGTCTTCGTCGGAGGTACCTTTGTGGCAAGAGGCTATCAATAGTGAGATTGATTTCATCCTACAAGACCATATTTGAGAGTTGGTCGATCTTCTTCCAGGTTGTAAGCTAGTAGGCTACAAATGGATATTCAAATAGAAGATGAAACCGGATGGATCAATAGATAAGTACAAGGCAAAACTTGTCATAAAAGGTTATAGGAAAAAAAAAGGCTTTGCTTACTTTGATACCTATTCACCAGTGACTCGTATCATATCAATAAGAATGGTTATAGCCATAGCTAGATAATGATGCAGTGATGCTAACTAGATATCTGATACAGTGGATTCCAAATCTATGAGTGGATTTATTTTCACATTTGGTGGCACAGTCGTGTCATGGAAATCCTCGAGGCAAACATGTATTGTCCGATCTACTATGGAATCAGAGTTTATAGTATTAGAAAAAACAGTGGAAGAAGCGGAATGGCTTCAAAATTTCCTAGAGAATATTCCAAATTAGCCCAAACCAGTGACAGCAAAGAGCATATATTGTGATAGTCAATCGGCTATTGGGAGAGCCCAAAATATAATGTATAATGGTAAGTCTTGACACATACGGAAATTGCTCTCAATGTTGAGTTCTAATATAGGTCCCAAGATCAACAAAATCAAGCAAAAAAATCGCATGAATACATCAAGGAATAATGGCGGAAACATATACTCACAATGATTGGATTTGATGCACCAAACAACACAAGCTTCTAGCTCCTCTTCAAGGTCACGGCAGAAGCTCCTCCTTGCAGTGGGCTGTGCGGTTTTACTGGTTTTTGACCCTCCAAGATTCGGCCATGGTCATCACCATTGAAGCTCCAAGCTTCAAGCTTTTCCATGCTCATAAATTCGTTTCCCTATCACCATAATATAACCCATGTGTGTGCTAGCACTCTTTCCTCTTCATTATTCTCGCCAAAACTGCAGAAAAAAGAGCAAGAATTCGGCTCCAAGCCGTGAGAGGGAGAGAAGAGAAAGAGAGGGAAAATGGGTTTCATAGAAAACGTAAAACCCTAAAAATGTGAATAAAAATCAAGAGAGAGAGAAAGTGTAAATGGTTTTTATATTTTCCAAAATTTAATAAAAGCATTTACCACCTTTTACTTTCAAAAAGCAAAGTCAAAAGGTCAAAAGCAAAAAGCAAAAATGCTCTTCCATCACCTATCACTTTTTACTATTCACATCAAGTTACTTTAATAAAGTGACAACATGTAAAGTCACATCACATCACTCAAAGTGACAAGTGATTTGACAATTGATGCGTTCTAGCGATTTGACGTTTGATGTGACTTGCGTGCCGCGCTCGAATTCGAAATGCGAATGCGCTCGCAATCACTCTCGGGCTCGGGTTCGCTAATTCCAAATTAACGAATTTTCCGTCGCGTCGTAATTAAATGATTACGCTTAGCGAAATCACTTTTCATGTCGCTAACGAATTAATTCTAAATTAATTCGTTTGCCCGAATTAAAATCCAATTTTAATTCCGCGTCGAAATCCAATTTCTTATAATATATCGAATATATTATTTTATCGATTAATTCCAAATTAATCGTTCTCTCTCTTTAATTAATATTTTATACCAGATAAAATATCTCCGTAATTAATCTCAGATTAATTTTCTCTCTCTTCTAATTAATCCCAGATTAATTAAAGTGCGAGTTATACATCATCGGTGAATCTTCGGGAAGCGACCCATGAGATCTCCGGATATGTTGGCAGTAAATCGGGTCGTCGGACTATCCGAACACGTAAGTACCTCGTACTACGTTTATACCGATTTACAAGACAAGGTTGGCTTCTAGCAAAGCGCCATGCCTACCCAATTCTCCAGAAATATTCTTACAGGAATATATAGATCTGTATCAGGCGTAGTATACAAAGTATCGTGCATATCGGCCCAGTATCGGATAGTCACGTGCTAGGCCTGAGGCTGGATTTGTGTCTGCCCCGTACGAAGCACATGTCGGATGTCTGGTAACTAGTCTCTATAATCGGATATACATGACCTTGTCATAATATCCCGATGGCCGCAAAGCACTTAAGAGCACTAATACCGTATCCTGCGTGACATCATCTCCACTATGACTGGAGTGATACTTCCGTCTTGACATCACACCCAATACTCTACGACTTTCTGATAAACCCAGAAGTGGTGTACGCAGAACCGGTTAAAGCCCTGTACCACCAAGACCAAATTCTACCGATTGTCGCAAGTATTAGTGATGTAAGTCTCAGGTTAAGACCATACACACCTACCCTGATTTCGGCCTCCCATAGACACATAGTCATAATACCAATGGGATTCCGAGGGGTCTATCCAGAGCGAAGCTGTTTCCCGTACCATCGGTGAAACACAACCTCCTATTGCACTTGCATAAGTATCATATACTTAAATATATGAGAACTATGCCGTTGTGCCCTCACAACGCGCACAAGTGCATACTAGCCTATTCCGCATTGTCGATGTCCTGTCTCGATAATACTACGACTAGGGATATTTAATGATTAATCCTTCGTGGACTGATATTGTCTCATATCATCTCAATCCAGGAACTAATCATATGGACCTCTCTTCATTTATACATCTATGGTGATCTAATCACAAATGATGAGAGTGCAATTTCCTTGTCACATAGTTAATTTGTACAACAACACCGTGATCTGTACAAATAGTGACGCTATGGGTCATATTATCCAACAATCTCCCACTTGGCACATAGCCAGTCACTCAAGTGTCGTACACCCGAACTATGTACGGTTTGCTCAAATTGCTGAGAAAAAGTTTTCGTCAGCAGATTTCCGTGATCATCGTCTGACGCGATTTATACGATCATCACATCGCCACGATGTATGATCCGAACGAATCAGATGAATATAGAAGTATATATCTGGATCATCGATGAGACCTTTAATTCCTCAGCCTGTACCGACGCCCAGCTCAGTAGCTAACAGAACTCTATCTAATCTAATTAGATTTATTATTGACCCAAATGGCTTCTATTGCTGCCTCAGCTGCAGCAATAATCCACATTTCTTGTTTCTTCGGCAACAGTATCTTGCTCGGAACATTTCCAGCTCATTGTCCCATTTTTCAAACTTTATAGTACCGCAGTATTTAACTATTTGGAAACTTGCAGCAATGATCCCAGTCATTTCAAGTTCTCCATCTCCATAGTTTAAGACAACATCTTTAGTTCTCTAAGATACTAACAGATGTTTTTAACTTCAATCCAGTGACTATCACTTGGATTGATCTGATTGTGACTCCATATGCTCAAAGCGTATGAGACACCAAATCACGTACATTTTAAATGTACAATTTCTCAGAGAGTGTTAACAACAAATCTATCCCAGTAGATCTTTATTCCTTGAATAAAGGTTGTTACTCCCAAGAATTCTACGGAGAATTCTATGAAAGCCAAGCTTTCACCGACTGTCTTATGGGAATATCATTTTCAGTGCTCTCCCACTAACCTCCTTATATACACAAGAATTATTTTCATTTTGAATCAAATCATACACCATTATGATTATATCAAAGCGATAATTCCAAGAACTTATGCTTGCTCCAGCAAGCATTATCCAAATGGATTTACCATGGTTATTATACATGGAATCCACTTCGGATTCATGGCACTTTGCCATAATAGGGAGTCGGTACCTTGTATCACTTCCTCAAAACGTAGTCGGTTGGTATACCTTCATAAGATTGACATCTTCATGAGGTGAGATCAGAAACCCATACCCCATGTTGTTTTCTGACTCTCTCCGATCTACGAGGTTCCTGTGTATTCGAAGATTAATGGTACAGATTCGTCCTTGATGAACTGTTTGAGTTCCATTAAGGACTTTGTGCCTTGAACAGTATCACTCCGATTTTTATCGAGTATCACTATCCTCCCATTAACCACTGCATATCGGTATTCCTCTCAGGAAAACCGCATGGTGAGCAACAATCTCATTGTTCTCTTAGTGAGTTGTATAAGTACTATACTTATGGTATCCCTTGGATAACCTACAATTGGCACTTATCCTATTTTAGGTTTTAGTTTGGTATCATCCAAACATATGCCTAGCATTATCAAATATTCAAGAATGTGAAACCCAGTTTCCTTTCCTGTTCATATCTAATATATTATCTGTCAAACAGATTATTATGGAACCTTATTCAAAATAAGTCCTTGCACTATTAATACATATCCGTTGAAGGAAATAGTAGCTCAGAGCGACTCAAGATTTAACCTTATCATGTCCAACAAAATTCAGTTTTTCATTCGGACACACCATCAAACTGACGTGTCCTGGGAGGAGTCCTCATTTGAAAGAATACCGTACTCTTTCATGTACATATGAAACTTACTGCTTAAGTATTTTCCATTACGGTCTTACCATGATGGTATAATACTATAGCGGATCTGTTTGTCTATTTCGTGTCGAAACTTTGAAAGTTTCTGATTTGTGTTCTTCAAAAGAAACACACAACCATAACGTGATGCCATATCCGTAAAGGTCACGAAATATTCATATCCATTTCTAGCCTAGCTAGACATGGGCCCACTTGCTTCACTATGAACTAGGGCTTAACAGATCAGTGGTACTTGCACTTTTACCAAGTAAATAGTGTTTTAGGCACTTTGCCCAATAAACTAGATTCGTAGACTTTATTTGATTTGAAACAAAATAGTCCTAGTATCCACTCTTCGAAAGTGTGGATATACGATTCTTGTTTAATAGTGTCCCTGACAACTATGCCACAATCAGTTTCTTAATTGATCAAATCAGTTTGAGCTATTAATGTGTCATGTTATATATGTGAGATTTATTTATATTCTAAATATAAATGCTGTTATTTACATCTAATGTGTTTATCTCAATATCATCTTTATATAATAAAACAATTTAGTGTTCTAGAATATAAAGGTTCACCCGCAGCGGGTTAAACACTGATATAGAGATAATATATCTAGTCAAACTAGTTACATTATAACAGTTTCTTAATTTAGGTACTAACCCGAAGGTAGTTCCTAAATTCAAGTAATTATGGTTAAAACAGCGACTTTCGTCCCGTTTCAATTCGTAGATAAATCTCAATTGAAGTCAGTATCATGTTCAAAACAGATTCTGAACATCAATATATATATTTATGTACCACACTAAATATTTAAAATCCAATTTTAATATTAGTTGTGAACATAATTATGACGATCATATTTGAAGTCAGAGCCTTGCACGTCTTCTAATCCTCCTTGGGATATGTCCTTCAATTTCATTATCATGTCTAAGGATTTAATCCTTAATTCTGATTCATAAATTAAGGAGTCTACTTGACAAGTATAATGGATTAAGCACTAAAGTTATCATTACATGAATATTCCAAACATCTTGTTCTACTTATTTGCTTAACTCCGAGCTTAGGCATAATATATTATTTTATCAAATAAAATAACTTATTAGTATTATTTCCAGGACCATCCTGAAATTATTCCCAATTTAAAAATTAAATCATTTAAAATATTTTAATCCAAGATTATATTTTAAATATCCAACTTTTCAATTTTATCTTGATTACAATAGTCCAACTATTTAATCAACGATTAGTGGTACTATTTATTATAATGATTATAATAGTCCAACTATATAATCAAATATAATCCAAATTAATTAACCTCAATTACATTGATTACTATAATCCAATTATAAAATCAATTGTAAACTGAAATTAATTAATTCAAATATATTGATTAATATAATCCAATTATATATAATCAACTATAATACAGTCCAACTGTTTATTAAAACAACAATTTAAATATTAGTCCAACTAACATTTAATAATACGACGAAATAATTTGAATGAGCGCGTATGGCGAGTAATTGAACGAGTATTGTAAATTCAATTCTTGCCTCCCACTATTTTTCGGCGAGCCTCTAACCCTCTGTCGAGTACTCGGGAAACCGTGTTTCCTAGTGGGCTAGGATCCCGTTAAATATCACACAATCTTGACTTTGGCCAACAAATTGTATGATAATTAACTAGGTAGATCTCGAAGATCAATTGGATCTCATCCAACTCCTAGATCCAGTAGGTGGACATCCAAGTCCGAAACATATATCTTATATATGCCTATATATCGAATATATACCCTAACCATTTTCCTCTGAATCATTAGGCCTTGGCTTTGGCACAACAAACCTAATGATCCCAGTCAAGCGTGGACCCATTGACCATGGAAGCTTCGTAATCAATGTCGATGGACAAGAAGTGGTCTTGACTTTGGCCAACAAACCACAACTTGGACAAGACACCAATATGGAACAAAGCTTCGTGATTCAAACACATCTTTGACGGACAAGGGCTTGACTTTGGCCAACAACCCATGCCAATCTCGGATCTTGAGTAAGAATCACTCAATGGAAGGAAAAAAACGCATGATATTTAATTAGGGTTTTTCGCGTGCAAACTGGCTACCAATTTTAATTATCTTTGTTAAGGTCTCATCATCATACACCCTTAAACATGCATTCTAAACACATAATAAAGCGAGTATGAAAATAAAATAATAATGATATGCGGATGGATACTTTACATTGATCCTAGATCAAATCTCTCATTTTCTCTCTCCAAAGCTAGCACATGTATTTACTTCTACCCTTTACACTACACTTCTAAAGAAACCTCATTTACATTGAGGGGAATAGGTGAGAAGAGAATACAAAGAATATAAAGGTGATAAGGCTGGACACGCAGGTCCAATTAATAAATCAAATTTATTACAACAATTTCTAAAATTGCCCCACCCATCTAATATCCATCCGATATACATTATTCATACATCGCAACCACATATTCATACAAGCATGTTATCAATCAATCTAATCAAATTAATTAATCTGATAATTAGTGACCATCCAATGTTCAAAGAACGATTTGATTTTTGCTCGAGTCAAACTCGTTTTGCGAATAAGTACTCAAAGTACGAACTCTCGAATTAAATTAAACTACATAATTAAATCCAATTTAATACGCATTTAATTCTAATTCACTATTTAATTCCAAATTAAATATTACACTTTAATTAATGAACTTTTACTATTTAATTCCAAATTTAATCGTTACGGGTCTCAAAGCCCGATTAACATCTAATGTTTATTTAATTAAAATATAATGGGCTTTTAATTAATTTCTTAAGGCGTGGACTTTTGGTCAACTCGGGTCAAACCGAATAACCAAAATCCAATCCGGGAGATACCCCATAAGCCTTTAAATTAATTTTGGCCCATTAGGCCCAATTAAATAATTAAGGTCCATTAAGTCATAATTGGACTTTATGGATGCGGTTTTAGGCCCAATTGGATCCAACCAAATTGGCCTAAACCTATCTTGGTACAACCAAGCCCAAAAGCCCAATTAAAACCTATAAGGCCCAATTTCCAAAAACAAGCCCAATTAATTAACTTATAAAATTCTAAATTCCATAATTAATTAACCTAAGTGTAATACACAATTAACCACCCAATTAATATTTCTAAAACATCAATTAGCATACTTAATCATGCACTTTAATGACAAATAGTGTCCAACACAATTTATTAAAATCAAACCCATTTTACATGCTTTTGTTCTCGGCAATTAGGGGTTTTTCCAATCCGATTCGGTTTCAATCCAATTGAATCCACAATCATCATTCCCAAATCAATTAAATTCATCCAATGAATCAAAATACAAAAAAACACAATGAATTTCATATTCTATTGAATTCGGCCAAGCCACTTTAATTGGGAAAAATGATCCAAATCAAAATTCAATCCAATTGAACTTCAAAACAACATTACCCAATTGTTTTAAGTCATCCAATGATCAAACAAACAAAATCACCAAGAAATTTAGGGTTCTTTAATTTCGGCCAACATAAGCAATTTGGGGAAATTTGTTCCAAACACAATTTCAACAAATTGATCCAATCAATCTTAAATTAAACATACTTTAAGCATTCTCATTCATCCAATTTCACAAAATATGCTCAAAATCAAGTTTACCCAAATTTGTCACATTATGCCAACACAAAAAATTGGGGAAATTTGTTCAAAACATAATTTCTTCAAATTGATCCAATCAATCATTAATTCAACAACATTTAAGCATACTAAATCAATAAATTTAATCAAATCATGCTTCAATTGATTTTACCCAATTTATCATGCCCAAAATTTGGGGAAAATTGAATCCAATCCAATTTCTTGAAATTGATCATGCACAACATCAATTCAACCTCATTCAAGCATACTATATCAAACAATTTAACCATTTGATGCTCAAATTGAGTTTACCCAATTTTAACCCTAAATTTTTCATGCTTGAACTAAGCTCAAGATACCATTGTTGAGTTCTAATATAGGTCCCAAGATCAACAAAATCAAGCAAAAAAATCGCATGAATACATCAAGGAATAATGGCGGAAACATATACTCACAATGATTGGATTTGATGCACCAAACAACACAAGCTTCTAGCTCCTCTTCAAGGTCACGGCAGAAGCTCCTCCTTGCAGTGGGCTGTGCGGTTTTACTAGTTTTTGACCCTCCAAGATTCGGCCATGGTCATCACCATTGAAGCTCCAAGCTTCAAGCTTTTCCATGCTCATAAATTCGTTTCCCTATCACCATAATATAACCCATGTGTGTGCTAGCACTCTTTCCTCTTCATTATTCTCGCCAAAACTGCAGAAAAAGGAGCAAGAATTCGGCTCCAAGCCGTGAGAGGGAGAGAAGAGAAAGAGAGGGAAAATGGGTTTCATAGAAAACGTAAAACCCTAAAAATGTGAATAAAAATCAAGAGAGAGAGAAAGTGTAAATGCTTTTTATATTTTCCAAAATTTAATAAAAGCATTTACCACCTTTTACTTTCAAAAAGCAAAGTCAAAAGGTCAAAAGCAAAAAGCAAAAATGCTTTTCCATCACCTATCACTTTTTACTATTCACATCAAGTTACTTTAATAAAATGACAACATGTAAAGTCACATCACATCACTCAAAGTGACAAGTGATTTGACAATTGATGCAACTAGCGATTTGACGCTTGATGTGACTTGCGTGCCGCGCTCGAATTCGAAATGCGAATGCACTCACAATCACTCTCGGGCTCGGGTTCGCTAATTCCAAATTAAAGAATTTTCCGTCGCGTCGTAATTAAATGATTACGCCTAGCGAAATCATTTTTCACGTCGCTAACGAATTAATTCTAAATTAATTCGTTTGCCCGAATTTAAATCCAATTTTAATTCCGCGTCGAAATCCAATTTCTTATCATATATCGAATATATTATTTTATCGATTAATTCCAAATTAATCGTTCTCTCTCTTTAATTAATATTTTATCCCAGATAAAATATCTCCGCAATTAATCCCAGATTAATTTTCTCTCTCTTCTAATTAATCCCAGATTAATTAAAGTGCGAGTTATACATCATCGGTGAATCTTCGGGAAGCGACCCATGAGATCTCCGGATATGTTGGCAGTAAATCGGGTCGTCGGACTATCCGAACACGTAAGTACCTCGTACTACGTTTATACCGATTTACAAGACAAGGTTGGCTTCTAGCAAAGCGCCATGCCTACCCAATTCTCCAGAAATATTCTTACAGGAATATATAGATTTGTATCAGGCGTAATATACAAAGTATCGTGCATATCGGCCCAGTATCGGATAGTCACGTGCTAGGCCTGGGGCTGGATTTTTGTCTGCCCTGTACGAAGCACATGTCGGATGTCTGGTAAGTAGTCTCTATAATCGGATATACATGACCTTGTCATAATATCCCGATGGCCGCGCAGCACTTAAGAGCACTAATACCGTATCCTGCGTGACATCATCTCCACTATGACTGGAGTGATACTTTCGTCTTCACATCACACCCAATACTCTACGACTTTCTGATAAACCCAGAAGTGGTGTACGCAGAACCGGTTAAAGCCCTGTACCACCAAGACCAAAGTCTACCGATTGTCGCAAGTATTAGCGATGTAAGTCTCAGGTTAAGACCATACACACCTACCCTGATTTCGGCCTCCCATAGACACATAGTCATAATACCAATGGGATTCCGAGGGGTCTATCCATAGCGAAGCTGTTTCCCGTACCATCGGTGAAACACAACCTCCTATTGCACTTGCATAAGTATCCTATACTTAAATATATGAGAACTATGCCGTTCTGCCCTCACAACGCGCACAAGTGCAATACTATCCTATTCCGCATTGTCGATGTCCTGTCTCGATAATACTACGACTAGGGATATTTAATGATTAATCCTTCGTGGACTGATACTGTCTCATATCATCTCAATCCAGGAACTAATCATATGGACCTCTCTTCATTTATACATCTATGGTGATCTAATCACAAATGATGAGAGTGCAATTTCCTTGTCACATAGTTAATTTGTATAACAACACCGTGATCTGTACAAATAGTGACGCTATGGGTCATATTATCCAACACTCAAGTGGCATAATTTCGATAGATCATGTCAAATCGAAGGAAAACCTAGCGAATCCACTTATTAAAGGTTTACCTAGAGAGCAAGTTGAGAAGTCATCGAGGGGAATGAGCTTGAAGCCTATAAATTAAGAATTGTCACTATAGAAACCCAACCTAGCTGATTGGAGATCCCCAAGATCTAGGTTCAAAAGGGACAATTGAAACTTTGTAAAATTCAAAACAAGCACTATAAAGTTTTATACTCTTTCCCGTTCCTATAATGACACAGAGTGCTGTCTATCAAGGTTAGGATAAGCTAAGGCTTTTAATGATCAATATATTATGAGAAGAGTCCTAATGGGGGTTAAGGCCGATTACTACTTTATAGTAGATCACCAATTTCAAGTAAGATGTGAGGTCACTTCCATGAGAGTTTTAAAGACTGAATTCCATAAAGTACTTGATGAATCCATGACCAATGTTCATGGCCGAAATGAACACAATCGTAGAATGAGAAATGGTCGAAGTAAAGTTATGTGTTGGCAATTGTCTTGGTTTACACCAACGGCAGAAAAGTTCAAGACTATGGGTCACTGGTTTGCCAAGTAAATCCGATTGTCATTCACTAGGAAAGGTTCAAGGCAAAAGCTACCTATTTCAATGCAGTTTTATTTCACGGAAACTCTCTTAAATGTCTACATTAATATTTAGAGAATTGTGGGGAATGTTGTAAATTCTCTAAATATATATAGTATGAGTGTAAGATGGTCATGTACCTTAAGAAGTGCCTTATGGGAAAGGCATAAACATGTATAGACATGTCCTCTAAACTTGGAATGATGCATCTCTAGACCTTTTTAGGCCTTAGGAAAGGGTATAACCCTTATGAGAGTTACACCCTAACTCAAAGGGTGCCCTCAATGGCTGTAACGACCCCAAATATTTTGTTCGGCTAGTGACGCTTGGGATTTTCTTTTCGGGCTAGTAAATAATTTCTCGGATCTATTTAGGAATAACGAACAATCACTTAATTTCAAGCCCAATTTTTCTTGGATCTTTTCAAAGCCCAACAACAAATTTAGGAAGAAGGAAATAGTGAAGCCCAAGCCCAATAATAAAACTACCTAGACTTTTCTAGAGAAATTGACCAAGTTATTGGTAAAGAAAAGAAAAAGAAGAGAATGCCCTCATTTTTCTTGTTTGGCTGTGAGAGTGAAGAGAGAATGAGTGAGAGTTTGCAATTTTCTTGTTACAAAATTTGAAGTTAAACAAGCCAATCCATTCAAGCTAACTCAAGAAGAAAGAAAAAGATGATCAAACAGCATTGTTAAGGAAAAAGAGAATAGAATTAAGGTAAGCAATCAATGACCCAAACCTTGAGGTGTTGTGTTGTAATAACTTGATGATGGTAGTATGTTTTTGGTTAATAGTCATGTGTTATTGATGATTATTTGATTAAAAGGCCCATGTTTGGATAAATTTTAGTTACCATACTCTAGTTGGAACATGTAGTAGGATTGATGAGAATTTGGTGGTGATGAGGTTTTGGGTGTGTCATTTGATGATGAGAATGTAATGAAGATATAGTATTTTGTTGGTGGTTGGGTGAAATGAGATTTGGGGGTTATTATTGAAGAAATGAAATCGGCCCCTAGAATCGATGTCGCGTCGCGACGCGTCAAGCTCACGTCGCGACGCAGACGAGGTAGAAAGGTGCATCTGATTAACATGGGCACGTCACGACGTGAGCTTGCGTGCGTCACGACGCGATCAAGGTAGAAACATGCATAAGATTTGCACGGGCGCATCGCGACATGTAGGAGACCGGCGATGCGACGCGACACCAAAAAAAAACCAGAATTTTTTTAGAAGATGCGACGTGTAGGAGACCGGCCATGTTGACTAAAGCTTCTTGGCCTTCTCGCCTTTCCCTTCTCAACTGTCTGATGGTTCTTTCAATTTATGGGTCAAGCGGTCGGAGTTCAAAGCTTCTGGTTCGTCTCATGTAGTTTCTGAGAACCTGAAACACAAGAAAACAAAAATTAATAAGTAAAAAGAAATTAGATACAAGTAACGTATCTAACCCCTAAACTAATAGTAAAAGATAAATAAGTCCCTGGCAACGGCGCCAAAAACTTGACCGGCGTAAACACACACGTATAACGCAAGCGCACGTATCGTTCAAGTAGTATAAAATTATCGATCCCACGAGGACTTAATATCTAATCTATTAATTTTATGAGGTCAAATGATTACTAGTATCTAACAGGTTGATTGATTGATTTAAAATGGTGACGATTCTAAATTTAAAAGCAAGTAAATAAAATTGTCGAAAATAGGTTTTAAGAAAATTCAATATTAAAAACTATCTAGGGTTGTGATTTCTTCCAATATCATTTTAAAGATGAAGTGGTTATCTTAAAGTTGGGTTATATATTGATTTATTAACATGGAACACTAAATTATGTGTAAGCCTTTGTCGATGGTCAGACACAAATACCCAGTTTAACCCAATTGAACCATATGTCTATGTCAACCAAATTATCTGGATTCATTAAGTTTAAGTTCCAATTATGGCTACCCCTGCCCGACATGTATATTCCTATCCTATAAGGAAATCTATTAAAGGGTTATATATCCTCAAGGAAGATCGTGGGCTATTGAGTCTAAGGCTGAAACCTAAAATCCCTATGTCTAGTTCATTTTAGATTTACCAGATCAATTTTATTAATGGCCAGTTAATGAAAAAGCATTAAGATTAAGACTCAATAAATAAATCTTTATATTACCCAAGCTATAATCTAACCCCTTATAAAACGGTGATATTAAAAGTCATCACAACCCAGATAACTAATTTAGTTACAACACATAACTAGGGCTAGTAAAAACTTGAAAATAAAAGATATAAAGTAAAAATGCGGTAAAGTAAATACTGAAAAGTAAATTACAATAAAATAAAATGCTAAGGTAAAAGGAATTACTTTTACTATTTACTATTTTAGATATCTCCCATAAAATAATATATAAACTTGTGATTCTTTTTCCAACCAGCCATATAGGCGGTAACCTGATTAAGTCAAATTAAGTCCAACCAGCCATTAAGGCGGTAATATTTGTCCATAAACCATCCATAAAGGCGGAACCAAAATTAAATTACCAACCGACCAATCTGGCGGTATCCTTGATTAGTCAGGTTTAAACCAGATTAAGATTAAATTACCAACCGACCAATATAGCGGTATCCTTTTTAAGTCAAATTTTAAATAGTGAATATATTATTTTTAAGGGAGATTAATCTAAATAGCAATAGTAAAAGAATTACCTTTCACCCTAGCTGGGGAAGTTACCTCCTCATGGTAAATAGTAAAAATTGTAAAAAGTAAAAAACAAGTAAATTACTATTATTACAAAACGTAATTAAAATTAATTACAAAACTAAAAAAAACTAAAAAAAACTAAAAATTAAAAGAAAGTAGAGAGAGAAACTCTCTCTTTAGATAGAATATAAGAGAGAGAGTGGTACAATGAATTCTGAAATTTGAAGCTCTATTTATAGGCCCCGGTAGGCTTCCAGCGTCGCGACGCCAGGGCCTTTGGCGTCGCTACGCCAGCTTCTGTTGACGTGGCACGCTCTGGTTCGTATGTTTGAAGATTCTGGATAAGCTGATAAGGTGACACATGGCGAGGTGGTTGGGCTTCAATTATTATGACACGTGGCGGCCTCTGATTGGTCGATGAGATTCTTATCCGCCACATGTCAGATAAGGATTAGATACTCAATGATTGACGCTGACGTGGTGATGACGTGGCGGTGACTTGGCGGTGACGTGGCGACACGTGGGAAAGAGACTGTCGGCATTGTAGGATTGCGACACATGGCACTTCCTGATTGGTTGATGATGACGTGGCGGTGAGGTGGTAGTTTGACTTGGTCAACCTGGTGATGTGGCTGATGACGTGGCAATGACGTAGAGTGACACGTGGCACACGTGGGGATGATGATTGTCGGCACCGTAGGATGCTGACATGTGGCATGGTGCATTTTAGCAGATCGGTTGTGATGGTGACATGTGGCACGGCGCACGTTAGCAAAGTCAAAATTTTCTCAGATTCTGATTTATGGACCCGGTGCACGTTAGCACTGTTCGGCGCACGTTAGGCGTCGCGACGCGGGAAATTTACTGAATTGCCATTTTGTCAATTTTTCTCTATTTTGGCCCCAAATTGCTTCCAATGCTTTCCCAACTTTATTTATCTGTAAAATAACACAAAACACATCAAAATATTCACAAAACTCAAGAAACTATACAAAATATTTGGTTAAATGAGTGGGAAATAGTGATATAAATACTACTCATCACACCCCCAAACCTAACATTTTGCTAGTCCTCGAGCAAAACATAAAATAATATAAATAAATTAACTAAGCCACTTTCGTAGGGATCACGGTTGCATTTAGCGTATGCAACAAGCCTTTAAACCCCTAGATGTCCCTAGTGGACGAGTTGTAGTCTCGTGAGGGTTTACAGCAATGATACCCACAAACATTTTACAAAAGTAAAAAGGTAGAAAAACTAATGCACACAAAAGCAAAAAGACAAGCGAAAAGAGAATAAAGATGTTAGTGACTAATCAGGTGAAACTTCTACTCCAAGTTACTAGTTGTTTTGTTTCATTTTAAATTACCGAATAAGTAAATTCTCCGATTATATTTACCATTCTCCAAATACACAGCCAATAAAATATTAAACAACTTATTTTTGCCCACAACAGTCATAAGTTTAGTTGATAAGAGAATAATATTTTTGTCCTAAAGTTCTATCAGATTTCTGATGAGCGGAAAATATATCAATATTTACCGCCCCTTTATCTTAATATTTTGTTTAGTTTCTCGGGTTTGATGAACGTTTTGATGTGTTTTAGTTTATTTTGCAGATAAAATAATATCAGGTCTCAATGAAATCATTTAGGATGAAATATGAGTCAAATAAGGGCAATTATTGGACTTGATATTTTAATTTTGGAGATTGGAAATTTGAAAGGGCGTTTTGACGAAGTGCAGTTTTGGAAATTCCAGTTTTGCGCATCTGTCGTATTTTGGGCATAACGTTTTACTCAGATATCGGATTGAGCTGATTCAAGTTCCAGATTAAAGAAGACTCAAAGATCTAGAACTTTGAAAGAGCAAATATTTTCTAATTCTGAAGATTTCATGCCCGAAATTGATAAACCATCCAGAAGTGTGTAGTGTGTAATTATTAAAGTCACTTTCAATCATTTTCAAAGCAAAAAAATAAATTAATAAATAAATAATAAAAATTATCAAATCATCACCAAACATGATAAGAGATTAGTGGAGCAATTAATAATAGATTTGGTGGAGCAATTAGTGGAGCAATTAGTGGAGCAATTAATAATTGATTTGGTGGATGATTTGATGGAGGCAAAATTTTGCCTATAAATACCAAGCCATTTCATTTGTAAAATTCATACTTTCTTCTAAGGAATTCCTTAAGAATACTAAGAAGATTGTATCTTGTTTGTTTATTTACAGCTTTCAGTAATTAATTTTCGTTTTCGCACTTTCTTTTCTTTACTTTTCAGTTTTTACTTTCCGCAATTTACTTTTACGCACAATACTTTTCTTTCTTTAATTTTCAGTTTTTACTTTTCAGTAATTTACTTTTAGCAATTTACTTTTCAGCAATTTACTTTCAACAATTTACTTTTCAGTAATTTACTTTCAGCATTAATTTTCAGTATTTAATTTCAGCATTTACTTTCAGCATTTACTTTTCAGTATTTAATTTTCAGTATTTTACTTTATGTCTTTTATTTTATTTAAGTTTTTTTTTACTACCCGTAAATATGTGTCGTAACTAAGCCAGTTATCTGGGGTTGTGATGAAATCAAATATCACCGTTTTATAAGGGTTAGATTATAGCTTGGGTAATATAAAGATTTATTTATTGAGTCTTAAACTTAATGTTTTTTCATTAACTGGCCATTAATAAAATTGATCTGGTAAATCTAAAATGAACTAGACATAGGAATTTTAGGTTTCAGCCTTAGAATCAATAGCCCACGATCTTCCTTGAGGATAGATAACCCTTAATAGATTTCCTTACATGATAGGAATATACCTGTCGGGCGGAGGTAGCCATAATTGGGACTTAAACTTAATGAATCCAGATAATTTGGTTGACATAAACATATGGTTCAATTGGGTTAAACTGGGTATTTGTGTCTGACCATCGACAGAGGCTTACACATAATTTAGTGTTCCAGGTTAATAAATCAATATATTACCCAACTTTAAGATAACCACTTCATCTTTAAAATGATATTGGAAGAAATCACAACCCTAGATAGTTTTTAATATTGAATTTTCTTAAAATCTACTTTCAAATAATTTTATTTACTTGTTTTTAAATTTAGAATCATCACCATTTCAAATCAATCAAACATCCTGTTAGATACTAGTAATCATTTGACCTCATAAAATTAATAGATTAGATATTAAGTCCTCGTGGGATCGATATTTTTATACTACTTGAATGATATGTGCGCTTGCGTTATACGCGTGTGTTTACGCCGGTCAAGTTTTTGGCGCCGTTGCCGGGGACTTATTTATCTTTTACTATTAGTTTAGGGGTTATATACTGTTACTTGTATCTAATTTCTTTTTACTTATTGTCGTTGTTTTCTTGTGTTTCAGGTTCTCAGAAACTACATGAGACAAACCAGAAGCTTTGAACTCCGATCGCTTGACCCAGAAATTGAAAGAACCATCAGACAGTTGAGATGGGAAAGCGAGAAGGCCAAGAAGCTTTAGTCAACATGGAACCTGAACCTTTGAACGTTGCACCACCAATTCCCATTCGAGACAGAACCATTCCGATGGTTGACAGACTCATTTCCTGTATTGTACTTCCTCCCTTACCAGCAAATGCGTGTGACATCAAAACATGCATTCAGATGATTCAGCAGTCAGTTCAATTTGGGGGGAATGCAACTGAAGATCCTAATTCCCACATCAGCAACTTCCTGGAAATTTGCGGCACTTTTAATTACAACCGAGAAGCTGAAGAAGCAATGAGACTGCGAGTTTTTCCATACTCCTTGAAGGATAGAGCTAAAGCTTGGCTACATTCACTACCACCAGGTTCTATCACAACTTGGAACACTTTAGCCACCAAATTTCTTGCAAAGTACTTTCCACCAGCCAGAACCGGAAAGCTGAGGAATGACATCACATCCTTTGTACAACAAGATTCAGAATCCCTCTGCGAAGCTTGGGAAAGGTATAAAGATTTACTCTGAAAATGTCCTCACCATGAGATTCCAAAATGGCTTCAAGTCCAAACATTCTATAATGGGCTTTCTGGAATAATGAGAACCACAATCGATGCTGCTGCTGGAGGAGCGTTGATGGCAAAAGGAGAAGATCAAGCCTGGGACCTAATCGAAGAAATGGCCAACAACAATTCCTTGTGGCCAACAGAAAGGAGCATGATCCAAAGAATTGCAGGAATTTATGAAGTTTGAGCAAACACAGCAGTGAATACCAGGCTGGATCAGATATGCAAATGTCTAGAAACACTTAGCACGCAAGTTGTGAGCATCGCTGGATCCACAAGTTCACCATATGGAGGAGCACCAGAACCAAAACAACATGAAGAGATGGTGAATTATGTCAACAATTTCAACAGACAGGGGAACAATCCATATTCCAACACCTACAACCCAGGGTGGAGGAATCATCCTAATTTATCATGGAGCAACAATTCAGACCAACAACAAAACTATCCACCACCTGGATTCCACCAGCAGAACAAAGGCCAGGAGCATGAAAAAGAACCAGAAATGAAAGAATGGTTTGCAGAGATGTTCAAAAAGCAAGAAGCAAAATACGATGCTATGTTTCAAGCTCAAACAGCATTCAATCAAAGCCAATCAGCTTCTATTAAAGCACTGGAGAATCAAATGGGACAACTGGCAAATGCTCAGAGTTACAGACCGCCAGGTACCCTTCCTAGCAACACAGAGCCAAATCCAAGAAACATGGGGAAGGAGCAATATCATGCCATCATGTTAAAGAGCGGTACTGAAATTAACAAAGATGTTGGAGTCAATTCAACTGCTGAGGAAGTTCCAAAAGAAACAAAGCAACAAATGGAGGAAAAAGAAGCAAAGGAAAAAGAACATATCACTCCACCTCCACCTTTTCCTCAACGTCTTCAGAAGAATAAATTGGACAAGCAATTTTCCCGGTTCCTGGAAATCTTCAAAAAGCTGCATATCAACATTCCATTTGCAGAAGCGTTGGAACAAATGCCCACCTATGCCAAATTCATGAAAGATATTCTTTCACGAAAGCGGAGATTGGGAGATTACGAGACAGTAGCATTATCAGAAGAATGCAGTGCTATCATTCAGAGGAAACTTCCCCCGAAGTTGAAAGATCCTGGCAGATTGGGAGATTACGAGACAGTAGCATTATCAGATTTTATTTTTTTTTTTACTCCATTGCTTTTTGAGATGTTTCCTCCAATTAAACTAGAGCACTGAATATTACAAACTTTTCAATTTTAGATCATGTCCGTATGTTACTATATATATTGATAATATCTGTCAACTGAGCATATGAAGATCCATTTTAGTCCGTTTTAAGGAGAATTCACAAATTAAATAATTCAAAATGAAATAAACAAAAATTAACTTGTTTCGAAATCGGTTTGAGATACGTCTCAGGAGTGGAAACTCCTTACTCAGCTATCTCTTACCAATTTCACCTTTTAGTCAAAATAAAAAACCAAAAAACACAAAATATTTTTGTAATTTTTTGAAAATTTTTCAAATTTTTTTTTTTTTTTTTTTTGTATTTTTCGAAAAATTTAGGACTAAAAATAAAAACAACATACAAACTAAAACAAGGTACTAATCAACTAATTCCCTCCCTCAAACTAAATAAGACATTGTCCCCAATGTCTTAAACAGTAAAAGGAGAGTTAAGAAGGTCGTACCTGGTTAGCTGAAATCTACAGGAAATTAAAGGTTAAGATCCAGATTAATCCGACGCCTCTTACCACGATCGTCCTCAAACCAATTTATCTTTGAAAGGATAGGGTCAACTTGTGGTTCATAGGCTAAGAGTTGGTCAATTAGATCTAGAGCAGTTCTGGCAGTAAAGAGGAGTTCTTTCAAAGGTTTTGACACGAACCTATTTCTCCGAGCATCATCAAGAAACACACAAAGAAAATCATAAAATCCATCAACGTTGAGCAGTCCAATTGGTTTTTGGTGTATGTTCAGGTTCGCCCAAGATAGTACTATAAAATTTCCTCCAATGTACCCAAGCCACTTGGCAAAGCGATAAAAGCATCAGCACGGTTAATCATTTATACCAGTCGTTCAGACATACCTGGCACGATCAGTTCCTCTCCGTTTGATGATCCAATAAGATTTGTCTCTGCCAAAGGTTTTGGAATGATTCCAAAAATGTGACTGCCTCCTTCTTGTACGGCCTTTGAAACGATCCCCATAAGTCCAAGATTGCCTCTGCCATATATTAAGTGTATATTTCTTGTAGTTAAGACTCGACCCAATTCTTGTACTGCTTCTACGTATTGTGGTTTAGTACCAACACTACTACCGCAAAACACACAGATGTTTTCAACTCGTCTTCTTGAAGTGGCTTCCATTTTTTTATACGTATTTCTTTCTCAACTCTGGATGCCTTCAAAAGTGCAATGACGGGCTGAATTTATAGTACTGAAAAGGGTGAGTAAAAATAGCACAAGTATCTTCCAGAGGACGATTAGTATCGAATTAATATCGTGATAGTCAAAAAGGTCTGGATCATGTCGGAGAAAATTAAAAGAAAACAACAAAACAAATCACAATTATTAAGAAAAGACAAAGAGATATAATATTTACAAGAAAAGTAACGACTTGATCGACGTCTATGCGTCAGGGACAAGCTTCCCTTCCAATTTTCTTATAAATTGGAAAACAGGGTCTTTTTGAGTCAGATTCCCGAGACTTAACAGTTGTCTTTCCTTTTGGAATTGTGCATATAACATGTGAATTTCATGATAAACACATCCACTGGGATGCGTCTCAAGAGTTTTAGATATGTCATCCAAAGACTCCTTACTCAAGCCATCCGTAATGAAGTTAATCTTATCTTCGCGGTTATCGGACACCATTCCTAAAGAACGACAACGAGTATTACAAAATATGCGAGCACATTTATAACAAACACACACTTTTTGGCTCTTCTCTTTTTAGCAAAGGTGCTCCTTCCTAAGCCAGACAGCTGTGAAATAAAAGAGTCAAAAGACTCACCTGCCAATCGGACCCGTGCTTCAATTAACCAACGAATGTCAGTAGGAATACCTTTGATCATCAGTAATCTCATCCGTTCTAAGCGAGCTTTGTAAACATTCATCAGAGATTTTTGAGGGAGAGAAGGAAACTGCTTTTGAAGATTTGCGAGAGCATCTTCCATCTTGAAATGACTAAACCTGCAAAAATTAAACACACAAAAATAAAACACACCAGATCACAATATATACATAAATTGCATGGGTTGCCTCCCTGCTAGCGCTAAGTTTATAGTCGTCAGCCAGACTTGACTTCTCGAACGTTAAGCTGGATCTGAAAGTGTGACACTTTCTTTTTGTCGCTCAAATGATTCTCCCTAGTAGTGCTTGACACGCTTGTTTTTAACCTTGAAAGATTTGTTAGCGTCAGGATCATGTATCTCAACGGCTCTATTTGGTAAAACTTTGGTGATCACAAATGGACCTGACCACTGTGATTTTGGCTTCCATGGGAAGAATTTCACCCTTGATTTGTTTAACAGTACCTTATGCCCTGGTTCCAGTTGTATGCGTACTAACTTCTCATCATGTCTCTTCTTGCCCTTTTCTTTGTACAATTTGGCATCCTCAAAAGGCTGATTGTGAATTCCTCCAATTCGTTGAGCTGGTGGAACTTTTTATCTTCTGTTGCTTGTAGTGCATATAAAACACACTAGATCACAATATATGCGACCAATATAGCGGTATCCTTTTTAAGTCAAATTTTAAATAGTGAATATATTATTTTTAAGGGAGATTAATCTAAATAGCAATAGTAAAAGAATTACCTTTCACCCTAGCTGGGGAAGTTACCTCCTCATGGTAAATAGTAAAAACTGTAAAAAGTAACAAACAAGTAAATTACTATTATTACAAAACGTAATTAAAATTAATTACAAAACTAAAAAAAAACTAAAAAAAAACTAAAAATTAAAAGAAAGTAGAGAGAGAAACTCTCTCTTTAGATAGAATATAAGAGAGAGAGTGGTACAATGAATAGGCCCGGTAGGCTTCCAGCGTCACGACGCCAAGGCCTTTGGCGTCGCTACGCCAGCTTCTGTCGACGTGGCACGCTCTGGTTCGTCTGTTTGAAGATTCTGGATAAGCTGATAAGGTGACACGTGGCGAGGTGGTTGGGCTTCAATTATTGTGACACGTGGCGGCCTGTGATTGGTCGATGAGATTCTTATCCGCACGTTTCAGATAAGGATTAGATACTCAATGATTGACGCTGATGTGGCGATGATGTGGCGGTGACGTGGCGACACGTGGGAAAGAGACTGTCGGCACCGTAGGATTGCGACACGTGGCACTTCCTGATTGGTTGATGATGACGTGGCGGTGAGGTGGCAGTTTTACTTGGTCAACCTGGTGATGTGGCTGATGACGTGGCAATGACGTGGAGTGACACGTGGCACACATGGCGATGATGACTGTCGGCACCGTAGGATGCTGACACGTGGCACGACGCATTTTAGCAGATCGGCTGTGATGGTGACACGTGGCACGGCGCACGTTAGCAAAGTCAAACTTTTCTCAGATTCTGATTTGTGGACCCGGCGTACGTTAGCACTGTTCGGCGCACGTTAGGCGTCGCGACGCTGAAGGTCTTGGCGTCGCAACGCGGGAAATTTACTGAATTGCCATTTTGTCAATTTTTCTCTATTTTGGCCCCAAATTGCTTCCAATGCTTTCCCAACTTTATTTATCTGCAAAATAACACAAAACACATCAAAATATTCACAAAACTCAAGAAACTATAAAAAAAAATATTTGGTTAAATGAGTGGGAAATAGTGATATAAATACCACTCATCAGAGACGGCGATACGTAACGCCCCAAGACCACCAATTTCAGGGACATAAGTGGCATGCTTTGGGGGACGGCGATACATAATGCCCCAAAGTCATGGATTTACACTTCTGGCTCTAGTTAGGCATATGGGGGGACGGCGATATGTAATGCCCCCATGCGTCAAGTTTTTCTACAACACCAGATATATCTTTCTCAGAAATTTTTCAGAAAAAGGATTTCCAGTTAAAAAGAAAAGAGCCAGTTTTAAAGGAAAGTTTTCAGAAATCCTTTAAGTATAAATGATTTCATATAATGCTCTGATTCAGTTTCTTATTTTGTAGCTCCACTCACTGAGATCCTCTGGACTCACCCCACCACTTCCAAGTTCTTTTGCATGATTCTTCTTTTGGTGAGCCATGTGCCGATTTTGGAGACCTAGTTCGAAGATAAGTGTTACACTTCTGTCACTAGCTATCGGGTCCATCTTACCAGATCTATGTTCATGTAGAATATTGTTTATGGATGTCATTTTGATGTACCATTGACTTGTACTTGATATTGTATATACGTTATAAATATTTTCAGACATGTATATATGTTTACGCTCGATTTCATGATCTAGCATTTAAGTTTAATTAAGTTGCATGTGTGTTTGGAGTAGCATGGCATAGCATTAAGATCAAAGTAAATATTCTAGCACATGAGTTGAAGGCTTAGGCGACAATGGGATCTGTTGCTCGCCGGTAACATTTCCCGTTTTGGGGATGTTATAAAGATGGTATCAGAGCATGGTCTAGGGAGTCAGTGACTGTAGTAAGGGAGTAGCAGTGGCTTGTATATGTAGTATACCCGGGGTACTACTATATGTAAGTGATTGTTTACTCTGGTAACCTTGTCTCGAGGCTTGTCTCATTCTAATCGCTTATAATTCTTTTATATGTAATTGACTATTTTCTTTTCTCTTTTAATTTCTTAGATATCCATGCCACCTAAGGGAAGAACCGGAGTTAGGGGTGGACCCAAGCGTGATAGGGCGCCCCAAGGTATAAATATTGATCATAGATCAGTAACACCTCCCCCTAACCAGATAAGGAGCAGAGAGTGGAGTCAGGTCATAAGATTATTGTGGGGGAAGTTAGAGCTGCGCCAATGGCCCAGCCCAATGACCCAGTAGTTACGGGCTTACAGCAGATTTAGCAGTCAATGGCAGCTTTAGCCCAATTGATTACCCGACAACCGCAGCCACCAAGCCTAGAGCCGAGAGCTGCAGAACCTACACTTCATGTACTACCACCACTAGTAGGGGTATCCATGGCTCACCAAACAATAGATTCTCCAAATATACCAGACTCTACTACATTTCGAGCCGGAACTTCTGTTGTGCCACATAAGCCACCTCCAATAATTGTTCAGGTAATGCTTGTTGGGTTTTCTCTAAGTCCCGAGGATCGATTATCAAGCAAGAAACATAAGTGCGAATACACGAAGAAGTTGCGGAATACTTACATCGATCGGTTGAGGGATGCGGTGAAGAACACAAATTCTTTAAGTCCTCCAAGGTGTGTCCTCGGCAGTGGCTGAAATTGAGCTCCTCTAAATTCGACCATGGTGATCCATGAAGCTCCAAGATTCTCAAATGGTATTCCAAGCCCACGGGTGGGTTTCCCTATCACCTTCACAAGACTCCGATATGTGCTAGCACTTGGTGATTTTGCCACAAAAATCACTTAGCTTCTTCTCCTTCCATTCACGGCAGAAACCAGAAAAATAGAAGAGAAAAAACTGGTCCAATACCGTGTGAGAGAGGAGAGGTTTTTGGCTCCAAAAATATGAGCCATAAAGAAAGAGAGAGAATGAGAGTTGGTTGTGTATTAGATTAATTGATTTCCAAAATCAATTCAACATAAACCATATGTTTTGAATTTCCAAAAGTCAAAGTAATTAAATCCAACAACCACTCCTATCAACTATTCACATCACTCAATCAATCAAGTGACAAGTTGTCACATCACTCAAAGTGACTAATGATTTGACGCTTGACGTGACTAATGATTTGACGCTTGATGTGACTTGCAGGCCGCACTTGAATTCGAAATGTGAGTGCACTCACAAACACTCCTGGGCTCGGGTTCGCTAATTCCAAATTAACGAATTTTCCGTTGCGACGTAATTAAATGATTATGCCTAGCGAAATCATTTCACATCGCTAACGAATTAATTCTTAATTAACTCGTTTGCTCGAATTAAAATCTAATTTTAATTCCGCGTCGAAATCTAATTTTGTATAATATATCGAATATATTATTTTATCGATTAATTCCAAATTAATCGTTTTCTCTCTTTAAATGATATTTTATCCTAGATAAAATATCTCCCACAATAATCCTAATTAATTTTCTCTCTCATCTAATTATTCCCAGATTAATAAAGTGCGAGTCATACGTCATCGGTGAATCTTCGGGAAGCGACCCATGAGATCCCCGGATATGTTGGTAGTAAATCCGGTCGTCGGACTATCCGAACACATAAGTACCTAGTACTACGTTTGTACCAATTTACAAGACAAGGTTGGCTTCTAGCAAAGCGCCATGCCTACCCAATTCTCTAGAAATACCCTTACAGGAATATGTGATTTATATCAGGTGTAGTATACATAGTATTGCGTATTTAGATCCAGTATCGGATGTCACGTGCTAGGCCTGGGGCTGGAATTGTGTTTGCCCCGTACGAAGCACATATCAGATCTCTGGTAACTAGTCTCTATAATCGGATAAACATGACCTAGTCATAATATCTCGATAGCTGCAGCATATAAGAGAACGAGTCTCGTATCTTACGTGATCATCATCTCCACTATTACTGGAGTGATACTTTCATCTCGACATCACACCCACACACTACGATTCTCAATATACCCAGAAGAGGCGTACAAAGCCCTGGACGACCTAAAACCAAATATTGATTGTCGCAAGTATTAGCGGTGCAAGTCTCAGCTTAAGACCAAATACACCTACCCTGATTTCGGACTTCCATAGACACATAGTCATACTACCAATGGAATTCTGAGGGGTCTATCCAGAGCGATGCTGTTTTCCGTACCATCGGTAAAACAAAACCTCATATTACACTTGCATGAGTATCCTATACCCAAATATATGAGAACTATGTTATTATGCCCTCACAACGCGCACAAGTGTAATACTAGTCTTTTACGTATTTATCAATGTCCAATCTCGATAATACTCTGACTAGGGATATTAAATGATTATGCCTTCGCGGGTTGATATTGTCTCATATCATCTCACTCCAGGAACTAATCATAAGGACCTTCTTTCATTTATACATCTTGGTGATCTAATCACAAATGATAAAAGAGCAATTTCCTTTGTCACATAGTTAATTTGTACAACAACACCATGATCTGTACAAATAGTGACGCTATGGGTCATAACTATCCAACAATCTCCCACTTGGCCTATAGCTAGTCACTCGAGTGTCCTATACCCGAACTATGTACGGTCCGCTCAAATTTATGAGAAAAGTCTTTCGTCAGTGGATTTCCATGATTATCATCTGATGTGATTTATTCGATCATCACATCGCCACGATGTATGATCCGAACGAATCAGATGAATATCGAAGTATATATATGGATCGTTGATGAGACCATTAATTCTTTAGCCTGCGATGTAGCCTAGCTCAGCTACTAACAGAACTATATCTAATCTAATTAGATTATTATCAATCCAGAAGGTTTCTATTGCTGCCTCAACTGAAGCAATAATCCACTTGTGTTGTTTATTTGGTAACAGTATCTTGCTTGGAAGATTTCCAGCTCACTGTTCCGTTATTCAAACTTTGTAGTACCGTTGTTACGACTTATAGTCGTTTTTATCGGTTCGGAAACTTGCAACAGTGATCCCAGTCACTTCAAGTTCTCCTTCTCCATAGTCAAAAAGAGCATCCTTAGTTCCTCTAAGATACTAAAGGATGTTCTTAACATCAATCCAATGACTATGTCTTGGATTGGCCTGATTGTGAATCCATATGCTTAAAGCGTATGAGACACCAGGTCGTGTACATATATTTCAATGTACGATTTCTCGGAGATTACCAACACCTTTAAATCTATCCTAGTAGATCTTTATTCCTAGAATAAAGGTTGTTTCTCCCAAGAATTCTACAGAGAATTTTATTATGAAAGCCAAACTTTCACCGATTGTATTATGGGAATATCATTTCCAAGAAATGACATATTATCATTATTTAGGACATCAATGTCAGTGCGCTCCCACTAACCTCCTCATATACACAAGAATCATTTTCATTTTGAATTAAATCATATACCATTATGATTACATCAAAACGATAATTCCAAGAATATTATGCTTGCTTCAATCCATACATGGATCGAATAACCTGCAAACCTTGTTTGCTAGTTTTGGTACGAAAAAACCGTCAGGATGTTATAAACATCCTCCAAAAGGTTTCCGTTAAGGAAAGAGGTTTTGGCATTTAGCTGCCACATTTCATAAATGAAACATGCAGCATTTAGAAAGCATTATCCAAATGGATTTACCATGGCAACATTTAAAAAAGGTTTCATCGTGATCGACACAATGTTGATAACGATACCTTTTTCGCTACAAGCCCAACTTAGTACGTTGGTATGTTGCCAACCACGTATGTCTTCCTTGAAGACTTATATAGTACTAATAGGCACAATGTCTTGCGGTACAACAACTAGCATCCAAACATAGTTGATATACATGGGATCCATTTCGGATATCATGGCACTTTGCCATAATAGGGAGTCGATACCTTGTATCATTTCCATATACGTAGTCAGTTTGTATTCCTCAATAAGATTGACATCTTAACGAGGTGAGATCAGAAACCCATACCCCAGGTTGTTTTCTGACTCTCTCCGACTAACGCGGTTCTTGTGTATTCGAATATTATTGGTATAGTTTCATCCTTGATGAACTATTTGTGTTCCATTAAGATTCAGTGCCTTGAATAGTATTACTCTGATTTTCATCGAGTTTTACTTTCCTCCTACTTACCACTGCATAAAGGTATTCCTCTTAGGAAAACCGCATGGCAAGCAACAATTACATTGTTCTCTTGTGAGTTATATAAGTACTATAATTTGGTATCCCCAGGATAACCGTTATTAGGCACTTATCTGATTTGGGTTTTAGTTTGGTATCATCCAACATATGCCTAGCATCCCAAATCTTCAGGAATGAGAAAACCTAGTTTCTTTCTTGTTCATATCTAATATGAAATCTGTCAAACAGGCTTTTATGGAACCTTATTCTAAATAAGTTTTGCACTGTTAATGCTTATCCATTGAAGGAAATGGTAGCTCAGAGCGACTCATTATTAACCTTATCATGTCCAACAAAATTCGGTCTCTCAGTTCGGACACACCGTCAAATTGACGTGTTCCGGGTGGAGTCCTCATTGAAAGAATACTAGACTCTTTCAAGTATTTCAGAAACTTATTGCTTAAGTATTTTTTCATCATGGTCTAACCGTGATGTTTTAATACTTTAGCCGATCTGTTTGTCTATTTCGTGTCGAAACTCTAAAAGTCTCCGATTTGTGTTTCAAAAGAAGCACATAACCATGACGCGATGCCATATCCGTAAAGGTCACGAAATATTCATATCCACCTCTAGCCTAGCTAGACATGGGCCCATTTGCTTCACTATGAACTAGGGCTAACAAATCGGTGGCACTAACACTTTTACCAAGTAAAGAGTGTTTTAGGCATTTTGCCCAACAAACTAGATCCGTAGACATTATTTGAATGGAATCAAATTTGTCCTAGTACCCACTCTTCGAAAGTGTGGATATACGAGTCTTGTTTAATTGTGTCCCAGACGACAATGCCACATTTAAGTTTTAACTGACTAATTCAGTTTGAGATATTAGTTTGTCATGTTATACGTTTGAGATTTATTTATATTCAAAATATAAATACTGTTATTCACATCTAATGTGTTTATCTCAATAACATCTTTATATAAAAAACACTTTATTGTTCTAGAATATAAAGGTATACCCGCAACGGGTTAAACCCTGATATAGAGATAATGTATCTAGTCAAACTAGTTACATTTTAACAGTTTCCAAATTTAAGTACATACCTGAGGGTAGTTCCTAAAGTTAGGTATCTACGGTTAAAATAGCGACTTTCGTCCCGTTTCTAATTCGCAGATAAATCTCAACTGAAGTCAGTATCCTGCTCATAGCAGATTCTGCACACTAGTACATATTAATGTACCACTTCTAGTATCTAAAATCCAATTTTAATACTAGTTAGTGAACATGTTTATGACTAACTTATTTGAAATCAGAGCCTTGTTCGTTCTTCAATTCCTTCATGTCTGCCTTGTCCATACGGCAGTCACGCTTCCGTGTCCCTGTTTGCCCAGTTTAGGCAGATATTTTGGGATATGTCCTTTATCTTCCCAAAAGATTATAATGATTTTGCCTTTTTCCCTTTTCACACTCCAGAAGCCTTTGGCCAAACCTTGGCCTTCTAGAATGTTGAAGTAAGATGCGACTTGCGCTTCTTGCCTTATTGCAAACTTTTGGCTTTGTCTCCTTGAGAATAGCCATTAACTCTCCAAGAGTTTACTATTGCAATTTAGTACTTCAAAGATCTAAGAATAGATCTATGAAATAGATCCTTCAATTTCAATATCATACTATAAGGATCTAATCTTTAGTACTGATTAAGAAATTAAGGAATCTATTCGGCAAGCTTAATGGATTAAGCACTAAAGTTATCATCACATGATAATTCCAAATATCATGCTCTACTATTTGCTTAACTCCAGGCTTAGGCCTAAGATGTTATTTTATCAAATAAAGTAACTTCTTAATTTTCAGGACCATCCTGAAACTATATTCTCAATTTGAAAATTAAACCATTTAAATACATTTTCCCTAGGATTATGTTTTAAATGCTAATCTTTCAATTTTATCTTGATTCTAATAGTCCAACTATTTAATCAATGATTTTAGGTACTATAGATTATAATGATTACTATAGTCTAACTATATAATCAACTATAATTTAATAGTTTAAATTCAATTATATTGATTACTATAATCCAATTATAAAATCAACTCTTAATTGAAATGGTTAATTCAAATATATTGATTACTATAATCCAATTATATAATCAACTATAATGAATTAGTTTGAATACAGTCCAACTGTTTTATTAAAACAACTATTAAATATTAGTCCAACTAATAAATAATTTATTTAACGACGAATGATATTTGATTTGAGCGCGTTTGGCAAGTTATTAAATGCATATTGCAAATTTAATACTTGCCTCCCACTATTTTTCGGCGAGCCTCTAACCCTCTGTTGAGTACTCGGGAAACCGTTGTTTCCTAGTGGGCTAGGATCCCGTTAAATGTCACACAATCTTGACTTTGGCCAACAATTGTATGATAATTAACTAGGTAGATCTCTAAGATCAATTGGATCCCATCCAATTCCTAGATCCAGTAGGGGGACATCCAAGTCCGAAACATATATCTTATATATGCCAATATATCCAATATATTACCTAACCTTTTTCCTCTGTATCAACTAAGCCTTGACTTTGGCACAACAAACTTAGTGATCCCAGTTAAGCGTGACCCATTGACCTTGGAAAGCTTCGTAATCAATGTCGATGGAGAAGAAGTGATCTTGACTTTGGCAAAAAAAATCACAACTTGGACAAGACACCAATATGGAACAAAGCTCTCGTGATTCAAACACATCCTCGACGGACAAAGGTCATGACTTTGGCCAACAAACCAATGCCATTCTTGGTTCTTGAGTAAGAATCACTCAATGGAAGGAAAAACGCTTAATATTTTGTTAGGGTTTTTCGCGTGCAAATTGGAAACCAATTTATTATCTTTGTTAAGGTCTCATCATCATACACCATTAAACATGCATTCTAAACACACAATAAGGCGCGTAAATAAAATAATAATGATATACGGATGGATACTTTACACATTGATCCTAGATCAAATCTCTCTATTTCCTCTCTCCCGCTAGCACAAGTATTACTTCTACCCGTTACATAACACTTCTAAAGAAACCTCATTTACATTGAGGGGAAGAGGTGAGAAGAGAAATACAATGAGAAATGAGGTAATAGGCTGGACACGCAGGTCCAATTAATAAATTCTAAATTTATTACAACAATTTCCAAAATTGCCTCACCCATCTAATATCCATCTGATATACATTATTCATGCATCGCAACCATGTATTCACACAAGCATGTTATCAATCAATCTAATCCAATTAATTAATCTGATAATTAATTACCATCCAATGTTCAAACAATGATTTGATTTTGTGCGAGTCAAACTCGTTTTGCGAATAAGTACTCAAAGTACAAATTCTTGAATTATATTAAACTACAAAATTAAATCCAATTCAATTTGTATTTAATACTAATCCACTATTTAATTCCAAATTAAATATTTACACTTTATTAACGAACCTTTATGACTTAAATTCCAAATTTAATCGTTACGGGTCTCAAAGCCCGATTAACATCTAATGTTAATTTAATTAAATTCCAATGGGCTTTCAATTAATTTCTTTAAGGCGTGGACTTTTGGTCAACTTGGGTCAAACCCAATAACCAAAGCCCAATCAAGGAACAACCTCATAAGCCTAGAAATCAATTTAGGCCCATTAGGCCCAATTAAATAATTAAGGTCCATTAGTCGCATTTGGACTTTATGGAAACGGTTTTGGGCCCAATTGGATCCAACCAATTTTCCTAAACCAATCTTGGTACAACCAAGCCCAATTAGCCCAATAACAACTTTTCAAGCCCAAATCCAATTTAAGCCCAATTAATTAAATTACAAAAATTCTAAATTTCATATTTAATTAATCTAAAGTGTATTACATAATTAATTACCCAAATCAATATTTCCAAAACACCAATTAGCCTAATTAATCATGCTTATCAACATTAAAACATGTCCAACACATTTTAACAAAATTCAAACCCATTTTCATGCTCATAAGTCTCGGCTTTGTGGGGATTTTTATGTCCGATTCGAATTCAATCCAATTAAATCCAATTCAACATTAAATCAACATTCCCAATTGATTTCAAGTCATCCAATGAATCAAAAATAAAAGATTCCAAGACATTTAGGGCTATGATATTATCGGCCAAGCCAATATTTTTGGGCAAAATTGTTCCAAACAATATTTCATGATTTCAATTAAACAATCAAACATCAATTAAACATCATTTAAGCATACTCAATCATCCAATTTCATCAAATCATGCTCAAATACATTTTACCCAATTTTAACCCTAAATCAAGTTTCATGCTTTTACTCTCTCTGATACCATTGTTGGGTTTCTCTAAGTCCCGAGGATCGATTATCAAGAAAGAAACATAAGTGCGAATACACCAAGAAGTTGTGGAATACTTACATCGATCGGTTGAGGGATGCGGTGAAGAACAAAAATTCTTTAAGTCCTCTAAGGTATGTCTTGGCAGTGGCTGAAATTGCGCTCTTCCAAATTCGGCCATGGTGATCCATGAAGCTCCAAGCTTCTCAAATGGTATTCCAAGCCCACGGGTGGGTTTCCCTATCACCTTCGCAAGACTCCGATGTGTGCTAGTACTTGGTGATTTTGCCACAAAAATCACTTAGCTTATTCTCCTTCCATTCACGGCAGAAACCAGAAAACTAGAAGAGAAAAAATTGGTCCTATATCGTGTGAGAGAGGAGAGGTTTTTGGCTCCAAAAATGTGAGCCATAAGGAAAGAGAGAGAATGAGAGTTGGTTGTGTATTAGATTAATTGATTTCCAAAATCAATTCAACATATACCATATGTTTTGAATTTCCAAAAGTCAAAGTAATTAAATCCAACAACCACTCCTATCAACTATTCACATCACTCAATCAATCAAGTGACAAGTTGTCACATCACTCAAAGAGACTAATGATTTGACGCTTGATTTGACTAATGATTTGATGCTTGATGTGACTTGCGGGCCGCACTTGAATTCGAAATACGAGTGTGCTCGCAAACACTCCCGAGCTCGGGTTCGCTAATTCCAAATTAACGAATTTTCCGTTGCGACGTAATTAAATGATTATGCCTAGCGAAATCACTATTCATATCGCTAACGAATTAATTCTAAATTAACTCGTTTGCCCGAATTAAAATCTAATTTTAATTCCGCGTCGAAATCCAATTTCTTATAATATATCGAATATATTATTTTATCGATTAATTCCAAATTAATTATTTTCTCTCTTTAAATGATATTTTATCCCAGCTAAAATATCTCCGCAATTAATCCCAGATTAATTTTCTCTCTCATCTAATTAATCTCAGATTAATAAAGTGCGAGTCATACGTCATCGGTGAATCTTCGGGAAGCGACCCATGAGATCCCCGGATATGTTGGCAGTAAATCCGATCGTCGGACTATCCGAACACGTAAGTACCTAGTACTACGTTTGTACCGATTTACAAGACAATGTTGGCTTCTAGCAAAGCGCCATGCCTACCCAATTCTCCAGAAATATCCTTACAGGAATATGTGATCTATATCAGGCGTAGTATACATAGTATTGCGTATTTTGATCCAGTATCGGATGTCACGTGCTAGGCCTAAGGCTGGAATTGTGTCTGCCCCGTACGAAGCACATATCGGATCTCGTGTAACTAGTCTCTATAATCGGATAAACATGACCTAGTCATAATATCCCGATAGCTGTAGCATATAAGAGAACGAGTCTCGTATCCTACGTGATCATCATCTCCACTATTACTGGAGTGATACTTCCATCTCGACATCACACCCAACACACTACGATTCTCAATATACCTAGAAGAGGCGTACACAAAACCTGTTAAAGCCCTAGACGACCTAAAACCAAAGTATATTGATTGTCGCAAGTATTAGCGGTGCAAGTCTCAGGTTAAGACCAAATACACCTACCCTGATTTCGGACTTCCATAGACACATAGTCATACTACCATTGGAATTCCGAGGGGTCTATCCAGAGCGAAGCTTTTTTCCGTACCATCGGTAAAACACAACCTCCTATTACACTTGCATGAGTATCCTATACCCAAATATATGCGAACTATACCGTTATGCCCTCACAACACGCACAAGTGTAATACTAGTTTTTTAGGCATTATCGATGTCCAATCTCGATAATACTCTGACTATGGATATTTAATGAATATGCCTTCGAGGATTGATACTGTCTCATATCATCTTAATCCAGGAACTAATCATAAGGACCTTCTATCATTTATACATCTTGGTGATCTAATCACAAATGATAAAAGAGCAATTTCCTTTGTCACATAGTTAATTTGTACAACAACACCATGATCTGTACAAATATTGACGCTATGGGTCATAACTGTCCAACAATGCAACGGTAAGAAATACTAGTATCCTTACATGATTTCTGAAAGCTTCATCCTCTCATGTTCTCGGGAGTATAGACCTCCCCTGATCCTTGGGGTTTTATTGATGAATCAGATCAAATATGCACGAGTTTAGGATGTTCTGCGAAGAGGGCAGTGGAGTTAGTCAATTTTCAGTTGAGAGATGTCACCAACACATGGTTTATGTCCTTTCGAGATGGTCGGTGATGAGATGCTCCTCCTCTGGCATGGGCTGAGTTTAGTATGGCATTTCTGTCTAGATACTTTTCACATAGTATCAGGGATGCCAGAGCCCGAGAGTTTGAACAGCTGGTACAGGGCGAGCAGATGATAGTTTCTGAATAAGATATACGGTTGACATGATTATCTCTCTATGCCCCACATCTGATCAGTACGGAGGAAATGAATGATAAGAGGTTTGTAAATGGGCTTCGAGACTATTTATTCCACTCCATTCATTTCACAAAGACTACTACCTACACCCAAGTCCTAGATACTGCCCTGTGGTTTGAAGCACGGGTTAGAGAGAGACAAGTAGAGAGGGAGTCTCGAAAGAAATCTAGATCGGAGGAGAGGACTAGGCCGCAACAGAGTGGTCCTAGTAGACAGTAGCAGATGTCAGCTCCGCCTACGGCACGTAGAGACATGGGTTCAGTTCAAGGGGGTCAGGACCGTAGGGTGGCTCAAAGTGTCACTTCTCGTGTAGTTTCTTCTCCCTCGGTAGCCCATCCTGGGCAAACTCTACCACAATGTCTTATTTGTGGATGAGCTTATACCGGGACTTGTAGATCTGGGAGTAAAGGTAGTTATCGGTTCGGTTAGATGGGTCAATTGAAGAGAGACTGCCTGGTGCCAGTAGAGCAGTTGCCATCTTACAGTGCCACCCCATCTACACCCCAACCACAGCCTAACAGAAATGTAGGAGGAGGAGGAGATCAGAGGCCAGTGAATAAATGGCAGACAGTAGGTGTAAGAGGTCAACCAGTTGGTGATTGAGGACAGGCTTCCTCCAGCAGAGTTCAGGGGAGGGTGTATAGCCTCACTCCTCAATAGGCACAGGCATCCAATATGGTGGTCATAGGTACATTATTGATTGATTATGTTCAAGCAATGGTGTTATTTGATTCGAGTGCTACGCATTCTTTTGTGGCACCGTGTTTTGTGACTCAGATAGGTAGGGATATCGAGCCTTTAGACTCCTCTATCATTATAGCTACACCCGTATGAGACCCCTTAGAAGCTACGCATGGTGTGAGGCAGTGTTCTATAGACATTGACGGATATCTTTCCCATGCCGATTTAGTGGTGTTGGGTATTTTACGCTTCGATGTCATTCTGGGGATGGATTGGCTAGCTAAACACCATGCGGTACTTGATTGTCTGAAGAATATGGGTTACTTGGCATATATAACAGATAGTATGGTGGAAAATAAAGATCTTGAACAGATTCTGGTAGTGAAGGAGTATCATGATGTGTTTCCAGTCGAGTTGTTAGGATTACCTCGGGTTATGGAGATTGAGTTTTATATAGATATTATACCGGGAACCCAGCCTATATCGATTCCTCCATACAGAATGGCCCCTGCAGAACTCAAAGATTTGAAGGCGCAGTTATAAGACTTGTTGGATAAGGGCTTTATCCTCCCCAGCGTGCCCCCGTAGGGTGCTCCGGTGTTCTTCATGAGGAAGAAGGACGGGATGCTGTGATTATGTATAGATTATCGATAGTTGAATAAGGTGATAATCAAGAATAAGTATCCACTGCCAAGGATTGATGATCTATTTGATCAGTTGCAGGGGGTGCAGTGTTTCTCTAAAATTGACCTGCGTTCGGGTTATCATCAATTGAAGATTAGAGAGAGTGATGTCCCAAAGACAGCTTTTCGAACCGGATATGGGCATTACGAGTTTTTAGTAATGTCATTTGGTTTGACTAATGCCCCTGCAACGTTTATGGACTTGATGAATAGAGTGTTTAGGCCTTTCCTAGACCGATTCGTAATAGTCTTTATTGATGATATTATGGTATATTCGCGTAGTGAGCAGGAGCATGTGGAACATTTGCACCAAGTGTTGCAGACACTGAGAGAACATAAATTATACACTAAGTTCTCGAAGTGTGAATTTTGATTGACAAGTGTGGCATTCTTGGGGCATGTGGTGTCCAAGGAAGGAATTGGGGTAGATTCCCAGAAGATTGAAGCTATTCAGAATTGGCATCGGCTTAAAAGCGTGATGGAGATTCATAGCTTCTTGGGTTTAGCAGGGTACTATAGGAGATTCGTAGAGAATTTCTCCAAGATAGCTGCTCCATTAACGCGGCTAACCCAGAAAAATGTGAAGTTTGAATGGTCCGATGCTTGCGAGAAGAGTTTTCAAGAACTCAAGCACCGATTGACCACTGCTCATATTCTTGCACTACAAGTGGGATCAGAAGGATTTACAGTGTATTGTGACGCTTCCAGAGTAGGTCTGGGCTGTGTATTGATGCAGAGGGGGAAAATGATTACTTATGCATCTAGACAATTAAAGCCTTATGAGCAAAATTACCCCACTCATGATTTGGAGATGGCTGTAATAATATTTGCTCTGAAGATATGGCGACATTATTTGTACGGTGAAAGGTTTGAAATTTTCATCGATCACAAAAGCCTTAAGTATATCCAGAGCCAAAATGAGCTTAATTTGAGACAGATGAGATGGGTGGAGTTGTTGAAAGATTATGATTTTTCTATTCAGTACCATCCGGGCAAAGCTAATATTGTCGCGGATGCCTTAAGCATGAAGTCTATGGGAAGTTTGGCTCATTTGCCAAGTGAGAGATGGCACCCAGTCAAACAGATACAGAGTTGTATGCTGAATGGAGTGAATTTTCAGGTGACGACGCAAAGAGGTTTGTTGGTGCAGATTCAAGTTAAATCCACCCTCGTCGATGAAATCAAGTTTCACAGGAAGCAAATCCTGAGGTGCAACGGATTAGATGTCAATTACAGCAAGGTACGGAAGATGAGAACTATTTAAACGGTGAAAACCTCATCAGGAAGCATAATATAATTCTGGTCCCTCCAGTTCCAGAGTTGAAACGCTCATATTAGAAAAGGCCCATACTTCATCTTACACCATGCATCATGGGATCACCAAGATGTATCACGATATTAAGGATCTGTATTGGTGGGAAGGCATGAAAAATGATATGGCTAAATTTGTCATAAGGTGTCTCACTTGTCAATAGATTAAAGCTGAACATCAGAGACCAGCAGAGAAGCTACAAAGTTTAGACATTCCAGAGTGGAAATGGGAGAAGATCACTATGGATTTTATCGTCGGGCTCCTGCGTACCTCAAATGGCTGTGATTCTATATGGGTGATCGTAGATAGGTTGACTAAATCAGCATATTTTCTTCTAGTAAAGACTAGCTTTACAACAGCCCAGTATGCCAACCTATACCTATATGAGATAGTTTCGTTGCATGGGGTACCTATCTCAATTGTTTCCGATCGAGGTTATCAGTTTACATCTAAATTTTAACAGTCATTCCAGGAGACTTTGGGTTCACATTTACGCTTTAGTACAGCTTTTCACCCACAGACTGATGGTTAGTTGAAGTGCACCATACAGACCTTGGAAGACATGCTTTGAGCTTGTGTGATTGAATTTGAAGGTAGTTTGGACCAGTATTTACCACTTATAGAATTTTTCTTATAATAATAGTTATCAAGAAAGTATTCAAATGGCACCATTCGAGGCCTTGTATGGACGGAAGTGCAGATCACCAGTGGGATGGTTTGAATTCGGGGAGCAGAAGTTGTTAGGACCAGATTTAGTGCAAGATGTCGTGGAAAAAGTAAAGTTGGTCAGGGAAAGGTTGAATACAACTCAGAGTCGTCAAAAGAGTTATGCTGATAACCAGAGGAAGTATTTGGAGTTTCAGGTGGGGGATTTTGTGTTTCTGAAGGTATCTCATTTCAAGAGAGTCATAAGATTTTGTAAAAAGGGTAAACTTAGGCCTAGATTTATCGGATCGTTCCAGATACTTCGGAGAATTGGATGAAGAGCATATGAATTGGCGCTTCCACCCAACATGGATAAGATACATCCGATCTTTCATGTATCTATGTTACGGAAGTATTTGCGTGACGAATCCCATGTGTTGGAGCCTCAGACAGTTGATATTCATCAAGACTTGTCTTATTCGGAACAACCAGTAGCTATTGTGGGAAGAGAGACAAGAAATTTACAATCTCAATGGGTTCCTTCAGTCAAAATGATTTGGCAACATCACAAGGAACAAGAGGCTACATGGGAATCGGAAGAAACCATGAAAGAGCGATATCCCCAATTCTTCGCCGATGAAGGTACACACCTTATCATTTAAATATTTTGATTCGAGGATGAATCATTTAAGGGGGGAGAATTTGTAACGACCCCAAATATTTTGTTCGGCTAGTGACACTTTGACCGGCGTGTAATCACACACGTATAATGCAAGCGCATGTATCGTTCAAGTAGTATAAAAGTATCGATCCCACGAGGACTTAAAACCTTTTGTTATTAATTTATGAAGTTAAATGTTTAAAAGTATCTAATGGATTGGTTGTTTGATTGGGTGGTGACTTTAAAACTTAAAACAAGTAAATAAAATTGGTTGAAAGTAGATTGAAGAAAATTCAAATTTATAAAACTATCCAGGGTTTTGAATCCTTCCAATATCTTTTAAAAGATGAAGTGGTTATTTTACATTTATGTAATATATTGGTTTATTAACCTGGAACACGAAATTATGTAAAAGCCTCTTCCGATGGTCAAATACAAATACCCAGTATAACCCAATTAATTATATTTCTATGTTAACCAAGTTATCTGAATTCATTAAGATTAAGTTCTAATTATGGCTACCCCCGCCCGACAGGTATATTCCTATCCTGTAAGGAAATCTATTAAAGGGTTATTTATCCTCAAGGAAGATCGTGGGCTATTAAGTCTAAGGTCTTAAACCTAAAATCCATTTTCCAAGTTCATTTTAAGTTTACCGAATCAATCTTATTAATGGCCAGTTAACAATATGCATTAAGACTAAGGCTCGATAAATAAACTTTTATATTACCCAAACCATAATTTAACCCCTTATAAACCGGTGATATTGGACTTCATCACAACCCCAGATAACTGACTTAGTTACGACACATATTTACGGGTTGTAAAAACTTAAATAAAATAAAAGACATAAAGTAAAATGGTGAAAAGTAAATGACGGAAAGTAAATGCTGAAATTAAATACTGAAAATTAAATGCTGAAAGTAAATGCTGAAAGTAAATTGCTGAAAAGTAAATGCTGAAAGTAAATTGCTAAAAGTAAATTGCTGAAAAGTAAATGCTGAAAGTAAATTGCTGAAAAGTAAATAAAGTAAAAGTACAATAAAATAAAATGTTGAGGTAAAAGGATCCACTTTTATTACTTCTATTTTAGATATCTCCCTTAATATAATATATTAACTTTGCATGATAATTACCAACCAGCCATATAGGCGGTATCCAGATTAAGTCAAATTAATAATTAATTACCCACCGACCAATCAGGCGGTATCCAGTTTATTCAGGTTAAAACCAATTTAAATAATTACCAACCGACCAATATGGCGGTATCCTCGTTAAATCATGTTTTAACTAGTTTATTTATTATAATTAAGGGAGATTAATCTAAATATTAGTAATAAAATTTTTACCTTTTACCGCAGCAATGGGGAGTTACCTCATCATTACTGAAAAGTAAAAACTGAAAAAGTAAAGAAAGAAAAGTAATGTGCGTAAAAAGAAAATTCGGAAAGTAAAAACTGAAAAGTAAAGAAAAGACGAAAGCGGAAATTAATTACTGAAAGCTGTAAATAAACAAACAAGATACAATCTTCTTAGTTATTCTTAAGGAATTTTAAAGAAGAAAGTATGAATTTACAAATGAAATGGCTTGGTATTTATAGGCAAAAATTTTCCTACATCAAATCATCCACCAAATCCATTATTAATTGCTCCACCAGATCTATTATTAATTACTCCACTAATTGCTCCACTAATTGCTATCATGCTTGGTGGGAGTTTGACTATTTTTATTTTTTATTTATTTTTTGATTGTTTTGCTTTGAAAATTACTTTAATAATTATGTATAACACACTTCTGGATGTTTCATCCATTTCGGTCATAAAATCTTCCGAATTCGAAATTATTTTGTTCTTCAAAGTTGTAGATCTTTGAGTCTTCTTTAATCTGAAACTTGAATTAGCTCAATCCAATATCGGAATAAAACATTATGCCCAAAATACGACAGTTGCACAAAACTAGAATTTCTGAAACTGCACTTCGTTAGAACGCCCTTTCAAGTTTCCAATCTCCAAAATTAATATGTCAAGTCCAATTTTTACCCTTATTTGACCCACATTTCATCCTAAATAATTTCATTGAGTCCCAATATTATTTTATCTGTAAAATAAACTAAAACATATCAAAACGTTCATCAAACCCGAGAAACTAAACAAAATATTAAGAAAAATTAGCGGTAAATATTGTTATATTTTCCACTCATCACACCCCCAAACCTAACGTTTTGCTAGTCCTCGAGCAAAATAATAAAATAAAATAACATAAATAATTAAGCTAAGCCACTTTCGTAGGGATCACGATTGTATTTAGCGTATGCAACAAGCCTTTAAACCCCTAGGTGTCCCTAGTAGACGAGTTGTAGTCTCGTGAGGGTTTACAGCAATGATACCCACAAACATTTTACAAAAGTAAAAAGATAGTAAAACTAATGCACACAAAAACAAAAAGACAAGAGAAAAGAGAATAAAGAAGTTAGTGACTAAACAGGTGAAACTTCTACTCCAAGTTACTAGTTGTTTTATTTCTTTCTAAATTACCAAATAAGTAAATTCTCCGATTATATTTATCATCATTCATATACATAGTCAACAAAATATTAATTAACTCATTTTTAACCACAATAGTCACAAGTGCAATTGAGAAGAGAATAATATTTTTGTCCTAAAGTTTTATCAGAATTCACACTTTTTTTAGCAATGGAATAATTTTTCTGATTTTTCTGATTTTTTTTTTTTTGATTTTTTATATATACAATATATTTCATCTATGTAGCGAGTTTTTGGTCAGTGAATCCCAAACCAGTTGGCTTTAGGGCACTAGGTGTTAAGACACCCCTACAGACTTAATTACTCAGACTTCAGATATATTATATATATATATATATTTTGCAAAATCTTTGATCCATGTAGTGAGCTTTGGGCCAGTAACTCCCAAACCAGTTGGTTTTAGGGCACTAGGTGTTAAAACACCCTTACAGACTTTATAACTCGGATCTCAGACGTTTTTTTTTTTACTTCATCGCTTTTTATAGATGCTTCCTCCAATTAAGCTAGAGCACTGAATATTTCAGACTTTTCAATTACAGCTCATGTTTGTATGTTACCATGTATGCTGATAATACCTGTCAACTGAGCATATGAAGATTCATTTTAGTCAGTTTTATGGAGAATTCACAAATTAAATAATTTAAAAGGAAATAAACAAAAATTAACTTGTTCCGAAATAGGTTGAGATACGTCTCAGTAATGGAAATTCCTTACATAGCTATCTCACACCAATTTCACCTGATTAATCAAATAAAAACACAAAAATACAAAATATTTTTTTGGTTTTTTGTAAAATTTTTCAATTTTTTTTGGTTTTTTCGAAAAATTTTGACTAAAAATAATACAATAAAAATAAGATACAATTTAACTATTCTCCTCCCCCAAACCTAAATGAGACATTGTCCCAAATGTCTTAAATAGTAGAAGAAGAGTTTAGAAAACTGTACCTGGTTAGCTGAAATTCTACATCTAAATGAAAAGTTAAAGGTTAAGATCCAGATTTATCCGACGCCTTTTACCACGATCATTATCAGACCAGTTTATCTTGAAAAGAATGGGGTTATTTGAGGTTCAAAGACTAAGATTTGGTCAATTAAATCTGGGGCATTTCTGGCAGTAAAGAGGAGTTCTTTTACAAGCTTGACACGAACCCATTTCTCCGGACATCATCAAGAAACACACAAAGAAAATCATAAAATCCATCAACATTGTGCAGTCCAAGCGGTTTCTGGAATATGTTCAAGTTTGCCCAAGATAGTGCTATAAAAATTTCCTTCATCGTGTCCAAGCCTCCTGGCAAAGCAATAAAAGCATCAGCACGGTTAATCATCTCTACCAGTCGTTCAGACATACCTGGCACGATTATTTCCTCACTATTTGATGATCCAATAAGATTCGCCTCCGCCAAGGGTTTTGGGATGATTCCCAAGACTTGACTACCTTCATCCTGTACAACCTTTGAAACGATCCCTATTAGTCCAAGATTGCCACCGCCATATACTAGGTACATATTCCTTGCAGCAATGACTCGACCCAATTCCTGTGCCGCTGTTACGTATTCTGGTTTAACACCAACACTGGTACCGCAAAACACACAGATGTTTTCAACTCGTCTTCTTGAAGTAGCTTCCATTTTTATCTGGATGCCTTCAAAGGTGTAATGATGAGTTGAATTTATAGAACCTGAAAAGGTGAGTAATAATAGCACAAGTATCTTCCAAAGGAAGATTAGTAGCAAAATAGTAAATCGTGAAAGGTCAAAAAGTAGCATGGATCCTGTTGGAGAAAATAACAAAACAAATCACAATTATTAGGAAAAGACAAAGAGATATAATATTTACAAAAAGTGACGGCTTGATTAACATCTATGCGTCAAGGACAAGCTTCCCATCCAATTTTCTTATAATTGGCAAAAAGGGTCTTTTTTAGTCAGATTCCCGAGACTTAACTGTTGTCTTTCTTTACGGAATTGTCCCATCCAATTTTCTTATAATTGGCAAAGAGGGTCTTTTCGAGTCAGATTCCCGAGACTTAACTGTTGTCTTTCTTTACGGAATTGTGCATATAACATGCGAATTTCGTGATACACATATCCACTGGGATGCGTCTCAAGAGTTTTAGATATGTCATCCAAAGACTCCTTACTCAAGCCATCCCTAATCAAATTAATCTTATTTTCGTGGTTATCAGACACCATTCCTAAAGATCGACAACGAGTATCACAAAACATACGAGCACATTCATAAAAAAACACACATTCTTTTGGCTCTTCTCTTTTTAGCATATTTTCTTCTTCCTAAACCAGGCAGATGTGAAATAAAAGAGTCAAGGGACTAACCTGTCAATCAGACCCGTGCTTCAATAATCCAACGAATGTCAGTAGGCATACCTTTGATCATCAGTAGTCTCATCCGTTGATGAGCGGAAAATATATCAATATTTACCGCCCCTTTAACTTAATATTTTGTTTAGTTTCTCGGGTTTGATGAACGTTTTGATGTGTTTTAGTTTATCTTGCAGATAAAATAATATCGGATCTCAATGAAATCATTTAGGATGAAATATGGGTCAAATAAGGGCAATTATTGGACTTGATATTTTAATTTTGGAGATTGAAAACTTGAAATGGCGTTTTTGACGAAGTGCAGTTTTTGAAATTCCAATTTTGCGCATCTATCGTAGTTTAGGCATAACGTTTTACTCCAATATCGGATTGAGCTGATTCAAGTTCCAGATTAAATAAGACTCAAATATCTACAGCTTTGAAAGACAAAATAATTTCGAATTCTAACGATTTCATGCCCGACATTGATGAACCATCCAGAAGTGTGTTGTGTGTAATTATTAAAGTCACTTTCAATCATTTTCAAAGCAAAAAATAAATTAATAAATAATAATAAAAATTATCAAATCATCACCAAACATGATAAGAGATTAGTGGAGCAATTAATAATGGATTTGGTGGAGCAATTAGTGGAGCAATTAATAATTGATTTGGTGGATGATTTGATGGAGGCAAAATTTTGCCTATAAATACCAAGTCATTTCATTTGTAAAATTCATACTTTTTTCTAAGGAATTCCTTAAGAATACTAAGAAGATTGTATCTTGTTTGTTTATTTATAGCTTTTAGTAATTGATTTCCGCTTTCTTACTTTCTTTTCTTTACTTTTCAGTTTTTACTTTCCGCAATTTACTTTTACGCACAGTACTTTTCTTTCTTCAATTTTCAGTTTTTACTTTTCAGTAATGAGGAGGTAACTCCCTTTTGCTGGGGTAAAAGGTAAAATTTTTATTACTAATATTTGGATTAATCTCCCTTAATTATAATATATAAACTAGTTAAAACCTGACTTAACGAGGATACCGCCATATTGGTCGGTTGGTAATTATTTAAATTGGTTTTAACCTGACTAAACTGGATACCGCCTGATTGGTCGGTTGGTAATTAATTATAATTTGACTTAATCTGGATACCACCTATATGGCTGGTTGGTAATTATCATGCAAAGTTAATATATTATATTAAGAGATATATCTAAAATAGAAGTATTAAAAGTGGATCCTTTTACCTCATCATTTTCTTTTATTGTACTTTTACTTTATTTACTTTTCAGCAATTTACTTTCAGCATTTACTTTTCAGTAATTTACTTTCAGCATTTACTTTTCATCATTTAATTTTCAGTATTTAATTTCAGTATTTACTTTCCGTCATTTACTTTTCAGCAATTTACTTTTCAGCATTTTTACTCTATGTCTTTTACTTTTAAGTCTTTACTAGCCCTAGTTATGTGTTAGTTATCTGGGGTTGTGATGAATTCTAATATCACCGGTTTATAAGGGGTTATTTTATAGTTTGGGTAATTTAAAAGTTTACTTATTAAGTCTTAAGCTTAATGCATGTTGTTGTCTGATCACCAATAAGATTGTTCTGGTAAATCTAAAATGAACTAGACATATGGATTTTAGGTTTCAGCCTTAGACTTAATAGCCCACGATCTTCCTTGAGGATAGATAACCCTTTAATAAATTTCCTTACAGGATAGACATATACTTGTCGGGGGTAGCCATAATTGGAACTTAAACTTAATGAATCCAGATAATTTGGTTGACATAGATATATGGTTCAATTGTGTTAAACTGGGTATTTGCGTCTGACCATCGACAGAGGCTTTTGCATAATTTCGTGTTCCAGGTTAGTAAACTGATTTATTACACAAACATAAAATAATCACTTCATCTTTTAAAAGATATTAGAATGATTCACAACCCTAGATCTTTGTGTCTTTTGTTATTTTCCTTAGTATTTTCTTTTATCTTTTTATTTATTTATTTATTTTGTAAAACTACAATCAACCAAATCAATCAAGCAATCATTCTCTTCACCCTCAATTAGATATTTGTAAATAAATAGATTCAATAATTAATAACAACAGTAGGAATTAAGTCTTTGTGGGATCGATATTTTTATACTACTTGAACGATACGTGCGCTTGCGTTATACGTGTGTGTTTGCGCCGGTCAAGTTTTTGTTGCCGTTGCCGGGGACTTATTTTTCTTGAGTTATTAATTTTGAAGCTATCTAATTTACTTATATCTAATTATCTTCATTTTTATTTGTAATTTTTATTTCTTTATTTTGTTTTCAGGTGATTGGAAAAATGGAACATTATTAGGAGATTGAGAGATCACGAGCTTTACTAGAAGATACACCCCAAATCTGGGAGCAACAGGCCGGTTTTCTGAGGCCTGTTGTCCAGCCCAACAATTATCACTGGATGCCAGAACCAAACAATACCACATTTGCTCAACAAGACGCAATAGGAATGGTAACCACCCTAGAGATTATTGCGAATACAACTACCATCCAGGGTGGCAGAGCTATCAAGATCCTTCATGGTATGACGAGCCATCAAATTTCACAGAGCCACATTTTCCATCTTATCCACCACCCACCTACAATGATCTTCATCAACAATCAAAAAAATCAGAAGAAGATCAGTTGATCCACATCCTCAAACATTGGCTCGAAGAACGGGAAGCTCAATTAGATGCACAAATTCAGAGTCAAGCGGCGTCTATACAGAGGATGACAGATCAAGCTAGACAATTAACAGATAACCTGAATCACATATCTCACGGAGCAAATTCAAATACTACTGAAGAAGCCTTCGAATATCCTGAGATTCATCATGACATCATAACAGAGGACGAGGCTGAACAGTATCAAGAATCGAGGTATATGTTCAGGAACCCAAACCAACAAAGTCTCTGTTTAATTTCTATTATTCAGACTCTGACGAGGATGAAGAAGCTGAGCTGTTTGTACCCACTGCACCAATAAATGAGGATGGAATTCTGTATCCTCAAAATGAAGATCTTCGAGATTGCTTTGCACTAATGTTTGAAGAAGATCTACCTGAACCATCCATTCCAGTCGTATCAGAGGATGAAGACCTAATGTCAGAAACATCTTTACATCCTCAGGCATATACTTATGGAGCATGCATTTCACAGATGACGGATGAAGATTTGAATACGGAAACCTTAAAATTCATCTGTGAAGAAAAGGTGGAGCAAGAAGCAGAGCAAATGGAGGAGCAAATGTCTGAACTTATTAAAGATCCAGAGCATTCAGAAGAAACATCACTATTTTGGGGAGTACAATTTAGAGATATCACCCAGAAGCTTGATAGAATGGAACTTCCATTCAAGTTCAAGCACTATACGAGAACTCTTGATTTTATTTCTTTCTTTTTAGGAACCACTGGAGCAATAAAGTTTAAAAAGGTGGCACAAGCACTGAATGAGACAAAATATTTTTTGCCACTTTACCGTTGGAGAAGACCCTTCAAAAGCAACGCTCACGGGATTGTCTTTAATCGGACATCCAAAATGACGTTGAAACCTCCTTGACAGATAGATTTCAGTCACGTCTGGTTGAAGATAAAAAATTTAGCGCTAGCAGGGAGGCAACCCATGCAATTTGTTGTAATTTCTATTTTTATATTTTGTGTATACATGTTGTAGAGTTTTTAATTTTGTGTGTTATTTTTGTAGGGAAAAGCACAAATGGAGCATTTTAAGACTGAAGGAATGGTGTTTGGCAAAGATAAGAGATAATTCATTAGCGATGGCTGAGTAAGGAATGGATTCTTGAGAAGCATCCTAATGAATTTATACTAAGCGAGTGGCTTATTGTGTACACAATTCCGTTTCCTTAATTATTGTTTTGATTTGCTTTTCTGTTTTTATTTCCTTTATTTTCGCCGACAAGATCTAAACTTTTTAAATTTTTCACGATTTATTTTAACGTTCATCTAATAATTGTCATTTGGCAGGTACTAGTGCTACTATTACTCACCCATTTTCAGGTTCTATAAATTCAGCTCTACATTTCTTTCTTCGACACATTCAGATATACATTCAAATAATAGAAAGAAAATGGAAGCAACTTCATAGCAGCGAGTCAAGCGAATTAGTTTTTTCTGTGGATCAAATTCTGGTAATAAACCAGAATTCATTGAGGCTGCAAAGGAATTGGGGAGAGTCATAGCAGAGAAAAATATGCACCTAGTATATGGCGGTGGCAATCTTGGAATGATGGGAAGCATTTCAAAAGCCGTCCAGGAAGGTGGCGGTCATGTTTTGGGAATCATTCCAAAACCTTTGGCAGACGAACAATTAATTGGACCAACAAATGGAGATGAACGCATTGTATGAGGTATGTTTGAACAAATCCATGAAATGATCAATATTGCGGATGCGTTTATTGCGTTACCAGGTGGGCTTGGAACGTTTGAAGAAATGTTCACCGTAGCATCATGGGCATACTTAAACATTCATCGGAAGCCCATTGGGTTACTTAACATTGAGCATTTCTTCGATTTTCTGTTTGTATTTCTTGCGAAAGCCAAAAGACATGAGTTCGTCACAAAATCTGTTCAAGATATTTTCCTGACTGCTACAAAGACCGAAGAATTAATTGACCAAATCCTAGCCTTTGAACCAAAACTTGTCCCCATTCCTTCCAAGTTGAACTGGTCAGATAGCGATCGTGGTAAGAAGCGTAAATTGGACATTGTGGGAACACAGAAACTGGGCGACGCATGCTGTCCCGGGCTCACGGCCCGGTCGGGAGTACGGAGTAGCCACGGGGGACTAAACCGGAGAATAATGGAGTCGCCACCCGGTGTGAACCGGGAAAATGAGATTTAAGGCCGCACTCACCCCTCGCAAGGGAGACCTCAAACCGTTGGGTTCAGAATGGTCCCTTACTTATGTCACTTGTAATGAAAGGATTTGTGTAATAATTTAATCAAGCTTAAATAACACTTATTTCCAAGAGTATCATGCTTCTAAATCCACATGCGCAAAAATAAAACTTACACCTAAATTTGCATATATTTCACATCTAAGATTACATGCTTGAAAGTACATCAAAGTAGCAACGAACATACAACTTCATTGGCATATTGTATTCATGGAAACACAAGCACACACTGACCACACAAGCACACATAAAGGCGAATCAAATAATGGCGAACATTTGATTTCAACAAATAGCCATTACATGTCCATGCACAAATAAAGGAGTCAACTAAGTACGTAATGCAAAAAGACGCTTATGGATGCAATTAGGCATTAAAGTGAGCATGCTATGACGTGGTGCAAAAGAAGATAGATATAGACACAGACGCACATGTGATGAAAATGACTCAATTCAGTGTATTCGCATTCGTGTAGCGTTCGTAAACGTGTTCGAACGGGACCAGACAGATAACATGTGTTCGTGCGGCGTTTCGGAACGCGTTCGAACGGGGTTATAGTAGTGACCTCCAAAATGCAGTAAACGACATGACACATACATGAACAGATGAATATATGAGTTCTCGTACATAACAACAGATTAAGGGGCGCGGCAAATCATTGTAGCAAAGGTAGCTTTCAAGCATTTTCACCCCTCAAAGTGGAGGACCCTTAATCTCACTTGATAAGCCCATGCGCAATGCAATATGATGCATGAATTTTCAAAAGACGTTATAAAGCGAATAACTAAATAAAAGAGGCGCGGCAAGGTACTGCCATAAAGGTGGCCATTTAGGCTCTTTGTCTCTCACACAGAGGACCTTTAGACCAACATACTAAGCCCATGCGGAATGTGATATGATGCATGGTCATGTAAGAAGACGTCATACTAAACAACAAAATAAAGGGACGCGGCGAAGTACTGCCGTAAAGGTGGCCTTTTGGGGCTCTTTGTCTCTCAAAGAGAGGACCTTTAGACCAACATACTAAGCCCATGCGCGTCACATCACAATACATGAAATAAAGACAATAAAAGTGTAGGACTTCGTATGCCCGATTGAACGTACATTCAACCCAAACATACTTCGTCTGGTGCGGCGAAGTAGTGTCACAAAGGTGGCCTTTTAGGCTCTTCGTCTCTCAAATAGAGGACCTTTGGACTAACTCACTAAGCCCATGCGCTCGATCGCATCATACATACAAAAATAAAGACAATCATATCAAACTTAATATGTCTGATTGAACGTGTCTTGCATTCAACCGAACACACATCAACCGGCGCGGAAAAGCATCGTGGTAAAGGGCTTTAACCCTTCCCCATAGGGGATCTTTCATTCCATTTACTAAGCCCATGCACTCGATCGCATCATAACATAAATAAATAAAATGCGGAAATTAAAAGACGGAATAATAAAGTGAGAATAATCAAAATAACATAAAGCGAAATATACGCCGTTTACTCAAGTGGTACGTGGAGTTGTATCCCAAGTACAGACCACACTACCGTCCATTCGGAATCGGCTATGGAATTTACGTCTGGGTTTCCATCCTATATACCACGAGAGACGACGTATTTTCCGTTTTAATCAATGGCCACAACACACATCACATGCAAACAATATTCAATAAATAATTAAAACACAATTAAACGAATCAATAAAAATCAAATAAAAAAAAACAAGTGTGAAATGTACCCTCAGGTCTAACCTTTTAAGTCGTCTTCGGACTTGCGTTTCGCGGAGATTGGAAGGGGTAAAAGCTCATTATTCTTCCGGTTCACTAGCTTAGCGTCTTAACTTGTTGTTCCACTATTTTGCTCACTGTTTTGGCTTCACTTTGCTGCTGTTTTCTTGGTGTTTTCTGCTCACGGTTTTGGTTGTATTTGTTCACTGTTTTGGCGATTTCGGGGTGTAGTTTTGGGTAGTTTCGGGGACTGTTTTGGGGTATTTTTGTCTCGGTTTACTGGTTGTGTTCTGGACAGTGGACTCAGTGCAATTTTGGGGACTGATTCGGTGCTAATAAGGGCTGTGTTTACGTGTTCTTTGCGTGAGAGGGTGAGGGATGCTAGCGTGATGATCAGGTCATTGGTCTTTTGTGTGTGAAGACTTGACCGGTGAATGTGTGGCCAGGTGTTTATGGCGATGAGGGGCGTGGGTTCATTGGGCATGCACTGATCATGAGAGAGGCTTCGCAGTGCATTGCATGAATGGGCTATATGTATGAAAGAGTTTGAATTGTCGAGTGCATGGGCAGTGTGGCAATGAGCGTGAAGGCGTGAAGGCTGTTACGTGAGGCTTGTGAGCGTGAAGTGTTGGTCAAGGAGAGTTGCTTACGGTTCTAGGGCAGGAATAAGGTGGAGTCGGTGCTGTCGGTGGGTTTTTTTGTTTGTTTCAGTTCACGTGGGTAGTTGCTGATTGTGGCCTTTTGTGAGTGGCTTTTAGGGTTGCTTTTGTGTGGCTTAGTTTACTGGTTGAAGAAAGAGATGAGGGTTACATGTTGTTGTTCTCTTCGGTTATGGAGGTGCTATTGGTGTTTGAGAGAAGAGAGATGGCTGCTTAAGGGCTTGTTGTCGAGAGAGAGAAGTTAAGTTTGTTGTTGTTGCTGCCGAGAGGGAGAGCCAAGTGGGTACGTGAATGGGTTGTTGTTTATGAATCCCCCCAGTGAGAGCTGTAGGTCTTAGGGCTTATATTCTGGCTTTGATGGGAGAGAGATGAGTGGAGAGGGATGTCGTGGGTGGCTGTGAGAGAAGATATATGGGTCCGCCGATTGAAGGAAGAGAGAAGAGGTCTTTATGGTTTTTTTTGCCGAGAGGTTAGAGAGAGAGATGAGAGGTTATTATGTTTTTGGGTTAGGGTTTCTCCTTGTCTCACAAGGAAGGGATCTTGCATTCAATTTAGGATTTGGTCTTAAGGAAAGTCAAAGATTGGGGGGACAAGGTTAATTCAAATTAGGAAGGTGATATCTTTAATTGGTGTTGATTAGGCATTTAATTTGTTAGATTAAGAAGTCAATATTTTAGATTGGTATATAATTTTATTTAGTTAGGAATAATTATATTTGATTTGTTTAAATTAGGCATATACTTATTTTATGTTTGGTAAATATTTTATTTATTTAATTAATATAATTAATATTTTATTTAGTTAATGTTTTAATTTAATTAATAATTATTTTAATTTGGGGTGTGTATTAAAGGCTATAAGCGTGTGGGCCTTGGTAAGGTGGGTGGGCTTGGCTAGGTGTTTTGATGTTTTAATTATTTTAATTTGTGACATACATTAATTATTTCTTTGGATTGGGCTTGGACTAAGGTTAAGTGATTTGCGGGGTTTTGGGCCGAGAATAAATTTTAAAACGGAACACCAACAAGTAACCCGAAGCTAAACCAGCGAACTTAATCCGACTATGAGTCAATTCTTGACTCCTCCCTTCCGACATCTGTTTCCCACAGTTTCCGCGACTTAAAAGGTAGTGCCTCCAAATGAGACTCATCATCGGGTTTCACATGCAAAAATGCAATGCCTACAGTCGCCCCCACTTTGATGGGACTTGTGCAGTGTGTGACAGTGACAATCCTATTAAAGTACATGCAATGCATTTTCACTTACCTGGCTCGCCAGCTGTCTGCTGGTTTGCCTGCTGTGTTGAGTTGAGTTGATCTGGTTGTACCATTTTCGGTATGCTAAAACCCATTTCCGAGGCGTTGCTGAAGTGATGTCTATCCATTTTCGAACTGTGTTCCATTTTTGGAGTGCCATTTTCGGTGACTGATGAGATAATGGTCTATTTTCGAACCGTGCTCCATTTTCGGAGTGCCATTTTCGGCGAGATGAGATGATGGTCCATTTCGAACCGTGCTCCATTTTCGGAGTGCTATTTTTGGCGAGTGATGAGATGATGGTCCATTTCGAACCGTGCTCCATTTTCGGAGTGCCATTTTCGGCGAGTGATGAGATGATGGTCCATTTCGAACCGTGGTTCATTTTCGGATTGCCATTTTCGGCAAGTGATGAGATGATGGTCCATTTCGAACCGTGCTCCATTTTCGGAGTGCCATTTTCGGCGAGTGATAGTAGTCCATTTTCGAACCGATACTGATATGAGAGTGGTCCATTTTTGAACCGCCGCTGATGAGAGATAGTCCATTTCCGAACCAATATTGATATGAGAATGGTCCATTTTCGAACCGTTACTGATATGAGAGTGGTCCATTTTTGAACTGTTGCTGATGAGAGATAGTTCATTTCCGAATCAATACTGATATGCGAGTGGTCCATTTCCGAACTGTTACTGATATGAGAATGGTCCATTTTCGAACCGTTGCTGATGAGAGACAGTCCATTTCTGAACCGATACTGATATGAGAATAGTCCATTTCCGAACTGTTACTGATATGAGAGTGGTCCATTTTCGAACCGTTGCTGATGAGAGTGGTCCATTTTTGAACCGTTGCTGATGAGATATAGTCCATTTCCGAACCGTTACTGATATGAGAGTGGTCCATTTTCGAACCGTTGCTGATGAGAGATAGTCCATTTCCGAACCATTACTGATATGAGAGTGGTCCATTTCTGAACCATTGCTGATAAGAGAGTGGTCCATTTCCGAACAATTACTGATATGAGAGGGTTTCATTTCAGAACCGTTACTGATAATGATGTGGGCCCCGGCCCCAGAGTGCCATACCCGGCAAGACTGATGCGGAACTGATATGGGCCTTGCCCCCAGACCGATACTGATATGGGCCTCGCCCCTAGACTGATACTGATATGGGCCTCGCCCCTAGACTGATACAGTGCTGTCGCTGTTCCTGATTGGTTTGTCTTTGCCGCTTTCTCTCTTTCTGCTTCAAAACCTGTGAATACAAAGCAAAACAAACACAAAAGAATGCAAAGTATGTTACGTGTATGCATGCATGCATGAATGCGTTTCCTATCCCGTTGGGTTAGGTCTCCCGCCAATTCTTCCCTCAGGAAAGTACTACTGCTTCAACCTTTCCACTTTAATCAGCTCGGTGAACTCATTCCCTTCCAAGTCTGATAGTCTCACTGCCCCATTTCCCAATTTCTGAATGATCATCATATCTTTTCTCTGCTTGCTGCTTTCGGGAATTCCTTGTGTTCTAAACATCACTGAATTTCATAGTACCAAGGTTGAATGCTTTTCTCAAATATACTCATGTTGCCGGTTGAAAGGAAGAGATTCAGGCAAGTAAGCAAAACGAACGTCTTTATTATCATTAAGAAAAGGTTCGAACGAAGAGACAAAATCAATGTCTTTATTAAAAATGCAGGATCAAATAAACTAGGAGGACAACTTCATCATTCGCAGCATTGCCTTCTTCATTGGCCTATGGTTCTCCACCGTTGTCATCCCCTATTCCTATGAATGAAGCTGAGTGGTTGAGAGTTTGGAGGATAAGGGTTTCGGGTAGGCCAGAGTTGATCATGTAGTTGGGTAGGGGATTTCTGTGTGCGTTGGGTTGTTCTCTTTCTGGTCAGGTATTTTGTGAGAGTCAATGAGGTTTTGGATCTCATGCCTAAGGCGGGTGCAGCTATCAGTTTCGTGACCCCTTCTCCGATGGAAGTGACAATACATGCTTAGGTCAAGGTTGGGTGGTACAGGGTTTGGAATTGGTTTAGCCTCTAAGGGTTCCAGAAGTCCTTGTGCCTTCAGCTTTTCGAACACCCTTGAAAGAGGCTTACCAAGGTTGGAAAATCGCCTGGTTTTGATGGCAGTGACGTCAGTGGTAGCGGGTTTGGTCCCTGAAGGTCCCTCAATATTCCTTCTATTCTGGCCATAGAACTTTCTGTTTTCAGCCTCTTCCTCTTCAATATCCATAACCGTCTCCCTCAATTGTCGGAAATCCATAATCATCGAAGTCATCCTCCGCAGCTTACCATAAATGGAGGGCTTAGTACCCTTGATGATCATTTTGATCTGGTCTTTCTCAGAGGGGCCGAGTCTGCATCTTCAGAAGCTAGCTTCTGCAGCGGTCTACATACTCCTTGAAGCTTTCTCAGGCTTCTACTTAGTGTTCTCCAAATCACGGAGTGACAAGTCAATCTCTAAGTCTGTACATACTGCTTCAGAAAAGCATCAGCTAGTTCCCTCCAATCTTCCTTAACCTTCTTCTCAAGGCTATGATACCAACCACAGGTGCCCCCTCGAGTGACATCCCAAACATCTTTTGGACTTGGCGCTGTGATAGGCCCACTGAACTCATGACTGAGACATATTGCTGCAGATGGACTCTCGGGTCTCTATTCCCATTAAACTTGGCTATGTCGGGCATTTTAAACTGAGCTGGCAGCTGTTCTCCGAAGGTCATTGCCTCATAATCTAACAACTCTTCATGTTTACCCCTAATTTTGCGGGTAACTGACTCAACCTGATCCCGAAGCTTCTGAAATTCTGCCTGAGACCCAATCATTTTGCCTGTTGCATACTCTGCCATGTCGTCATCAAAAGTGGGGATGTCATCCCCCAACCCATTCGGAGGCTCCTCACGTCTTATATTCTCAGAGTTTCCCCCAGCACGGGGCACAGCCATATTTGTCATGGCAGTAGTCAAGGCTTGCAATTGTTCAGTAATCTTGGCGAAACCATTTTCCAACTGATCTATCTGGGAGACCTCATTATCGGATGCACTCATATCTGTTACCGGTCTTTTATTGAGTCTTCACTCTTCCTCAACCCAACGGGAATCTATAATGGCCTTTTGAACACAAGGGTTAGCATGATGCGTGTATGCATGAGGTGCATGAGATGCATGTGACATATAGAACATACTAAATCAGTTAAAATTTTCAAACAAATTGGTCCATTATCATTTTAGAAGCTTTTGGGCTAACTGTCATAGGAGTGAACTCGTCCCAGTTTAAATGGCCCAACGAGTTCACATCTCATGGCAATGAGTCCAATTAAATCCAAATGGTAATGTTCCGAACACAAGCACAAAGTGGCCCATCAACACTTAGAAGCCTTTGGCCCAATCGTCATAAAATACGTTATTGTCCCAGTTAAATGGCCAACAAGCCCATATCCCATGACAAATGGTCCAAACGGATCCAAACGGTGATGTTCCCAAACACAAGAAAAGAAAAGATAATGCAAACATAAAACAATAATTTCTACAGAATCGGCCCCGAATATTGTCTTGTAATGTTTGGATTTATGTTTTAATTGACCGTGTCTATAGTGGATAAAATGGGGGTTTAACCAAAGGCATTTTGAGGCTAGGTAATGGTTTGGTGTCTTCCTTCACTCACTACCTTTCTAGAAGGAAAAGCTGTGAAGGCACCTATATAGCCATCTACCCGTAGCCTATTGTGATGGACTAATTTGGAGGACTCGTTGTTTATTCCTGACACCAAGCGATAAGAGCCTAAGAGGCTTGGGTATTTAAGTGAGCCTCGCTCCACCTTCCCTCTGGGGAATCTACAACGGGAAATCCATTTGATAGTCAATCACACACCATAGCTCATTGGCACGTACCTTAGTGTATAAAAAAGGGTGCGCTCACTTGGTTGCTCGAACCCTTGATTGGGGAGACCTAGTTGTGGGCCCGCCGATGAGAGCCTTTGTCTACACTCCTGCGAATCTACCCATAGACCGGGATTGTATGGTTAAAGTAACAATTATTTCCTTGAGTATGAGCTTTGTGGACCATTCTCATTTGGATGTAGTTGGACCATTGTCAGAAATGCAGACTTGCTGGGCCATTTTAAACTGGGGCGAGTTCGTACCTTATGACCATTGGGCCCAAAGCTTTTGAAATGTTGATGGGCATATAGAACATACTAAATCAGTTAAAATTTTCAAAAAAATTGGTCCATTATCATTTTAGAAGCTTTTGGGCTAACTGTCATAGGAGTGAACTCGTCCCAGTTTAAATGGCCCAACGAGTTCACATCTCATGGAAAGGAGTCCAACTAAATCCAAATGGTAATGTTCCGAACACAAGCACAAAGTGGCCCATCAACACTTAGAAGCCTTTGGCCCAATCGTCATAAAATACGTTATTGTCCCAGTTTAAATGGCCCAACAAGCCCATATCCCATGACAAATGGTCCAAACGGATCCAAACGGTGATGTTCCCAAACACAAGCATAAAAGAAAGATAATGCAAACATAAAACAATAATTTCTACAGAATGGCCCATCAACATTTTAAAAGCTTTGGGCCCAATGGTCATAAGGTACGAACTCGCCCCAGTTTAAATGGCCCAGCAAGTCTGCATTTCTGACAATGGTCCAACTACATCCAAATGAGAATGGTCCACAAGCTCATACTCAAGGAAATAATTGTTACTTTAACCATACAATCCCGGTCTATGGGTAGATTCGCAGGAGTGTAGACAAAGGCTCTCATCGGCGAAGGATGGCCCACAACTAGGTCTCCCCAATCAAGGGTTCGAGCAACCAAGTGAGCGCACCCTTTTTTATACACTAAGGTACGTGCCAATGAGCTATGGTGTGTGACTGACTATCAAATGGATTTCCCGTTGTAGATTCCCCAGAGGGAAGGTGGAGCGAGGCTCACTTAAATACCCAAGCCTCTTAGGCTCTTATCGCTTGGTGTCAGGAATAAACAACGAGTCCTCCAAATTAGTCCATCACAATAGGCTACGGGTAGATGGCTATATAGGTGCCTTCACAGCTTTCCTTCTAGAAAGGTAGTGAGTGAAGGAAGACACCAACCATTACCTAGCCTCAAAATGCCTTTGGTTAAACCCCATATTTTATCCACTATAGACACGGTCAATTAAACATAAATCCAAACATTACAAACAAGACAATATTCGGGGCCGATTCTCTATCCCCAGTGGAGTCGCCAGACTGTGGGAACACAGGAACTGGGCGACGCATGCTGTCCCGGGCTCACAGCCCGGTCGGGAGTACGGAGTAGCCACGGGGGACTAAACCGGAGAATAATGGAGTCGCCACCCGGTGTGAACCGGGAAAATGAGATTTAAGGCCGCACTCACCCCTCGCAAGGGAAGACCTCAAACCGTTGGGTTCGGAATGGTCCCTTACTTATGTCACTTGTAATGAAAGGATTTGTGTAATAATTTAATCAAGCTTAAATAACACTTATTTCCAAGAGTATCATGCTTCTAAATCCACATGCGCAAAAATAAAACTACTTACACCTAAATTTGCATATATTTCACATCTAAGATTACATGCTTGAAAGTACATCAAAGTAGCAATGAACATACAACTTCATTGGCATATTGTATTCATGGAAACACAAGCACACACTGACCACACAAGCACACATAAAGGCGAATCAAATAATGGCGAACATTTGATTTCAACAAATAGCCATTACATGTCCATGCACAAATAAAGGAGTCAACTAAGTACGTAATGCAAAAAGACGCTTATGGATGCAATTAGGCATTAAAGTGAGCAAGCTATGACGTGGTGCAAAAGAAGATAGATATAGACACAGACGCACATGTGATGAAAATGACTCAATTCAGTGTATTCGCGTTCGTGTAGCGTTCGTAAACGCGTTCGAACGGTAGACATAAGGTTCGTGTCCGTATAGCGTTTGATAACGCGTTTGAACGGGACCAGACAGAAAACATGCGTTCGTGCGGCCTTTCGGAACGCGTTCGAACGGGGTTATAGTAGTGACCTCCAAAATGCAGTAAACGACATGACACATACATGAACAGATGAATATATGAGTTCTCGTACATAACAACAGATTAAGGGGCGCGGTAAATCATTGTAGCAAAGGTAGCTTTCAAGCATTTTCACCCATAAAAGTGGAGGACCCTTAATCTCACTTGATAAGCCCATGCGCAATGCAATATGATGCATGAATTTTCAAAAAGACGTTATGAAGCGAATAACAAAATAAAAGAGGCGCGACAAAGTACTGCCGTAAAGGTGGCCTTTTAGGCTCTTTGTCTCTCAAAGAGAGGACCTTTAGACCAACATACTAAGCCCATGCGCAATGTGATATGATGCATGGTCATGTAAGAAGATGTCATACTAAACAACAAAATAAAGGGGCGCGGCGAAGTACTGCCGTAAAGGTGGCCTTTTGGGGCTCTTTGTCTCTCAAATAGAGGACCTTTAGACCAACATACTAAGCCCATGCGCGTCACATCACAATACATGAAATAAAGACAATAAAAGTGTAGGACTTCGTATGCCCGATTGAACGTACATTCAACCCAAACACACTTCATCCGGCGCGGTGAAGTAGTGTCACAAAGGTGGCCTTTTAGGCTCTTCGTCTCTCAAATAGAGGACATTTGGACTAACTCACTAAGCCCATGCGCTCGATCGCATCATACATACAAAAATAAAGACAATCATATCAAACTTAATATGTCCGATTGAACGTGTCTTGCATTCAACCGAACACACATCAACCGGCGCGGCAAAGCATCGTAGTAAAGGGGTTTAACCCTTCCCCATAGGGGATCTTTCATTCCACTTACTAAGCCCATGTGCTCGATCGCATCATAACATAAATAAATAACATGCGGAAATTAAAAGACGGAATAATAAAGTGAGAATAATCAAAATAACATAAAGCGAAATATACGCCGTTTACTCAAGTGGTACGTGGAGTTGTATCCCAAGTACAGACCGCACTACCGTCCATTCGGAATCGGCTATGGAATTTACGTATGGGTTTCCATCCTATATACCACGAGAGACGACGTATTTTCCGTTTTAATCAATGGCCACAACACACATCACATGCAAACAATATTCAATAAATAATTAAAACACAATTAAACGAATCAATAAAAATCAAATAAAAAAAACAAGTGTGAAAGGTACCCTCAGGTCTAACCTTTTAAGTCGTCTTCGGACTAGCGTTTCGCGGAGATTGGAAGGGGTAAAAGCTCTTTATTCTTCCGGTTCACTAGCTTAGCGTCTTAACTTGTTGTTCCACTGTTTTCCTCACTGTTTTAGCTTCACTTTGCTGCTGTTTTCTCGGTGTTTTCTGCTCATGGTTTTGGTTGTATTTGTCCACTGTTTTGGCGATTTCGGGGTGTAGTTTTGGGTAGTTTCGGGGACTGTTTTGGGGTATTTTTGTCTCGGTTTACTGGTTGTGTTCTGGACAGTGGACTCAGTGCAATTTTGGGGACTGATTCGGTGCTAATATGGGCTGTGTATACGTGTTCTTTGCGTGAGAGGGTGAGGGATGCTAGCGTGATGATCAGGTCAGTGGTCTTTGGTGTGTGAGGACTTGACCGGTGAATGTGTGGCCAAGTGTTTATGGCGATGAGGGGCGTGGGTTCATTGGGCATGCACTGATCATGAGAGAGGCTTCGCAGTGCATTGCATGAATGGGCTATATGTATGAAAGAGTTTGAATTATCGAGTGCATGGGCAGTGTGGCAATGAGCGTGAAGGCGTGAAGGCTGTTACGTGAGGCTTGTGAGCGTGAAGTGTTGGTCAGGGAGAGTTTCTTACGGTTCTAGGGCAGGAATAAGGTGGAGTCGGTGCTGTCGGTGGGTTTTTTTGTTTGTTTCAGTTCACGTGGGTAGTTGCTGATTGCGGCCTTTTGTGAGTGGCGTTTAGGGTTGCTTTTGTGTGGCTTAGTTTACTGGTTGAAGAAAGAGATGAGGGTTACATGTTTTTGTTCTCTTCGGTTATGGAGGTGCTATTGGTGTTTGAGAGAAGAGAGATGGCTGCTTAAGGGCTTGTTGCCGAGAGAGAGAAGTTAAGTTTGTTGTTGTTGCTGCCGAGAGGGAGAGCCAAGTGGGTACGTGAATGGGTTGTTGTTTATGAATCCCCCCAGTGAGAGCTGTAGGTCTTAGGGCTTATATTCTGGCTTTGATGGGAGAGAGATGAGTGGAGAGGGATGCCGTGAGTGGCTGTGAGAGAAGAGATATGGGTCCGCCGATTGAAGGAAGAGAGAAGAGGTCTTTATGGTTTTTTTTTGCCGAGAGGTTAGAGAGAGAGATGAGAGGTTATTATGTTTTTGGGTTAGGGTTTCTCCTTGTCTCACAAGGAAGGGATCTTGCATTCAATTTAGGATTTGGTCTTAAGGAAAGTCAAAGATTGGGGGGACAAGGTTAATTCAAATTAGGAAGGTGATATCTTTAATTGGTGTTGATTAGGCATTTAATTTGTTAGATTAGGAAGTCAATATTTTAGATTGGTATATAATTTTATTTAGTTAGGAATAATTATATTTGATTTGTTTAAATTAGGCATATACTTATTTTATGTTTGGTAAATATTTTATTTATTTAATTAATATAATTAATATTTTATTTAGTTAATGTTTTAATTTAATTAATAATTATTTAATTTGGGGTGTGTATTAAAGGCTATGGGCGTGTGGGCCTTGGTTAGGTGGGTGGGCTTGGCTAGGTGTTTTGATGTTTTAATTATTTTAATTTGTGACATACATTAATTATTTCTTTGGATTGGGCTTGGACTAAGGTTAAGTGATTTGCGGGGTTTTGGGCCGAGAATAAATTTTAAAACGAAACACCAACAAGTAACCCGAAGCTAAACCAGCGAACTTAATCCGACTATGAGTCAATTCTTGACTCCTCCCTTCCGACATCTGTTTCCCGCGGTTTCCGCGACTTAAAAGGTAGTGCCTCCAAATGAGACCCATCATCGGGTTTCACATGCAAAAATGCAATGCCTACAGACATAGATCTTAATCGGTAATTTTTCTATATTTCAGCTAACCAGGTACTACCTTCTAAACTTTTCTTTTACTGTTTAAGACATCGGGGACAATGTCTCATTTAGGTTTGGAGGAGGGAATTAGTTGATCAGTACCTTGTTTTTTAGTTGTGTGTTGTTTTTATTTTTAGTCCAAAATTTTTTTTGAAAAAAACAAAAAAATTGAAAAATTTTCAAAAATTACAAAAATATTTTGCGTTTTTGTGTTTTTATTTTGACTAAAATGGTGAAATTGGTAAGAGATAGCTGAGTAAGGAGTTTTCACTCCTGAGACGTATCTCAAGCCTATTTTCGAAATAACTTAATTTTTGTTTATTTCCTTTTGAATTATTTAATTTGTGAATTCTCCATAAAACGGACTAAAATGGATCTTCATATGCTCAGTTGACATGTATTATCAACATATATAGTAACATACGGACATGAGCTAAAATTGAAAAGTTTGTAATATTCAGTGCTCTAGTTTAATTAGAGGAAGCATCTCAAAAAGTAATGGAGTAAAAAAAATTACAAAAATATTTTGCGTTTTTGTTTTTATTTTGACTAAAAATGTGAAATTGGTGAGAGATAGCTGTGTAAGGAGTTCCCATTCCTGATACGTATTTCAACCCATATTCGAAACAAGTTAATTTTTGTTTATTTCCTTTTAAATTATTTAATTTGTAAATTCTCCAAAAAATTGACTAAAATGGATCTTCATATACTCAGTTGACATGTATTACCAACATGCATGGTAACATACAAACATGACCTAAAATTGAAAAGTTTGTAATATTCAGTGCTCTAGTTTAATTGGAGGAAGCATCTTAAAAAATGATGGAGTAAAAAAAAAGACGTCTGAGATCCGAGTTATTAAGTCTATAATGGTGTTTTAACACCTAGTGCCCTAAAACAAACTGGTTTGGGAGTCACTGGCCCAAAGCTCGTTACATGGATCAAAGATGCTGCAAAAATATATATATCTGAAGTCTGAGTAATTAAGTTTGTAGGGGTGTCTTAACACCTGGTGCCCTAAAGCCAACTGGTTTGGGAGCCACCGACCCAACACTTTTCGTTACATAGATGGAAGATATTGTATATAAATAAAAAATAGAAAAAAATCAAAGAAAAAATCAGAAAAATCAGAAAAATTATTCCATTGCTACAAAAAGGTGTGAAATCTGATAGAACTTTAGGACAAAAATATTACTCTCTTATCAACTGCACTTATGACTGTTGTGAGCAAAAATGAGTTGATTAATATTTTGTCGACTGTGTATATGGAGAATGGTAAAAATAATCGGAGAGTTTACTTATTCGGTAATTTAGAATGAAACAAAACAACTATTGATTTGGAGTAGAAGTTTTCAACTGATTAGTCACTAACTTCTTTATTCTCTTTTCTCGTGTCTTTTTGCTTTTGTGTGCATTAGTTTCACTACCTTTTTACTTTTTTAAAACGTTTGTGGGTATCGTTGCTATAATCCCTCACGAGACTATAACTCGTCCACACCTAGGGGTTTAAAGCCTTGTTGCATATGCTAAATGCAACCGTGATCCCTACGAAAGTGGCTTAGTTTAATTTTAATTGTTTCTTGTATTTTATTTTATTGTTTTGCTCGAGGACTAGCAAAATATTATGTTTGGGGGTGTGATGAGCGGAAAATATATCAATATTTACCGCCCCTTTAACTTAATATTTTGTTTAGTTTCTCGGGTTTGATGAACGTTTTGATGTGTTTTAGTTTATTTTGCAGATAAAATAATATCGGATCTCAATGAAATCATTTAGGACGAAATATGGGTCAAATAAGGGCAATTATTGGACTTGATATTTTAATTTTGGAGATTGGAAACTTGAAAGGGCGTTTTTGACGAAGTGCAGTTTTGGAAATTCCAGTTTTGCGCATCTGTCGTATTTTTTGCATAACTTTTTACTCTGATATCAGATTGAGCTGATTCAGGTTCCAGATTAAAGAAGCCTCAAATCTCTACAACTTTGAAAGACAAAATAATTTCGAATTCTGAGGATTTCATTCCCGAAATGGATGAACCATCCAGAAGTGCGTTGTGTGTAATTATTAAAGTCACTTTCAATCATTTTCAAAGCAAAAAATAAATTAATAAATAAATAATAAAAATTATCAAATCATCACCAAACATGATAAGAGATTAGTGGAGCAATTAATAATGGATTTGGTGGAGCAATTAGTGGAGCAATTAATAATTGATTTGGTGGATGATTTGATGGAGGCAAAATTTTGCCTATAAATACCAAGTCATTTCATTTGTAAAATTCATACTTTCTTCTAAGGAATTCCTTAAGAATACTAAGAAGATTGTATCTTGTTTGTTTATTTATAGTTTTTAGTAATTAATTTCCGCTTTCGCACTTTCTTTTCTTTACTTTTCAGTTTTTACTTTCCGCAATTTACTTTTACGCACAGTACTTTTATTTCTTTAATTTTCAGTTTTTACTTTTCAGTAATGAGGAGGTAACTCCCCTTTGCTGGGGTAAAAGGTAAAATTTTTATTACTAATATTTAGATTAATCTCCCTTAATTATAATATATAAACTAGTTAAAACCTGACTTAACGAGGATACCGCCATATTGGTCGGTTGGTAATTATTTAAATTGGTTTTAACCTGACTAAACTGGATACCGCCTGATTGGTCGGTTGGTAATTAATTATTAATTTGACTTAATCCGGATTCCGCCTATATAGCTGGTTGGTAATTATCATGCAAAGTTAATATATTATATTAAGGGATATATCTAAAATAGAAGTAATAAAAGTAGATCCTTTTACCTCAGCATTTTCTTTTATTGTACTTTTACTTTATTTACTTTTCAACAATTTACTTTCAGCATTTACTTTTCAGCAATTTACTTTCAGCAATTTACTTTCAGCATTTACTTTTCAGTAATTTACTTTCAGCATTTACTTTCAGCATTTACTTTTCAGCATTTAATTTTCAGTATTTAATTTCAGCATTTACTTTCCGTCATTTACTTTTCAGCAATTTACTTTTCATCATTTTTACTTTATGTCTTTTACTTTTAAGTCTTTACTAGCCCTAGTTATGTGTTAGTTATCTGGGGTTGTGATGAATTCTAATATCACCGGTTTATAAGGGGTTATTTTATAGTTTGGGTAATTTAAAGGTTTACTTATTAAGTCTTAAGGTTAATGCTTCTTGTTGTCTGATCACCAATAAGATTGATCTGGTAAATCTAAAATGAACTAGACATATGGATTTTAGGTTTCAGCCTTAGACTTAAAAGCCCACGATCTTCCTTGAGGATAGATAATCCTTTAATAGATTTCCTTACAGGATAGACATATACCTGTCGGGCGGGGGTAGCCATAATTGGAACTTAAACTTAATGAATCCAGATAATTTGGTTGACATAGATATATGGTTCAATTGGGTTAAACTGAGTATTTGCGTCTGACCATCGACAGAGGCTTTTGCATAATTTCGTGTTCCATGTTAGTAAATTGATTTATTTCACAAACATAAAATAATCACTTCATCTTTTAAAAGATATTAGAATGATTCACAACCCTAGATCTTTGTGTCTTTTTTTATTTTCCTTAGTATTTTCTTTTGTCTTTTTATTTATTTATTTATTTTGCAAAACTACAATCAACCAAATCAATCAAGCAATCATTCTCTTCACCCTCAATTAGATATTTGTAAATAAATAGATTCAATAATTAATAACAACAGTAGGAATTAAGTCCTTGTGGGATCGATATTTTTATACTACTTGAACGATACGTGCGCTTGCGTTATACGTGTGTGTTTACGCCGGTCATCCGTTCCAAGCGAGCTTTGTAAACTTTCATAAGAGATTTTTGAGGGAGATAAGGAAATTGCTTGTGAAGATTTGCGAGAGCATCTTCCATCTTGAAATGACTTAACCTGCAAAAACTAAGAACACAAAAATTAAAAGACACGAAATCTGAATATATACACAAATTGTATGGGTTGCCTCACAGGTAGCGCTAAGTTTAACATCTTCAGCTAGACATGACTGCCCGAACGTTAGGCTGGATTTGAAAGTGTGACACTTTCTTTTTGTCGCTTAAATGATTCTCCCCAGAAGTGCTTGACACGCTTGTTTTTAACCTTGAATATTTTGTTGGAGTCGGGATCATTTAACTCAACGACTCTATCTGGTAAAACCTATGTGATTAGGAATGGACCTGACCACCGAGATTTTGGTTTCCATGGGAAAAGTTTCAACCTTGATTTGTTTAACACTACCTTCTGCCCTGGTTCTAGTTGTATGCACACTAACTTCTCATCATGTCTCTTCTTGGCCTTTTCTTTGTACAATTTGGTATTCTCAAAAAGCTGAATGTGAAATTCTTCCAATTCGTTGAGCTGGTGGAACTGTTTCTCTTCTGTTGCTTGTAGTGCAAGAATTGGCTTCTTCAGTGCACAACACGCTTTATCTTCAGGCTCCACAGGCAATTGACATGCTTTCAGTTTGATGTATGTTAATTTTGTTTAATGAAATATTTTAACCAACATTTGCTTCACCATCAACCGTGATAGCCTACACAAACACAAATATATATGTAATTCGAAAGCATTTCACACTTGCAATAAAAATGGATTCAGCATAATCTTGCAGTGCCAAAACAGAGATTCTTATCACGCATTTGAAGAAATTCATTTCAACATCATAAAGACTGGGATAAATTGATCATTCGGTTGGGTAAGGAGATTTTTTCAAACTTGTGTAGGCCTACACCAAGTAGAAACAAAATAAAAGACAAAACTTTGTACATTCAGTCAGTATGCATCATCTGACAATTGAGGTTGTGGGTCAAGTTTATTGACTTTGAAACAAACTTATCTTTCTCAAATACAATCAACGTTTACACTTTGTTTTTGCATTTTTGTTTTATTGGAATAAGTTTAATCCATAAAAATTAATACAAAAATTACGACAGGACCAATTACTTGTCTTTTAATGATTTTGTCCTATTTTTTGTGTTATTTCTTTTTTGTGGACATATTTATTATATATAGTAACAAGGATGATATAGCTATAGGTTATCAATGTACAATCCAACCCATTTGATTATTCAAATAATACTTTATGTCAAATAAAAATGTGTTGATGTTGACATAGTACTTATTTAATAAGTGAATCAAATTATAGTTTAACACAATATTATTGACATAAATGCAAATTATTTTTTGAAATTTGGCTTGAAAGATTAGTTGTTACATGCAAATTAATAAGCGCGAGTCAATCTAAAAGATGTGTATTAGTCTCAAATAATTATTTTACACCTAAAACTCATTATACGATTTTATGTTGATAAAAATAAATAAAAATAAACAAAAACAAGTCATATCAGGGAGGCTTCTTGGAAATATTATTTAACTAATGTTTTTGAATCTTTTTTCAAGAGAATTTAAATGATTTTAATATTTAAAAAATATTTTTGATATGATTTTGAAAACTCTCACACAAACTAATTTTATTATTTTCAGAGGATTCAAAATTACCATATCCGAATTTATAGTTGAACTAATGCTCATCTTCTATGATTGAATCATGAATGTGGATTTTGTTAGCGTGTATTGAGGGCGACAATTTTGTGAATCATTTTCTTTCGGGCCATACACACACTATATGTGTATGAATCATCAATTGATAAATAATATATCGAAGACTTGGGGGACCGTGTTTCATGATAAAGTTGACGTTAAAGCAAAGGCAAAGCAAAAACAAATTTGAGAACATTTTTTGTAGGTCCCTTAGGGGCCATAATTGATCAAATCTCCCACCCACCTATTTTGACTTTGCCATTGATTCTAATTCTCTCATTACAATTTAGACCAACCAAGCAATTTCATTTCTTTAAATTTCGCCAACTTTAATGCAATATTGAAAGCAATCGAAACAAAAACATAAATAGCATTCAAACAACTTTTCCTATACATAGATACTTAAACCTTTGATTTGAATGCAATATTTTTTTAATGCAAATATTTTTTAAAAAACCGAATGGATAATTAAACCTTTGATTTGAAAGGCTTAATGAATTACTAATTTAACCGGTTGAACCGATCTCGTTGAACCAACTAATTCATGAATGATATCATAAATAATTTTAATTAATTAAAAATTATAAAGAAATTTTTGTTTTGATTTTAGGAATTGAGGAATTTTTTGCTTTAATTTTAGGTTTAATAATTTTGAGTCTTTTGATTAAATTTTGACAAGAAAAAAAATATTAATGTCATCAATTTTTTAACATTTAATTTGAAAATTTATTCAAATAAGATTCATGATCAGATTCTGATTTAACCAGCGGGTTTAGTCCGGTTTGGAAACAGAGGTAAAAAGTTAGAATCCAAATCGAAAAATAATTGGCAGTCCAACTCCAAAGCTCTTTTCATATTAGTCAACCCGCTCAAACACGACAAGTCGGTCCACTTCTTTTCATTTTCCACTAATTGTTTGACTAAGTGGGAAGTCATTTTCTTCTTTATTACTTTAGCTTTAAGCATCCATTACAACAAACAACCAGAGATAAAGCAAACAACAAATTAATAATTTAAAAGTAGTAAGGAATAGAGAGAGACAAGTAAATAACAGATAGAACCGCACTTCATTGCTTAATTTTGAGAAGGGAAATCTAATACCAAATCCACCATCTTCCCAATCTTTTCAGTTTTTAATTAACATGAAATACACAATACTCAATAGAAAGAGAGACACCTAGAGGAATCTATCTCACAGTGTGAATTTCAAATTATCCAAAATTATTGATTTAGTGTTTAATACAAACTCATTTTACAGTCTGGATGAACAAAATAAACCCACTAATTAATCTCCTTCGAGATGATGATTCCAAGGTGGGTTTCAGATCTTTCAAGCAAAAGCTAAGCTAACAAGATACTTCTCTACTACTGTTAAATATTACCATCATTGTGAGTCTAAGAAGACTCGAGGATGAGAGTACTGGTATCTGCAACAGAGAGAGAGTGATTGTGCTCTCCTTCGTAAGTGACAACAAGCATTGATGGATCGTCCAAAGCTCTCTCCACGTGCTTGCGTGCTGGGCAACCCCTCACACTGCTGCACTTGTAGTATCCCCTGTTGAATAATCATTCAATAATCATAATCCAATTATCAGAAAATTAAACTAAACAGAAAGCCTTATAAGGAATTAATTATAAGTCAAATCTATATTATAAACGGCGGTAGACACTGCAACCTAACAAGTAGTTGTTTTGGTAGTAAAATTAGTAAGCAAACCTTGGATGAGGAGATCCTTTGATGGGTTTCTGTCCGTACTTTCTCCATGAGAAATCATCAGGTGGGATGTCAGACAATCTCAAGCTTACTGCCGGAATTCTAACCACCCTCTTCACTCGACACTTCCTGTCACAAGTAAAACGATAGTTTCAGAACAAGACTACAAACAAACTCACAGGATTTGATTTTACTGAATCATAGAGATTGTACAGAAAGAGCTACCCTACTTCTTCTTGGTGCAATGGCAACGACCAGAAGAGACTCCACATGATTTGGCAGAGCCCAAGTTCTCAGAGCTACACTTCCTCATCAACGTAGACGAAGAGACAGAGGCGGCTTCCCAGCTGAAGAAACCTGAGACAGATTCGTAATCTGAAAGGCTGATGAAGATGAAGGCTGCTGTTGCTTGTATCACTATCACCAGTCATCGAAGAGAGAAACGAATTCCCAGCAGAAAAGTTAATAGTAGTAGGAGATGATGATTCATGTTGATGATTATTTCGAGGAGGCGGCAGTGGTGGAATCTGCTGGATCGGCCTAGCATAATAGACCTCCTGAGTTTCAGGAACCTGCAGGTTATTAACAGAACAAGGAGATACAACAGGGGCTCTTCGGAAACGAGCATGGCCGATTCTGTTACGACCCAGAAGAGAGATCACTCTCTTGAACTTTGAAACGGCGACGTCTGCTACAGCTTTGCAATCATTCTCTAAACCCATTGACGATTGGTGGCTGTTATTTTGTTGTTGTCGTGAAAGCAATTTAATAAGCTTTTCAACACTCTCGAGCCCAGAAGCTGCTTCTTGGACAGCACAATCTTCAACTTTGTCAGTGAAATGACTAGTGTTTCCGTATTCCATCATGACCTCCACGGCCATATTCACTCAAAAAAACACCATGAATTTTTATTTTTTATTTTTTAAAAAAGAGCGATACGAAAGAAAAAGAAATAAAAAGAAAGAAAGAGCAGTAGAGATATTGAATTGATAAAGGGGGGTGGGGATTGAGATTCAGTTTCTGGTCTACTCGAAAGGAAGGCCTCGGCCTCATTGGTCAGTCCCCTGTCAGTCACTTTAGTCTTGCCGTCTCATATATGTACGAATAAGATACAGCCACGTCTCTATTTCCTGAAAAAAAAAATCCGTTTCAAAATTCCTGTCTATATAGCGTGCGGTTAAATTGCCTTTCTATTAAATAGTATTATTTTAAGGTAGTATTTCCGTTGGGACATTGACCTTCTCTCTTGTGTGGGGTCCACGCTGGTTAATTTGATCTATAAGACGTTGGGACATGGAAGGAGATTTGGTCAAAGCTTCGTCACGGGCCGTCTGATTTACGACTAGGTTTTGACAATGGAGAATGATACAATAATTTATATTTTTTAATTATTTATTAGGTGCTTGATTTGTTGATAATTACCTATGTTTTAAATATCACATACTGCAACAACCCTTCTATATTGTTAGGGTGGTAAAAAATCTCCTTCCGGATGGAGGGTTTGTAAGGAACCCACTACATTAAGAGCAAATAATTAAATAATCCAATCATCAAATCATATTTTTCGGGTTTAAGTGGAACATGTAAAATCCCTAACTGTTACAGATTCTTACAAGAAATACACTACCTAAATTTGAATCCAGAACCTGAAGGTCGGATCTTGAGTCATACACTACCAAATCACACATCTTGTGGACAATTTTTTACATTTATTATTTGAATGGATTAGGTATATTTATCAATATTTTCATTATAATATAGATAAAATTCTCGTATTAATATAGACTTGATATATTAGAGTTAGTGATATCGATTTTGTACAACACGCAAGCGCACGTATCGTATAAGTAATATAGAAAGATATCGATCACACGAGAAATTATTATTAATATCAAATACTAAAATTTTATCAACCATAACCTTATTTAGACCAGCAATTATAAAGATAAGAGTTATTAACTAAGTAAATTAATGTAAAAGAAAACAAATTTAAATAAGCGAAAGTGGTAAAGTAAGAAGAACATAGAATCACAAATTTTCATAATATTCCCTTAAATCTTTCTCATCTTTTTATAACTGATCCACTACAATGAATTATTAACCTAGAGCACAAAAGTATATACAAGCTTCTTCCGATGGTTAAATAGAAACGTCCAACTTAGTTCAATTACATATATTTATACGATAATTAATATAAGCCAAACTCATTAAAAAATTTGTATTTATGTATATTATTTTATACGAAGAATGTTTGTTGTTTCACCTATAAAATTAGCAAAAAAACTATGATATAGGTGATTTTTGAACCATCATATTTTTTTTAGATGAACAATTTTTATATGGAACATTTTTCCAAATTTCAAGCGGAAGGGCCTCAATGTAGCTGATTTCAATTTTAGCCCTATGTTAGGGGTCAAGGTGCAATAATACGAGGACCAAATTACAATATCCAAAAATTTATTATAAAAAGCTGGAAATTTCATTATATTACAGTTCAGTCCCCAAACACATATAAAACGTTAGAGAGAGAGAAGAGATAGCCCTGGCGGACAGCCTGCGGCCATCGACGTCTGATCTTTCGACCACAACGCACCCCGTGGTGGCCAGTGATCATCTCGAAATGATATGGAGGAGGCACGATGGATAGAGAAATATGTTGTTGTTCATGGCTCAATCCCGGCTCATCGCTTTGATCCACGAGTCAAGTCACCTACCAAATCAAATCCCTTAAAGAGTACAGCAATACTGTTGTGTTGGTTTTATTGAACGATGCTCGGTTTCGCTTGAATCAAGAGAGAAATATTTGGATGAATAGTGATCAATTTTCCTAGGAGCTCCGATTCGAATTCTGTTGATTCTTATGCGTTCGTGGGGGCCTAAAGAGCCTATCGGTATCCTCGGAATTTCGGTAAGACATCTAGATAAAAAGTTTACTTTTTCAAGTTTATCGTATTATATTCGGATGCTCCACATAGATTCGTAGAGTAATGTATTGATGTGTGTTGAATTGATTGTACTACAATATGTTTAATATGAGCTATTTGTAGAATCCAAGCGAAATCAGAGCAAATTTGATCGATTCGATAAGTAAAGTGAGTTTCTGGTAAAATCGTATTTCGCGTGTATCAGTGGCTTAATGAATGTAATTATGGATATAACTTAATTATGATGATATGATAATATTTTAATAATTCTGGAGAGGTTCAGAGGGCTCATGATTATTCCGCAGAGTTCTTGGAAACTTTTCAGAAGATTTTTCAAAAATATGTAATTTTTACATATTTGAGCTACTGGCTGACGTAGGATAATATATAATGATGTAATATGAGTATGAGATTTTTTCTAGAGGGAACGAGAAAGATTTGAAAAGTTTCAAAATCGTTCGCAACATTTTCATACTTTTCTGAAAATTTTCTGAATTTTAGCCGGAAACTGAATCTAATGTCATGAATATGTTATATTGGATGTATTATGAGTAATGAAACTGAAATTGTTGAAAACATAATTGATTTGGGTATTCTCGAAAAGTCGAGAAGTTTATGCTATCAGTTAGTTCCCGTGATTAACGGTCCTAATAGTCCGTATTTTATGTTACAGATGGATAAATAGAATGAACAACACGAGACTCCAGGTAAGTACCTCAATATTCATTTTCCTTAAGTAAATATTGTAGAAGGGCGGATAGTCGTAGATACTTGTTGTATGTGTGACTGTACTTAAACTAGAATACATAGTTGCAAATTATTAGAGACATAAATGAAAAATGTCAGGAATAGTATATATACATGCAAAGTTGAATATTGATAATGGGAAAAATAAATATGAGTACAGACATGTGTCTGTGAGTGTATGTAATATGTGCCAAATATAATGAGTAGATAAAAGTTTTAAGTGTATTTGAATGGTAACTAGAACATTTCCACCAGATATAAATACCTAGCTTATGTAATTGATTTTGACTACAGTGATGGCATAGCTATAAGTATCCCAGTACTGGAAATTCGAATTTGGTACAGTAACATATAGTTATATGAGTGTTGATATGTATTGTCAAACTCCATATCAGAGTATGTATACCATGGATGTGTTTCATGTATGAGGATGTCGATATGTTGATAACTGTTATATGATATGTGATGATGATGATGACATGTTTGATATTCCATATTTGATTGAAACTTTGATATGATGTGTTTCAGAAATTTACTTTAGCGTGTATAGTATGTTGTTAGTTGAAATTCGATTTAAAGTTTAGAAACATTTTCAGAAATACTTTTAAATTCATTTTAATTATGTTTTTGGGCTGAAACAGTTTTGATCTGAAACAGTTTTGATATGAGTATGCTTGTATATTGATATATTGAGGTTGGATAAGATCAATTTCAACAAATATTGATTGGATCAAATTTTGCCCCACCATTAGGCTTGGCCGAATGTATTGGTTACCCTAGGCTCTTGGCATTTTTTGTTTTGATGATCATTGGATGAGTTGAAACGAATGGAAATGTCGATTTGTAATTCGATTGGATTGAAAAACGAAATCGGACCAATTTCCTTACCTTGGCCGAGAGCTATATGACATGTAATGGACTTGATTTTTGATTCAAAAAAATGTTGGACATTAATTGAACAATTATATACATAATTAATTGGTTAAATTGTATTTTAGAAATATTGATTTAGTTAATTAATTGATGTATTACACTTTAATTAATTAAGTTATAAAATTTGGTTAATGGGCTTAATTTTGAATTGGGCTTGAAATTATTATATTTGGGCATAATGGGCTTGGTTGGGCATAGTTGGTTTAGGCCAATTGGATTGGATCCAAATTGGGCCTAAATCATTCCATTAAGTCCAAATGTAATAAATGGGCTTTAAAAGTTTAATTGGGCCTTATGGGTTGATATTGTTTTCTTGGCAAATGAGGGTGATTCCTTACTTGGGCTTGGTAATTGGGTTTGACCCGTATTGACCAAAGCCCATGCCTTATGAAATCAATTGAAAGCCCATCGGACTTTAATTAAACGAATATTGGATGTTAGTTGGGATTTGAGACCCGATAAGATTAGATTTGGAATTTAAGTCGTTAAAGCGCATTAAAAAGTGTAAATATTTAATTTGGAATTAAATAGTTGAATTAGTATTGAATACGAATTAAATTAGATTTAACGAGTAGTTCGATATAATTCAAGAATTCGTACTTTAGTACTTATTCTCAAACGAGTTGGACTCGCGCAAATCAAATCATTGTTTGAACATTGGATGATCACTAATATTCAAATAATTAATTTGATTAGTTTGTATGAATAACATGCTTGAATGAATACATAATGTGATGTAATGAATAGCGTATATCGGATGGATATTAGAAGGGAAAGGGCAATTTTAGAAATTATTGTAAATTCAGAATTTATAAATTGGACCTGCGTGTCCAGCCTTCTCTCTCATTATTTCTTTGTATTCTCTTCTCACCTAATTCCCCTCAATGTTAATGAGGTTTCTATTATTGTATTATATATTGGGTAGAAGTAGAATAGTGCTAGCCGGGGAGAGGAAAATGAGTGATTTGTTCTAGGAACAATCTGTTTAAATATCCATCCACATATCGTTATTAATTTACTTTCCGCTCCTTATTATGCTTTTAGTATGCATGCTTAAGGGTGAATGATGAGACCTTAACAAAGATAATAAATTGGTTGCCAATTTACGCGAAAAGCCCTCAAAATATTAAGCGTTATTTCCTTCCGTTGAGTGATTCTTACTCAAGATCCAAAGTTGGCATTGGTTGTTTGCCAAAGTCAAGACCTTTGTCAATTGCGGATGTGTTTGAATCATGAGAGTTTTGTTCCATATCGGTGTCTTGTCCAAGTCGTGATTTGTTGGCCAAAGTCAAGATCACTTCTTGTCCATCGACATTGATTACGAAGCTTTCCATGTCAATGGGTCCCACTTAACTGGAATCATTAAGCTTGTTGTGCCAAAGCCAAGGCTTAGTTGATTCAGAGGAAAAGGTTAGGAAAATATATTGGATATATTGGCATATATACTGTATATATGTTTCAGACTTGGATGTCCACCTACTGGATCTAGGAATTGGATTAGATCCAATTGATCTTCGAGATCTACCTAGTTAAATATCATACAGCTTGTTGGCCAAAGTCAAGGTTGTGTGTTATTTAACGGGATCCTAGCCCACTAGGAAACTGGGTTTCCCGAGTACTCGACAGAAGGTTAGAGGCTTGCCGAAAAATAGTGGGAGGCTAGTATTGAATTTGCAATTTCATTCAGATACTTAGCTTTAAGCGCTTTCATATTATTTCGTCAAAATTATTTTATTAGTTGGACTAATATAATGTTATGTTTCTTGTAACAGTTAGAGTGTACCCATATATCATTGATTAGATAGTTAGACTATCGTAATCATGATGACAAGAAAGGGAAATGTCTGAGACATTATCATGGACGAAAATGTCTTCAAGGGCACGAACTTTGCCGATTGGGAAATGAATCTGAGGATAGTCCTTGGAGCTGAGAGGCTGCTATATACTATACAGAGACCTCTTGGGCCTAAGCCCAAACCTGATGAGCTACTTGAGCTGGAGCTTTGGAAGACTCACAGCGATGATTGTGAAACTGCTTAGTCAATTATGCTTGCTGCTATGACTCAACATTTCCGTCGACAGAACATGGACTTGGATCCCTATAACATGTTGGTGAGGTTGCACGATCTTCACCGATCTAACTGAAGGTCGCAGAGATATGAGTTAGTAAAGAAGTTCTTCCATTCACGTATGTCAGAAGGCATGTCTATTGAGTCCCATGTGGCACAGATGATTGCTGACATAGATGAGCTAGCTAAGATGGGGATAGTCTTAGAGGCTGAGATTACCATAGATATGATCTTGCAATCTCTCCCCGACACTTGGAAACAGTTCATAATAAGCTATAACCTGATGAACACTGATGATACTCTTGGAGAGTTGTTGTCAATTCTCAAGGAAGCTGAAAGGGATAATCTTAAGGGCAACAAGCGCGAGGCGCACTTTGTTTCGACATCTCAGACACCGAGGGCTGGGCCCAATGCGACTGGAGGTGTGAAGAAGAAGAAGCATAAAAGAAAGGGCAAGGCCAAATCGTCAAAGGCTTCTGGGAAGCCTAAGGACAAATCTCAGGATGTTTGCCTCCAGTGCGGCAAGCGGGGTCACTAGAAGCGTGACTGCCGCGAGTACAAGGCACTCCAGAAAGAGATTAAAGCGGGCAAGGCACCGGCTTCATGTATGTTTGTTATTGAAATAAACATGACTATTTCTAGTTTTAAAAATTGGATTTTTATTTCTGGTTATGGTACCCACATATGTACTGATGTGCAGGATCTGTGGATTAGCAGGAGACTGGTCTCAGGGGAGATTGATCTACGCGTCGGAAATGGGGCACCGGTCGCCGTTTTGGCCGTTGGCACTTTTGTTTTAGAACTGCCATCGGGGCATGTACTTGAACTTAATGACTGGTATTATGTACCTAGTTTGACTAGGAATATTATTTTTGTATCTATGTTAACCCAATGTGGGTATACTTTTGTATTCAGGAACATCGGGGTGTTTTCTATATAAAAATGATGTAGAAATTTGCACTGCTATTGCAAATAATGGTCTTATATTTTGAATATAAATCAATCTCAGACATATAATATAACAAACAAAAGGCTTAAAATGAGTAATAAAGATGAAACTTATATATGGCACTGTCGTCTGGGACACATAAACAAGACTCGCATATCCACACTTTCGAAGAGTGGGTACTTGGACGGATTTGATCCAAATTCATATGACGTCTGCGAATCTTGCTTATTAGGCAAAATGCCTAAATCACCTTTTAGCGGTAAAGGTGAACATGCCACCGAACTGTTAGCCCTCGTTCATAGTGACGTATGTGGGCCAATGTCTAGCCAGGCTAGAGGTGGATACGAATACATCGTAACCTTTACGGATGATGCATTACGTTATGGTTATGTGTATCTTATGAGACACAAGTCGGAAACTTTTGAGAAATTGAAAGAGTTTCGACACAAAGTTGAAAAACAGACCGGTAAGAGTATAAAGACATTACGGTCGGACCGTGGTGGCGAATACTTGAGCAATGATTTTCTAGATTACTTGAAAGAATATGGTATTCTTTCACAGTGGACTCCTCCTGGAACACCGCAATTAAACGGTGTGTCCTAACGGAGAAACCGAACCTTGTTGGACATGGTTAGGTCTATGATGAGTCGTACTGAGCTACCTGTTTCCTTCTGGGGACATGCATTAAACAATGCAATTCTTATTTTGAATAAGGTTCCGTCAAAGTCTGTACAACAGACACCATATGAGATATGGACAGGAAAGAAACCGGGTTTCTGATTCCTGAAGATTTGGGGATGCTGGGCATACGTCAAACGTTTGGAAGGTACCAAACTTGAACCCAAATCGGATATAAGATGTAAAGAACATCATTGAGTATATAAGACGAACTAAGGATGCTTTCTTTAGATATGGAGAAGGAGAACTTGAAGTGACTGGGTTCACCGTTGCAAGTTTCCGAACTGATGAAGACGACTTTAAGTCGCAATAAGGGTACGTATTTTGTTTGAACAACGGAACAGTGAGCTAGAAATCTTCCAAGCAAGATATTGTTGACGATTCAACAACAAAGCAGAATATATTGTTGCGGCTGAGGCAGTAAAAGAAGTATTTTGGATCTATAAAATTCCTAATTGGATTAGGAGTAGTTCTGTTTGCAGATTAGCTAGGCTACATCGCAGGCTAAGGAATTACGGTCTCATCATTGATCCAAGTATGTACTTTGACGATTTTATTTGATTCGTTGGATCATACATCGTGGCGATGTGATGATCGAATAAATTTCATCAGATGATAACCTTGTAAATCCGCTGGCGAAAGAAATATCTCAGCATAAGCATGAGCGACCCGTACATAGTTCGCGTGTTAAACACTTGAGTGATTGGCTATAGGCCAAGTGGGAGATTGTTGGACAATTATGACCCATAGCATCACTATTTTGTAAAGAACATGGTGTTATTGTATAAAATTAACTATGTGACAAAGGAAATTACTCTTTTATCATTTGTAATTTGATTACCTAGATATATAAATGATAAAAGTCCTTATGATTAGTTCCAGATTAATAAGATATGAGACAATATTAATCCACGAACGGTTTAATCATTAAATATCCATAGTCGTAGTATTATCGAGACTGGACATCGATAATGCGGAATAGGCTAGTATCGTACTTGTGCGTGTTATGGAAGCTTAACAACATAGTTCTCGTATATTTTAGTAATGGATACTTATGCAAGTGTTATATGAGGTTCTATTTACCGATGGTACAGAAATAGCTTCGCTCTGGATAGACCCCTCAGAATCCCATTGGTAGTATGACTATGTGTCTATGGGAATCCGAATCAAGGTAGGTGTATTTGGTCTTAACCTGAGACTTGCATCGCTAATACTTGCGACAATCAGTATACTTTGGTTTTGGTCGTCCAGGGCTTTAACAGGTTCTGTGTACACCTCTTCTGGGTATACTGAGAATCGTAGTGCATTGGGTGTGATGTCAAGATGGAAGTATCACTTCAGTCATATGGAGATGATGATCACGCAGGGATACATAGTTGGTACTCTTAAGTACTGCAGTAATCAGGATAATAGGACTAGGTCATGATTATCCGTTTATAGAGACTAGTTGCCAGTGATCCGATATATGCTTCATACGGGGCAGACACAATTCCAGCCCCAGGCCTTGCATGTGACATCCGATACTGGATCGTAATACATAATACATAGTAAACTACGTCTGACAAAGATTATATATTCCTTTAAAGAATATTTCTGGAGAATTGGGTAGGCACGGTGTTTTGTTAGAAGCCAACCATGTCTTGTAAATCGGTAAGAACGTGGTACTGGGTACGCACGTGTTCGGATAGTTCGATGACCGTATTTACTGCCAACATATCCAGAGATCTCTTGGGTCGCTTCCCGAAGATTCACCAATGACATTTGACTCGAACAGAATTATTCTAGGATTAATTATGAGAGAGAAAATTAATTTGTAATTAATCACGTCAATAATTAATCTGGGAATTAATTATCAGAGAAAGAATTAATCTGGGATTAATTGCGTCGAGAATTTATCTGGGATTAAATTCGTTGAGAAGAGAGAACGCGATTAATTTGGAATTAATCGGCAAAAATGAATTTAATAGTTAAATTAGATTTTACTTTTTAATTAATTGGGCTAAAATAATATATTAGATATATTAATTGAAATTAGATTTCAATGCGGAATTAAAATTAGATTTTAATTCAAGCGAACGAATTAATTTAGAATTAATTCGTAAGTGACTTTAATAATAATTTTGCAAGGCATAATTATTTAATTAAATTGGATTTAATTCAGTCGCAACGGAAAATTCGTTTAATTCGGAATTAAACGAACCCGGGCCCGAGCGAAGTTGCGTGTTGGATTGTCCGACTTAAATTTGGAATTTAAAGTGGGGCCCACCAACTTACATCAATGTGTTTGACATTTGATGGAATTTGGTAATTGGTTGAGTGAAAGCTTGGATTGCTTTTTCTACACTCAAACCTAAACCAACACTCAACCTAATATATAAAGAAGTCAATTTAGTTTTGGAAACAAGTTGGACTACTATTCACTCTTCTCTTTCTTCACAAAACCGTGACCTTGCTTTCTCTCCCATGGAATTTTGTTGTAAAATTCTACAAAGCTAGCACTTTAAAGAGACAAATGAAGGTGATAGGGAAACTAATCCTCGAGTTTGGAATTCAATTTGAAGGCTTGGAGCTTCTACACAACAAAGAAAAGTTTTGAAACTCATCCAATCAAAGTAAGTAATTTCCGCAACTCTCTTTGATATTTTCACACACGAATCACTCTTAGAGATCTTTGGCATGTTCTAGGAACACTAACACTCATGGCCTTTGTTTTGCTGTTGGAATCCTGGTGGTGGATTGTTCATTTGCCCTGAATTATTGCTCCATGCGAAATTGGGATGATTCCTCCACCCTAGGTTGTAGGTGTTGGAATATGGATTGTTCCTCTGATTGTTGAAATTATTGACATAATTCACCGTCTCATCATGTTGGTTTGTCTCTGGTGCTCCTCCATATGGTGAACTTATGGCTCCGGCGAAGTTTACAACTTGCGTGCTAAGTGTTTCCATGAATTTGTACATCTGTTCCAACTTGGCATTCATTATTGTGTTGGCTCCAAATTCATGGATTCCAGCGATTCGTTGAATCATGCTCCTTTCTGTTGGCCACAAGGAATTATTGTTGGCCATTTCTTCATTTAAGTCACAGGCCTGATCTTCTCCTTTTGCCATTAAAGCTCCTCCAGCAGCAGCATCAATTGTGGTTCTCATTAATCCATTAAGTCCATTATATAAGGTTTGGACTTGTAGCCACTTTGCAATCTCATGGTGAGGACATGTCCTGAGCAAATCCTTGTATCTTTCCCAAGCTTCGCAGAGGGATTCTGAGTCATGTTGCACAAAGGATGTAATGTCATTCCTAAGCTTTGCAGTTCTGGCTGAGGGAAAGTACTTTGCAAGGAATTTGGTGGCTAGAGTGTTCCAAGTTGTGATGGAACCTGCTGGTAGTGAATGTAGCCAAGCCTTAGCTCTGTCTTTCAAAGAATATGGGAAAACACGTAGTCTCATTGCTTCTTCAGCCACTCGATTGTAGTTGAATATGCCGTAAAATTCCAAGAAGTTGTTAATTTGGGCATTAGGATCTTCAGTTGCATTCCCCCCAAACTGAACTGACTGTTGTATCATTTGGATGCATGTTTTGATGTTACATGCATTTGCTGGTAAATGAGGAAGTACAATACCTGAAATGAAGTCGTCAACCACTGGAATAGTTCTGTCTCGAATGGGAATTGGTGGTACAACCTCCGAAGGTTCAGGTTCCATGTTGATCAGTGCTTCTTGACCTTCACGCCTTTCCCTTCTCAACTGTCTAATGGTTATTTCAATCTCTGGGTCAAGCGGACGGATTTCAAAGTTTCTGGTTCTTCTCATGTAGTGTCTGAAAACCTAAAACAAAAGAAAACAAAAATAATAAGTAAAAACAAATTAGACACAAGTAAATATATCTAACCTTAAAATTAATAGTGAAAGATAAATAAGTCCCCGGCAACGGTGCAAAAAACTTGATCGGTGAAATCACTCACGTAATGCAAGCGCACGTATCGGTCAAGTAGTATAAAATGTATCAATCCTACAAGGACTTATTATCTAAGCTATTAATTTATGAAGCCAAATGGTTACAAGTATCTAATAGATTGGTTGTTTGATTGGATGTTGATTTTAAACTAAAACAAGTAAATAAAATAGTACGAAAGTGAATCAAAGGAAAATTCAATATTATTAAACTATCTAGGGTTGTGAATCCTTCCAATATATTTTACAGATGAAGTGTTTATCTCATGTTTGTGCAATATATCAGTTTATTAACCTGGAAAACGAAGATATGTAAAAGCCTCTGTCGATGGTCAGATGCAAACACCCAGCATAACCCAATTAATCATATGTCTATGTTAACCAAGTTACCTGAATTTATTAAGATTAAGTTCCAATTGTGGCTCCCCCGCCCGACAGGTATATGTCTATCCTGGAAGGAAATCTATTAAGGGTTATCTAATCCTTAAGAGAGATTGTGGGCTATTAAGTCTAAGGCTGAAACCTAAAATTCCTTCGTCAAGTTCATTTTAAGTTTACCAGATCAATCTTATTAATGGCTAGTTAATAAGAAGCATTAAGCTTAAGACTTAATAAATAAACATTTATATTACCCAAGATACAAAATAACCCCTTATAAACCGGTGATATTGGAATTCATCACAACCCCGAATTATGTATTTAGTTACAACACATACCTAGGATTACTAAACACTTAAATAAACAATATATCATAAAAAATAACTTGAAGATAAATTAAAGTAAAATTACAATAATGAAAGAAAATGATGGGGGTTAGATGATCCACTTCTAATATTTCAAAATTAGAAATCTACATTATTGTCAATGTTTACCGATTAATTAATTATATTTAACCAGACCATAAAGGCCAAAATTCCATTTGTCTCAATAAAGTCCAACCGACCATATAGGCAGTAACAAGGTTATACCTAAACCGACCATATAGGCGGAAATTACGTATGGAATGTAAAACCGACCATATAGGCGGTAAAAAAGGTTGTCACCTAAACCGGCCATATAGGCGGTAACTAATTAATCCAGATTTTAATTAAAATAAAGGAGATTAATCTAATTTATTATATTAAAAGTCTCACCTTTTCACCCCAGCAGAATGAGATTACCTTCTCATGCTGTAAATGAAAACACACAAAATTTTATTTATTAAATAAAAAGAAAATACAAGAAAACTTAAATAAATATACAAGACACTTTCCTTTAGGTTTTCATGGAGAAATTCCTCCAAAGAAAGCATGAAAATTTACAAAGTTGAGCTTGGTATTTTTAGGCAAATCTAAAGGCTTCCACCAATTTCTCCACCAATTGCTCAACCAAAAATGGCACCAAATATGGCACCAAACATGGCACCAAATCCTCCACCAAACATCTTGCATGTTTGGTGGAAGTTTGACAATTTTCATTTTTTGATTATATTATTATTATTTTATTTTGAAAATGACTTTAATAATTACACATAACACACTTCCAGATATTTTATCAATTTCGGTCATGGAAACTTCAGAATTTGAAATTATTATGAACTTTCAAATTATAGATCTTTGAGTCTTATTTAATCTGGAACTTGAATCACCTCAATCCGATATTGGAGTAAAAGGTTATGGCCAAAATACGACAATTGCACAAAGTTGGAATTTCCGAAATTGTACTTCGTTAGAACACCATTTCAAGTTTCCCATCTCCAAAATCAAAATTTCAAGTCCAAATTTTGCCCTTATTTGTTCCACATTTCATCTTGATTGATTCCATTAAGTCCCGATTTTATTTTATCTGCAAAATAAACTAAAACACATCAAAACGTTCATAAAACTCGAGAAACTATACAAAATATTAAGTAAAAGGGGCGTTAAATATTGCTATATTTTTCACTCATCAATTTAATCTTCAAAATAAACTAAAAATTATAGATAATTGAGATCTTCTTTTAAATGCAAAATAAATCATCTCAATTGAACACCGTCTGAGAAAGTTATGGCTAAAATACTGAAGAGCGTATAAATTATAAAGTCACTGGTGCAAATCGAGAATTTCGTGTTTTCACTCAGTTTTACTCAGTTCTTCATACAATGCATCATAAACAACAAAACAATGAATATTAGTACATCCAACATATTCAATAACATAAATTAAGGAGAGATCAATCATAAATACACTAAAAAAATATATATTATAAGTACTCATCACACCCCAAACTTGAATTATTGCTGTTTGATATATATTAGGGAGAGCTTCATGTATTGTAAACGGAATTGATTATTGAAATAATAAATGCATTATTCATTTATCAAAGTTTTTTTTATTTATATTGCATATTGTCCAATTGTCTTGTTTACATTGATTACTTTTGTACCTTCAGACTTAGTGTATGTTTGATGCACAAGAGGATTTAAGTCTGGAGTTAGTAATCTAAATAATCCATAGAGAGCAAACAAAGAGGGTACTTTGTTTGTGGTTTATCTATAGCTGCGGTCCATTCTATACTTGTATAACGACCTTGATCCGAGATCGTTAATGTGATGACATGGGAATAGAGGCACCTTATATGATGTGATCATATAGGACTGGACTCAGATAAAATAAATATCTTTTAATATCCGTTAATCAAAGAAATTCATTTTATCTGCTAGATGGTCATATATGGATTTGATCTTAATCCTGAGTGTACTACGAACTCCTGCATTACAGGCTATGTCCTTTGATTTACTATGGTGAGGTTGGTGTAGCATTCCCAGCCAATAGCTACGTATTTTGGGGATATGGTTTGGTGTGTTGCTGGGAACATTTTATATAGATATAGAATTCACTCCTTCTTAATAGAAGTAGAAGAATATCTCTTTTAAGAGTTGATTCGGGACTTGAACAATTTGAGCACTCAACTCTTCTATTACGAATATAAAGTTTAATATTCATAATTGTTATGAATTAATTGTTCATTATAGAATCAATGGTGCTTAAGAGACAAAATATTTAGAAGGGTATAACAGACTTATGATCCGGATCTATTTATGAGATATTCGTGAAGGGCTATATCCATATGTAGTGACTATATCGATGGATACCGAAGTTGTTCGGCTTATATTTTCCATCTACGGTAACGAGAGTTCAACTTCGAGTTCTTAGTGGAATAACTTAAAGTTAATAATTCATATATTTGATTAAAGAGTTTAATTAATATTATGGGATTATTGGAGCTCGGAACCGTAGGTCCATTTGGTCTCTGTGCTAGCTC